>CM051465.1:95000-197500 GCA_028015225.1 Carex myosuroides
GGGTCGTTTTTCAGCCGACTTGGTCCGTGTTTGGGGTCTGTTCGGGTCGTTTTTAAGCCGCCTTGGTCCGTGTTTTTCCCCCGCTTGGTCCGTGTTTTCCCCCCACTTTTCGGGCCATGTACACCGCTTGGCATGTACATCCGGGCCATGTACACCACCGGCGTGTACATGAGGGGGGCGCCCCTTCCAAAAATCTCCTACCCCTAATAGGGAATGTGCTGCAATGTTAGAACACCATCGGATCTACTTTATAATGAACCGATGGCGATCCTACATACGGCGTTTGATATTTGACGTCGTTAAGGGTCTAATGCCATCTCGTGCGCGGGGTTGTTCGAACCGATGGCAGATGTCACTTACGCCATTTGTTACTAACTAATTTTGAGCCATTGGTAATTTATGAGATTATTTTTTTTAATTGTGCTTTTATTAGGGGCCCCGTATGTGCGTGTGTATATATATATATATCCATCCATTTATATTAAAAACACGAAATAGTTACCAATCAACAAATAATATAAAACCATGCAAGCTAATATGAATAGAAAATTAATATAAACAAACATCAATTGTATCATATATATAATTAATACATGCAAGTTGTATTCAACTCATACAAGAGTAGTTACAAAATTAAGGACCCCCTAGCTAGATATCACTGATAACAAAATCCAAAACGGGGATGCTGTTCCTAAACAGACACATATTAATCATCATCACTAATAACAAAATCCAAAACCGGGTTGCTTTACCTAGCTAAACAGAGATTAATTAATCATCATCAGAAGGAGAATAATCCTTGCCCTCATGTGCTGCAATGTTGGATTTTGTCAGTAGCATATATAACAAAATCCAAAACCGGGTTGCTTTACCTAGTAATTAAGCTTGCTCCTCTTGTGCCTCTCCTGCCTTCTCTACCTCTTGTGCCTTCTCCAGCTCTTCATGTGCCGCCTCCACCTTCTCCACCTTCTCCACCTTGATCTCCACATCTTGTGCTTGCTCATCTTGTGCCTTCTCCACCTTCTCCACCTTGATCTCCACCTCTTGTGCTTGCTCCTCTCGTACCTCATCTGCCTCTTGTGGTTGCTCCTCTCGTGCTTCCTCCTCTACAGAATACAAATATACATCTAATTAACATACCATAAAACTATTCCCATCTAACATAATTTACTAAAATGAAACTTTACAAGTAATAGCTAAAGTTGTGGTGAAGGGAAATGCACCTGCCGTCAGCTTGATTTTTTTGTTGTGTTGCAGCTCAGTCTCTTCATCCTCCCCCCCCAACCTTCCTTTGTGCTTCTTGAAACCCGTTTAGTACAGGAGCCACCAATAGAGTCATCAAATAGGAAATAGATCGCTGAGCCTCCTCTTGTGATCCAGCTGGTGGTCCGTACTCAGAATGATCTCCTTCATTACTAGTAGCAGGAGCTTCACCTGAAATTGAAACAAAAGTTAACCTGATAGCCACTATCAGGGTTTCAAAAAGAAATTGGAACAAAAGACAAGTGAATATGTATAATGAAAAAGTAACAATGAATATTTTTTGTAAAATTGAAACATAATACAAATGATTGGACTTATTACCTTTCCCTGATACAGCCTCCTCGGGTTTTTCCTCCAATATCACGTTGAGCTTGTCCATATCAGTCACTACATATCATTAATTAACAGACATTAATTACCATTCTGTTATAATTTAGATAACCATGAGAAGGAGATATACATTAATTGGAGAAATGAAGCAACTCACATGGGAATTCGAGAGTAAGGTTATCAATTATATCGGACCGCTCATCTTCATATATGAGCTCCAAAAACAGTAGCTCATCTTGATAGATTTGCGATCCGAAATAATTGATAAACCTAAATCTCCACCCAATTGTTAACTGTGAGAGGGAGTAGCACTCGCAGATTTGAACTCAAACCTTAACCTTTGTGGTTATTGAATGAGCTACTAAATATTTGATCTAAATCCTTCCTGTGGATCTACTTAAAGGTTCAGTAACCCCTTAAAATCGCGTTCTTGGGTTATTGAACCTTCAAGTAAATCTACAAAGAATGACAGATCAACATACACCAAACCACAATATAAGCTCTTTCTCTCTTCCCCCCTATAAAACCCAACGAAATCTAAACATAAGCCTAAGGTCAAGAAACTTAAAACCAAAACTGAAAACAGAAACTTAAAACTAAAAATCAAACCCCCTGTATTATGATGTACGTACCTCAGAAAAAACAAAACTCAAAACATAAAACTTAAAAAAATATCAAAATATTTGTAAAAAACTCTAAGATTTTAACCACTACCAAAAAAAAAATTATAAACCTAAACCCAAACCCAAAGACCTAAAGTCAGAAAAAATCAAAACTTAAAACTAAAAATAAAAAAATTGCTAGACCTCAACCTAAACCTAAACCCTTTAAAAATAAACCTAAACCTAAAGAACTAAGCTCAGAAAAACACTACAGTAAGATCTAGACCTAGGTATTTAATATATATCAGTAAAAAGCACTAGAAATTAAAACATTGCATAAAAACTTAGTAAGATTGCGACCTACGTACACAGAGAGTGCTAGCGAGGAACCTTAGGACTTATAGGTGAGAGAGAGAGCTCAGATGGCGGCCGGTTATTGCTAGTGAGAGAGAGTAAAGTTGCGAAATTTGAAATTGGGAGAGATGAAACGATCCAAAGTAAATATATATTGTTCTTTTAGGTTACAAATTATAAAATATAATAATTAATCTATTTTACTGTCGGACTGTAACCGATGGCGATGTTAAACGAAAAGTCAGGAAGTCGCGTACTTCAATTTACTGTTGAATGCTATGCAAAGTTGACCTAAAGTATTGTGAATTTTGTGATGTCAACTGGATGGTCCGATCTGTAATTATTTGGGTTAATATTCGTGCTATCTCAGATTTGACTTCTGGATTTGAACTTGAACTTTTATGTTACTTTATATAGATTCGTGCTCTTAATAAAGACCCGACAGATCATATATGGGTATATCATATAGATGCATGCACTTAATTTCCTTGAATGTACATGTCATACACAATTTATTGTTGACATGTACATTTAAGGACTTTAAAATATGCAATTCGTTTTATTATAATTCAAGCAGTACATTTATTAATTAATTGAACATTACATTTGAAAGCTTTACAAATTAAGCTTCATTAAAAGTGTATATGATATCTGTAAAAGTTAGAAAATATTTTCGCAAAAGCATACTAATTAATATTGAAAAATATAAAGTGAGAATTACAGCATACTAATTAATATTTTGAGTACACTTCGAATATTAAATATCAAAATCGCAGATCAGACGGTTCAATTACTATTACTAATTACTAATTACTAATTAATTAATGAACACAAAAATTGCGTCACACAGTAATCACCATCGGTTTAATCGCTGGCAAGCCGATGGCTTTCATACCAAAAACCACTAAAAAGTGATCACCATCGGTTCAAGCATAAGCCGATGGCGTTAATTAAATAATATATATATATATATATATATATATATATATATATATATATATATATTAAAGAAACGGAACCCGGCCAAAGGTATATGAAATTTTGTAGTTTACAACTTGACCGTTTGATCTGTAATTGTGTTATTTAATATTCGTGCTATCTCACATCCAATGGTTGGATCTAAATTCAAACCGTGCGTTACTTGAGAAGGTTTAATTTCTAATCGAGAAAAAATTAAAGTCACTGTAGCACTCTTCGTCTTCCTTCGTTTAGTGTGCTGTGATCGATCACCTACCTCTTCCAGAGCTCTCTTCTCACTAATTCCTCTTTGCAATAATGAGCGACTACATAAGTTCTTTGTCCGATGATATACTTCTCAAAATCTTAGAGCGGCTCAAGACCGGCGAGGCGGTGCGTACGTGCGTGTTGGCGAAGAGGTGGATCAACCCTGTGGACCTCTTTACCCATCCTCGATATTAGGTCTCTACTGCAAAACCCACCGTGGAGGGGATCACTTCTTTACTTCACAAGATTAAGGATGTTCGCATTCTGGACATTTTCCTCAGATGCCATCTGCGCCGTGTATGCACACCTCTATATATATAGCTTGATCGTATCATTTTTACAACATAATTAATTAGAGGAGGGACTAGTTACACCATTATATTTTATGGTGACACATCTTGACACCATATTTTTTATAAGTTATTTTTGCAATTTTAAAATTCAAATAGTCGATCCAAACTATTCAACGTGATGTCCATATTAAAATGTGCTTGGAGACCAAATTTTACATTTTTTTGGAAATTTATTACTATTTATTTAGAAATTTTTAAAATTGATGTTTTTCAATGGTTCAAAATTGTTGTTTTTCTAAAATTAGTTTCAGAGATGTGAGAGTTAGAAACTTTAGAGGCCTTAATTTCTACAAAGTGGTTAACAGTTATTTAGAAACTCTAGGGATGTAGACTTATAAAAATGTGGTGTTAACTAAGATGTGTCACACAATAAAATGGTGTAATTGGATCCCTCCTCAATTATACTAAGATGTAGATCTGTTTAGGGATGTAGACTTATAAAAATGTGGTGTTAACTAAGATGTGTCACACAATAAAATGGTGTAATTGGATCCTCCTCAATTAATTAGTGTAATTCTATACATAGGTTAATTCTGACTTGTGTTTAATTGTATATAAATTTTATATTAATTCAAAACATGTGTAGGATCTGTTACCACAGGAGCTGCCGGAAATACAACCCAGATTTGAAAACTTGACGGTTCTCACTGTTGTCCTGTGTTTTTATTCATATCTTGAAATGCAATATTAGATCATAGAGAGCTGTCCAAAACTGACAAAGCATGTACTAGTACAACATCAGTCTTGTGTAAGTTTCCAAATACATAGCGCTTATGTTCATTTTTAATTTGCTGCTTACATTAAGTAAAGATCATAAGTAATCTAGCTAGCTAGTTATATATCTAAAAAGAAATGGAAAGAGAGAGAGATATTCAAATGATTCTCATTGTATTGATTTGTGTCTTGATACAGTGCTTGTATTTATAGCAAATTGGCCTGTTCGGTTCTGTTACTATTTCTGTGGGAAAATAAAAATTCAGTTCAATTGAATTTTTTTTTCCAATAGAAACAATAAAAATCAGTTCAATTCCTGTGCTCACACCCATTCCCGATGGTGGGCCGAACAGGTTAAAGGAATGTAAACTAGAGCTAATTAACCCTGGTTACAATCAACTAGCCTTGAGTCTATTTGCTGTTACAATTAAATTCTGTTTTGCTTTGACTGGCGCATCTTTGACTGCATACTCTAATAATATCAATTCATCAACTATTTGTTGCAGTTGTGTGATAATGATTATGAAGAATGGGAAAAAACTGTACTTCCAGTCCCGATGGTTGAAGCATCTGACAGAAGAGATCTCCAGAGGGTTGAGGTAATTAAGTTTTGGAGGTTTAATTAATACCATGGTGAAACGAGCGATTCAGTATCTCATGTTTGGTAAAGGGGAATTGAGAAACTTTAGGCACTATGCTTTAGTTGTCACTCGTAGAATACAGGACGATCCGAACAATTGGGGCTTATGTCGTATACATTTAAGAACAGCGGGGGGTTATATGGAAGCAGCATGGCGATTTTCAAGCATGATGTTTGACCTTTAGTACCCGGATGATGGTTCTATTATGAAGTCGATTGAGTTGTACTTGTGAAGGAGGGGGATATTTTTTGTTATTAGTGATCGATATACCTCAGCCCCCAGTGTGTGTGTGTCACACCCCAGGACAACCCGCCACGCATTTATGCGCCAGGCGTTAAGCACATCACATACATTATCAATAACACAACCAAATAAGCCACTATATTAAAATAAACAAGGTTCATAAACAAACAAAGGGAAAATATGTCAGACATGGCTAGTCAAACAGTTACCGCCGTGTCTGCATCATATATGATTCATACAAATATAATTTAAAAACAAATAGTGGCTACTCTTAATAGTTCCGCTAAATTTTCTCACTCACGGCCTTCCTCCATGTCTCCTTCTTCATTTCCTGGAACCCACATAAAAGTGGAAACAAAACGGGTGAGAGATCGAACTATCTCTCAGTGCGGAATTTAGTTCCAGCCCGGTGCTTTTACAAATGAATGCATTAAATACCCTAAAAACATAAAAGTAAAGGTTTTTGAAATAACCCCCAATTTTCCTATCAATTCGGACATGCAATCCTTTCAAAAACATTCTCAGTTCTGTTCCTGTTTCTCTTTAAAATTCTAACACTCCGGGTTCGCCACACATGGACAATCCGGCCTTTCTCCTTTGGGAATCCATGCCCGTACATGAAAACTTAGTTGGAGTCGCCACACGAGGACGAGCTGTTCTGTTCTGTTCTGTTCTGTTCTGTTCTGTTCTTACTCCGGATCACCACACACGGATAATCCGGCCTTTCTCTCTGAGAACCCATGCCCATGCAGGATAGCCCAAAGAGTCGCCACACGAGGACGAATCTGGAAGGGTCGTTGCGGGGACCCAACCGGCAGATCGCCACACACGGACGATCCGATTTTCGAAAACACATGCAGAACCGCCACACAGGGACGGCCCCAATTTAAAACAGTTCATTAAAACTTTCCTTGTTCACATTCACACTATCCTGTCAGTTCAAATCAATGCATCCAAAAAGCTCCTAACATGCAATTCTACACAAAACAAAAGAGAATTCGACATTCTCAACATGCAGATCATCTACCAGATTGGGAAAAAGGATTACCTACCTTAATCCACGCATTTCTTATTATTTGTAAAAAGACCAGGAAACCCGCACCTGTATTCTCAGTGATTTCGTTGAAGCGTGTGTCGGAACCTCGAGTATGCTCAGCGTCTCCTAAAATCTCGCGATTTGCTCCTAAGTTTTTAACACATTTACTTCGATTTATTAATCGTATAAACTTTTCTTTAAAATCGACTACAGTTTACACTATAACCAATGTTTGTACTTTTAACCCTAGATATCATTTAAAAGTATTCAATTCTATACATTTAAAAGTTATAACTACACAAGAGGGTAAATTAAAATTTTCGGGTTTCTCAATTCATTTCCTGAATAGCCCTATGAAATCAATTTAAATGATTTAACCCTGCAATTTGATTCTTAACTACTTCTAATATCCAATTAGACCATAAATAAATCGATTAACTTACAATAATTGTATTCAAATTGATGAGATAATAGGGTTTTTATTTGGGTTGTCGGAATTCGGTTTTCGATTTAACGAACTTCGGTTTTTGGGTTAATGGGTTTCGGGTTTTTGGGTGTGTTTTCGGCCAACAAGGGAAAGGAGGAAGAGAGGGTTGGGGTTTCGGCCAGCAGAGCAAGGGGTGTGGGGTTCGGCCAGTAGAGCAAGGGAGAGGGAGGGCCTTGGATGGTTCGGCCAAGGGAAGAAGAGAGGGGCGGGTAGGAGGGGCTGGCGGCCAAGGAAGAGAGAAGGTAGAGAGGTAGGGTGCGGCAGCCACCAAGGAGGAGGGTTGGCTTGTGGCCGGCGGCAGCAGTCACTGTTTTTGACCGTTCTTGGCGGTCGAGACTCCGATCGAGATGAATCCAGCGCTCACGGTTTCATATTAACGAGCACTACAACTCTTATGTTGAACACTTCTTCAGAATCCGGACGTACGGGCGGCAATTCTCCGCAGAAGTAGGCTGGCTGGTTTGGGGCCAGTAGGGGTTTGGATCCGAATTGGGAAAAAATGGGGCTGTGGCGGCTAGGGTTTTGAGGGGGGTTTATATAGAAGTGAGGCTAGGGTCTGCCTCCAACTTTTGGTAGGGTTCAACTAGGCTTTTATGGGCCATGATCAAATTGAATATGTTAATTTGGACTAAGAACAGAGATCTGTTTATGCTGTTTTAATTTTCATCTTCAAAGATTGACAACACTGGAATTATGGGTTCGGAATATGAAATTATTTTCCACATAGAAGTTGTAGAATTCTCTGTTACGGTTCTAACGCAACTGGTTTCACTTTAATCGGGATTCCCAGTGAGGAGAAAAGATAAAAATGGTTGACGAAGGTCTGCAGTCTCCGAACAGCAACGTTTATTGACTTTATAATTTTATGGAGAATTCTACGTCCTGAATTTAGGGTAGTCTTATACACGAAAATTGTAGATCATTAGGTATATTTTTCAGGTATTAAATTTCATTCGAATCCGAATTAATATGAATGATCTGTGATTAGAATACCAACATTTATCTTGTCTGAAATTTCGAGGTCTCCTAAGTTTTATTTTAGAGTGCGCTTATGACATTTTAAATTTGGCTATAAAATCTTATTACCTAAATTCCGTGGCGTTACATCCTCCCCCACTTGGAAATCTTGTTCAGTCCTCTGAACAAGCTCGTCTGTTGTTTTCTCGAATAATTCCGGATATTTCGTTCGCATGGTTCCCTCTAATTCCCAGGTCGCCTCGCTGCTGGTATGGCGTCCCCATTGAACCAGAACCTGCCGGATGGTTTTGCGTCGAAGCCTTATTTCCTTTGTGTCCAGGATCTTTATGGGTAATTCCTCGTAAACCAGTGTCTTGTCAAATCCCAGATTAGAGAAGTCGAGAACGTGCGAGGGGTCCCGAATATATCGTCGGAGCTGTGACACGTGAAACACTGAATGCACCTTATCTAGTGCAGAGGTTAATGCCAACTCATAGGCAAGTGGTCCGATACGTCGTAGAATCTCGAATGGCCTCACATATCTGGGACTTAACTTTCCCTGGACTCCAAACCGTCGGACGCCTCTCCTTGGAGAGACCTTTAACCACACGTGATCACATGTACCAAATTCCAGAGGTCGTCTTCTTATGTCCGCATACTTCTTTTGTCGGTCCCGATCCGTATCCAGTCTCCTCAGGATGAGTTGGGTTCGGTCTGCGCAATCCGGGATTAACTCCGGTCCTGTTGGTATTTGATCAGTCATGCTCCCCCCACCATAGCGGGGTTTTCCAACGATGCCCGCACCAAGCCTCCGAGGTGTCATGCCTATACTAGCATGATAACTATTGTTGTAGGCAAATTCTGCCATGGTCAGGTGATCCTCCCAAGATCCTCCGAAACTTATGGCACACGCCCTTAGCATGTCCTCTAAGGTTTGGATTGTTCGTTCCGACTGGCCGTCAGTCTGGGGGTGATGAGCGGTACTGAAATTGAGTCGGGTTCCCATTGCCTCCTCTTTTGGTTACGCGGTAACCCAGTGATGAAGTCCATAGTGATAATCTGGAACTTCATTTGTGCTCTGGAGTTTGGATATCGCAATCCTGCTATCTTCCTCCGTTCTGCTTTCACCTGTTGGCAGGTGATGCATCTGGCAACGAATTCTGACACGTCTCTCTTCATGTTGGGCCACCAAAAGTGGGTACGAAGGTCCTTATACATCTTTACCTCTCCTGGGTGAATGGTATATCCCGATTCGTGAGCTTCTTGCAGAATCTCACTTCTCAGTACCCCTTGTTCTGTAACACACACCCGTTGGTTGAAGTAGAGGAGCCCATCTTCGTTTTCCTTGAAAGTCGACGCTGGATTGGTACGGGCCAACTCCCGATACCTTTGGTGTTGCTCGTCGCCTTGGTCCGCGTCCCGTATCCGAGACTTTAATTCTGGTTGTACCGATATAGCTGCTAGGGTGAGTACCGCGTCCGTCGCGATTCCCTTGATGTCAGTTTGTTCCTGGATCCAGCTGGTAGAGACACACACTCCCAAATTCATGTGTCGCATTTCTTTAATCAGTTATGTCTCTTGGGTTATGACTTCTGCCAAATTTGTCGCTCCTTTCCTACTGAGTGCGTCTGCCACCACATTTGCCTTCCCGGCCAAGTACTGTATTTTTTTTTTTTTTTTTTTTTTTTTTGGCTTTGGTGGTCCGTGAATACTCGGTACTTCGCCCCATAGAGGTAGTGTCTCCATTGCTTGAGTGTAGAAATTACTGCTGCCCATTTCTAGGTCGTGTGTAGGGTAGTTTTGTTCAGGGTTCTTCAGTTGCCATGACCCGTAAGCAATTACTTGTCCGTCTTGCATGAGTACCCATCCTAGGCCGTTCTTTGACGCGTCAGTATACACTGTGAATTCTTGGTCAGGTTTGGGCAATGTTAATACTGGGGCACTGGTTAGTAGTCTCTTTAATTTCTGAAAACTCTCTTCTTGACTCTCCGTCTATTTGAAGGTAGTTCCTTTGTGTAGGAGCTGGGTCATGGGTCGGCTATTTGGAGTATCCGGGAACGAAGCGCCTGTAGTATCTCGCTAACCCTAGGGAACTGCGTATATCTGTTACATTTTCTTGGGTTGAGTCCATTCTACCACTGCCTTGATTTTATCTGGGTCGACCCGGATACCTTCCCCCGTTACTACATGTCCCCAAAATTTTAACTTCTTTCATCCAAAATTCACACTTAGAGATTTGGCGTACAACTGGTGTTCTCGTAACCTTTGTAACATTGTACGTAGGTCCTTGGCATGATCTTCTTCCTTCTGGGTTTTTTTTTTCTTTTTTTCTTTTTTTTTTTTTTTCCGATGAGTTTGCTCTTATTCCCCGATATTTTCCGCATTTCTGCCCTGACTGGTTGCTCGTGGGGCGGCCAGAACACTAGGCTGCGGTGCGCGCAGTCTATCAGCACGTGGTGCTCCTTGAGCCAGTCCATTCCTAAGACCATATCGTACGCTCCGGTGTCTGCCACGATTGGGTCCACTCGCCATTTCCCATTCTGCGTGTTCGCATGAAGATCCGGACAGTATTGCTCTTCCACACTATGTTCGAGCCCTGTGAAGAAACGACGTCTTCCGGTATTCTTCACTCTGAATCCGCTAGTCTCCACTACGTGTGGCGAGATGACGGAGTAAGGACAATTGACGGAGATTGCAGTATTGGCAGTAATTCCGGACAAGTCGACCCATCCGACCATTTCCTTGACCCTTGCGGTGGTTGCGAATGTCCTTAGCCAAGTGAGCTGTCCGTTAAGTTGATTTGCCATCTACCGAAAGAATCGTTACTAAAAGGCATAATCCGTCACTAAATATCATATAACGTGGGGGCATCAGCAGGAGGGACGTTGGCCGTCGGGTCAGTGGCGGAAGGGTGGAGGCGTCAGAGGGTGTGGAGGAGTGAGAGGATTGACGACGCATTTCTCTCAGACGCTCGTTGGGCCGGTTGAGGGTCCGACTGAGTAGGTACGGCCTGGTCTGACCTAGTTGGTACGGCCTGGTCTGACCTAGGTAGGTACGGCCTAGCCGCACGGCCTGGTACGGCCTGGTCTGACCTAGTTGGTACGGCCTGGCCTGACCTAGGTAGGTACGGCCTAGCCGCACGGCCTGGTACGGGCCGCACCAACTGGTACCAGATATCATATACATTTGTTACTAATGGTACGCCTAGTTCATATAGTTTTGGTCTATGACCTATCGCCGCATCCTATTGCTAGCGCTCTCTCAGCGGAAGTTTATTGATATTGTATGTGCTGGCTCTGATACCAACTTAGTTGTCACACCCCAGGACAACCCGCCACGCATTTATGCGCCAGGCGTTAAGCACATCACATACATTATCAATAACACAACCAAATAAGCCACTATATTAAAATAAACAAGGTTCATAAACAAACAAAGGGAAAATATGTCAGACATGGCTAGTCAAACAGTTACCGCCGTGTCTGCATCATATATGATTCATACAAATATAATTTAAAAACAAATAGTGGCTACTCTTAATAGTTCCGCTAAATTTTCTCACTCACGGCCTTCCTCCATGTCTCCTTCTTCATTTCCTGGAACCCACATAAAAGTGGAAACAAAACGGGTGAGAGATCGAACTATCTCTCAGTGCGGAATTTAGTTCCAGCCCGGTGCTTTTACAAATGAATGCATTAAATACCCTAAAAACATAAAAGTAAAGGTTTTTGAAATAACCCCCAATTTTCCTATCAATTCGGACATGCAATCCTTTCAAAAACATTCTCAGTTCTGTTCCTGTTTCTCTTTAAAATTCTAACACTCCGGGTTCGCCACACATGGACAATCCGGCCTTTCTCCTTTGGGAATCCATGCCCGTACATGAAAACTTAGTTGGAGTCGCCACACGAGGACGAGCTGTTATGTTCTGTTCTGTTCTGTTCTGTTCTGTTCTTACTCCGGATCACCACACACGGATAATCCGGCCTTTCTCTCTGAGAACCCATGCCCATGCAGGATAGCCCAAAGAGTCGCCACACGAGGACGAATCTGGAAGGGTCGTTGCGGGGACCCAACCGGCAGATCGCCACACACGGACGATCCGATTTTCGAAAACACATGCAGAACCGCCACACAGGGACGGCCCCAATTTAAAACAGTTCATTAAAACTTTCCTTGTTCACATTCACACTATCCTGTCAGTTCAAATCAATGCATCCAAAAAGCTCCTAACATGCAATTCTACACAAAACAAAAGAGAATTCGACATTCTCAACATGCAGATCATCTACCAGATTGGGAAAAAGGATTACCTACCTTAATCCACGCATTTCTTATTATTTGTAAAAAGACCAGGAAACCCGCACCTGTATTCTCAGTGATTTCGTTGAAGCGTGTGTCGGAACCTCGAGTATGCTCAGCGTCTCCTAAAATCTCGCGATTTGCTCCTAAGTTTTTAACACATTTACTTCGATTTATTAATCGTATAAACTTTTCTTTAAAATCGACTACAGTTTACACTATAACCAATGTTTGTACTTTTAACCCTAGATATCATTTAAAAGTATTCAATTCTATACATTTAAAAGTTATAACTACACAAGAGGGTAAATTAAAATTTTTGGGTTTCTCAATTCATTTCCTGAATAGCCCTATGAAATCAATTTAAATGATTTAACCCTACAATTTGATTCTTAACTACTTCTAATATCCAATTAGACCATATATAAATCGATTAACTTACAATAATTGTATTCAAATTGATGAGATAATAGGGTTTTTATTTGGGTTGTCGGAATTCGGTTTTCGATTTAACGAACTTCGGTTTTTGGGTTAATGGGTTTCGGGTTTTTGGGTGTGTTTTCGGCCAACAAGGGAAAGGAGGAAGAGAGGGTTGGGGTTTCGGCCAGCAGAGCAAGGGGTGTGGGGTTCGGCCAGTAGAGCAAGGGAGAGGGAGGGCCTTGGATGGTTCGGCCAAGGGAAGAAGAGAGGGGCGGGTAGGAGGGGCTGGCGGCCAAGGAAGAGAGAAGGTAGAGAGGTAGGGTGCGGCAGCCACCAAGGAGGAGGGTTGGCTTGTGGCCGGCGGCAGCAGTCACTGTTTTTGACCGTTCTTGGCGGTCGAGACTCCGATCGAGATGAATCCAGCGCTCACGGTTTCATATTAACGAGCACTACAACTCTTATGTTGAACACTTCTTCAGAATCCGGACGTACGGGCGGCAATTCTCCGCAGAAGTAGGCTGGCTGGTTTGGGGCCAGTAGGGGTTTGGATCCGAATTGGGAAAAAATGGGGCTGTGGCGGCTAGGGTTTTGAGGGGGGTTTATATAGAAGTGAGGCTAGGGTCTGCCTCCAACTTTTGGTAGGGTTCAACTAGGCTTTTATGGGCCATGATCAAATTGAATATGTTAATTTGGACTAAGAACAGAGATCTGTTTATGCTGTTTTAATTTTCATCTTCAAAGATTGACAACACTGGAATTATGGGTTCGGAATATGAAATTATTTTCCACATAGAAGTTGTAGAATTCTCTGTTACGGTTCTAACGCAACTGGTTTCACTTTAATCGGGATTCCCAGTGAGGAGAAAAGATAAAAATGGTTGACGAAGGTCTGCAGTCTCCGAACAGCAACGTTTATTGACTTTATAATTTTATGGAGAATTCTACGTCCTGAATTTAGGGTAGTCTTATACACGAAAATTGTAGATCATTAGGTATATTTTTCAGGTATTAAATTTCATTCGAATCCGAATTAATATGAATGATCTGTGATTAGAATACCAACATTTATCTTGTCTGAAATTTCGAGGTCTCCTAAGTTTTATTTTAGAGTGCGCTTATGACATTTTAAATTTGGCTATAAAATCTTATTACCTAAATTCCGTGGCGTTACAGTGTGGCTTATGAGCATTTGGATAGGTTTAATTATCTTTTGGTAGTAAATTAATGCATCATGTCCAGCTGATCACATATATCCTGATTAGTGTGCTGTGATTTGTTGTTTATTTGCTAAATTAACTTGCATGGATGTATGGATGAACAACATATTTTGTGTATGCATGGATGCATGTATAATTAATTTGGATGCATGTTTTGTAATATATGCATATGTTGAATTTTGGATGTTTAATTAATTTGGATGTTTTGTAATTAATATCTGCATATGTTTAATTTAATTTTCTTGCATGTATAGTTCTATTACTCTAATTAGTTACAAAAACTTAATTATTATGAATTTCATTAGTTTAACTTCGTCGACCTTGGATCTGTTTTAATTTAAACATTCATGCGTATTCTCTAGTAATTAATAAGATAGATAGTGATATATATATTACTCTCTTGGTTAATTACAAACTTTTCTGTTAAAAAAATATAACACAAAAATTTCAATTGATATAGTTAATGGTCCTTAATTAGATATTATTGAGTTGGGATTATGTATGTTATTAAATAATTATTTCCTTATAATGATTAAATTGCATATATATAGTCATTAAATGTGTTTTTTGTAGTAGTAACACCATCAGTTAAATTAATGTACCTGCGTGAACAATATTCCAATTATTTAATTATCATAGGTGCCAATCAAAAATACAACATCGGTTCAGTAAATATACCAGACAGTGTTGATCAACCCAAAACCAACGTATCATGAAACAGCCAGATGGTAAAGTAACCCTCTCAGTGCCATCGGCCAGTTAGCCGAACCGATATTCAAGAGTCGCTCAATACTAACTGTTCGTGAAATTTAACCGATGGCAAAGGAGGGGGTCCATCAACGCCATCGGTTTGTTGATCAGAGTCAAAATAATGATGATTTACGTAGGGTTTTGGCTTAGGTTTTACATATTTTCTCACACTTATGTTTAATTTATTAGAGAAAAAGGCTATTGTCACCATTCTTTAGGTTTTATTGCAGAAAACAGGTTTTGAGACTATTTTACACCAAATGGAGCTAGAATCGGGTCAATCGGATCAGCAACGCTCATCGACTAAGTCCCTGTTACGGCCCGTATTGCCTAATACGGACCAGGCCTAGCACACACCAGAAGATAGCGCTGGAAGCATTAAACCCTAACCGTCAAGGTCCTAATACGGACCGTATTGCCCAATACGGTCCGTATCTGAAGGCGTCTCTTGGGGAATAACTACCGACAGCTATTTCCAGATCAGTTTCTTAGCCCCTACTCAACCTCTACACGTCCCTCCACTCCTATATAAGGCCCTTGGCAGAAGGAATAATCATCTTTGTAATTAGGGTTAGATTTGATTAAAGAGAGAAGAGAGGAGTGCTTGTAACAATGCCGTTCCACGGCTAAGTTCCTTTTCTTAGGGCTAGGCAGTAAACCTTGTTACTCTTGATGTTTTGATATATATATTTCTGTTGATTATGGTTTCTTGTTGTTGTATCAAAATGCTTTTGTGATTTATTATCTCTTCATCTAATTTCAATGATCTAGTTTGAGTCCGTTAGGGTAGTGACAGTACTTTAATGGTAAGAGAAACTATTTGTATGAATTAGCCTCGTTGAGATCTATTAGGTTTATGTGAAGAAAACCTTAGCGGGGAAACCATAAACCAGACCAACAAAACGCGTACCAAATTCTATCACTTGCGTAAGGAAAATCGCAGTGATCTGTGTAGTAATTTGGGGTTTTTAGAAATCAGTCATTTGCGTAAGAAAACTCGCAGTGTCCTATGTAGAATCTCGATGAAAGATCTGTCATTCTTGCGTAACATAAATCGCAGTGACCTATGTGGTTATCTTTCATAAAACAACAACAGGAAATCAAACGCAACAGGGATATATTGTCAAGGCGGATTGAGTGGCAATGGTATGCCGAAACCCTAGGAATTCTCATGTCTATCTTTATTTTAATTACTTTTAATTGCTTCCTAATTTACATTGATCAAAACAACATCTCTCAATTTTCAGATTTCGTCTAGCCTTTCGAAAGATTGTGATTCGATCGCTCAAAGCATTGAACCAATATTCCCTGTGGATCGATCTCGAATATACTACTCGATAGGATTGTGCGCTTGCAGTCCGAACCGATAGCATTTCCGAGTTTATAAATATTAAAAGAAACATTGCTATCTTTTGAGTGATCATTTGTTATCCAGAACCAATGGTAGAAAGTTCAACATAATTACAGCGCTGCCACTCGTGACGTACACCATCTGTGCGGAAGCACATGCGATGGTAAAGGAGCGATGGGAAAGATGTTTTTTGTAGTAGTGTTTGTTGAGATTCGTACATAAAAAACTTACTTCCTTAAAATTCGTGCATGAAAAAAAATTAAAAGGTTGGGATCAGAATTCTCATATTTATTTCCCCAATATATATACTTTATTGAAATGAAGTGATCTCTATAACCACCGCTTCCACTGCCAAGTAATAAAGTGTTATGTCACTTTATTTATTTTTTAAATATTAAAGAGATCACTAACGTTAGTCATGTTTGCCCACGCATGATATTTTGTGGGCACCTCACATGATATATTCCTTAGCCATATCTTTTAGAATGATACGCAACTTTACAATAAACTATTACTAAAATTAGTTTTTAGTAATTAAAACTAAATTGAGAATTAAATCTATAGAAAAATAACAGTTATATATCGACAAATATAAAGAACGAAATTAACTATCATTATTCTTATTAATTTTATCCTCCACCTGTCTATATAATAAAAAGATTAAAAAAACAAAATATGAAGAATATAAAAAAATACAAAAATACAAAAATTCACATCTTTATGCAGTTGATTTCCAGTCTTCTCCCTGAGAGACTATACTGGTAAATGCAGGCGAGTTTATTGTGTTGACAGTCATTATAGTTTGGTGCAGTACAGGATGCGTTGTACATACTAGATACTAGGGAATTTGCTTAATTCAAAACATAGGAACTGAAAATCACAGAAATGGAGGCTCACAAGTTTAAATTATAATAATGCTGATAGGTGTTGGAGGTAAATTATTTTTATTTTTGAAGTTGGATTTAAAGGGATCAGTATTAGCGGATTTTTTTATTAATAGAAAGTAAATAAAAGAATTTCGCGAAAAGGTGTCGTTTTCAATAGAATTTCAATTTGTAGGTAAAACGGATTAATTTATTCGGTCCTGAAGACGGGACAATCTATCCAGTCCCATTAATCCATAATCTAAATCCCACAAACCTAATTGATTAAGCAGAAGAAAAAAATTATCTGGATGATAAAAGCCGTTCCCACAAACCTAATTGATATGTCGAGATATGCAGACAGGTGGAAACTAATTTTTTTTTTTTTTTTTTTTTTTTTTTTGTATATTGAAAATTTTCTTCCTCTCATTCAACTACAGATATGCAGACCTTGCTGTCTTGTTACGTGTAAGTTCCAAATTGAAAGCTGAGGATTTCATTAAAATGATACAAGTCACATGAATAGTTGCATGTTCCTCTGCGCTTTTCCTCCATCTTCTCCATTTACAATGTTTTAAATGCAGTCTTCTGTATATATACACACATATATTATGCTTATGGATATAAGACAGGACGGTTTTTACCGTCCAGAATTTTTTTTGTACTTAATTACTTAGATTTGGCAAATTAGATTTTGGATTAACGGGACAGGATAGATTGTCCTCTCATCTGGACAGGATAAATCAACCTGTTTTACCTTCAAATCAAAATTTGATGGAAACGACACCCTTTTACAATATTTTTTTAATTTATTTTCTATTAATAAAAAAATCGGTCAGTATTAGTGGTCATGAGAAACTACTACTATATATGTTTCCATGTTTTACTGCTTTGAATATGAGGGAATTCCAGTGTACTTTTCTTCTTCCTCATTAATTGTCGTTATTGCAAAAGTATGGCTGTGTAAAGAGTACTCCCAGTCTTTCTTCTATATCTTTCTCTTGACAGGAGTTTCTTGTTGTGCTCTGTAAATTTGAATCAGTACAGTCCCTTTTTTGTTTGCACAGCACATAGGCCGTAGGAAATCCGAAAAATTGGGTGATCGAGAATCAAATTTCCGGTTACGTAATGAAAATTTGAGTCAGTCTACTGTTTTTTTGTTATATTGTTTTTTTAATGTTCATTAAATATAAATAAATAGTAAAAATAAATTGTTATATATAGCAGAAATAATTAATTTTATTTCTGTTTCTATTTTGTGTTAGTAATGCTAATTATTTTCGGTGTAGGGTGTATCAAAAATCTGATTCGGTACACTCCATTCGGTGTGGCCTGTCATGTAGTGTTGCGGCAGCGGTTGTGTACTGTATCAAATTATGTTCACTAAAAATTTGACCGGGTACTTTGAAAGGAAAAAAAAAAAAAACATCAATCCCTGTTATTACAAAATAATTTTTTATTTAAAAAAAATTATCATTGGGGTGGGGGTGACAATCTCAGCCTGCGTACAAATGATAATTATGAAGCCCATGGGCTTTCATTTGAAAATATAGTCTCAAGTACTTGAAAATCAACACGGGTTATTAACATCAGAATAATAGCCTTTGATTTTAGAATATCTTAACACATGAAAGGCCTAAAGCGCTAAAAGCAGTACCACTTGATGTAATATCGTTTCTTCCTTTAAACACATTTGACACATCAATATGTCGTTGAGAAGATGATCGACAGCATCGATCTCTTTTTAAGATTGTCCAGGGCTACCATTGAAAATTTCCGGACATCGTAATTGCCAATAACATGGGTACCATTGAGTCTGCTAACAGATAATGCATCACAAAAATCGCTCTTGAATAAATAATTTATCGGGATCCTCATGTCAGCAACTCAAATGCACCCAATGTCAATTGAAGAGTCACAGCATCTGGAACAAATTAAAATTATTTGATCGGACCATATTTTTTACGTTTTCATGTGTTTGAATTTGAAAAAGCATGCAACTACTTCGCCAATTAAACGGGCTGTTTTAATTCGCGCTCATATCTCTAGTTTCGAGGTCCAAATAGCCGATCCAAACCGTTAGATGTTTAATCTATATTAAAATGTGCTTGGAGATCAAATTTTACATTTTTTTTGAAATTTTTTTACTATTTATTAAGATGGTTTGAAAATCGCTGTTTTTATTAAAATTCTGCACCATTAAAAAATAGCAATTTTCAAACCATCTTAATAAATAATAAAAAAATTTCAAAAAATGTAAAATTTGGTCTCCAAGCACATTTTAATATAGATTAAATATCTGACGGTTTGGATCGGCTATTTGGACTTCGAAGCTAGAGATATGAGCGCGAATTAAAACAGTCGGTTTAATTCGCGAAGTAGCGTAGCCTTACTCTATATATATATATATATATATATATATATATAGATGTTGGCTACTCTACTTATATATATATATATATATATATATATATATTTATTAAGCCACTTTGAAAGTTTCTGATCTGGTGGTCCAGAATTTTGGAAACACTGTTTTTACTGTTCACCCAGATCAGCGATTTTCAAAGTGGCTTAATAAATAGTAAAAAAATTCAGAAAAATGTAAAATTTAGTCTCCAAGCACATATTAATATGGAGAACAAGATGAACGGTCGGATCGACCATTTGAACATTGGAAACGCAAAAATGAGTTATAAGCATATGTGGGCTTTTGCTTATATAAGCATAGTAGCCAGCCTCTATATATATATATATATATATATATATATATATATATATATATATATATATATATATATATATATATATATATATATATATATAGAGAGAGAGAGAGAGAGAGAGAGAGAGACTAGCTAAGCTCAAAACGTTTGTTCCTAGCCTCCGAAACAAATGATTTGGTTTTCCGATTTTCAAAGTCCAAACAGCTGATCCGAACCGTTAGATGTTTAATCTATATTAAAATGTGCTTGGGGACTAAATTTTATATTTTAGTTACCATTTATTAAAATGGTTTGAAAATCGTTGTTTATATATATATATAGAGAGAGAGAGAGAGTGTGTGACTAATATGCTTTTGGAAGTATATGGGCCGAAGTGCTTACGGTCCAAATTTGAAATTTCAAAATTCAAAAAGTCGACTGAACTGTGCATCTTGTTCTCCATATTGAAATGTGCTTGGAGACCAAATTTTACATTTTTCTGAATTTTTTTACTATTTATTAAGCCACTTTGAAAATCGCTGATCCAACGGTGACACTGTTTTGTTAAGCCACCGTTGGATCAGTGATTTTCAAAGTGGCTTAATAAATAGTAAAAAAAATTCATACTTGATATTCATACTTAAAAAACATACTTTGTTGAGATTAGCACATAAAAAAAATTGAACGGTTAGAATCAAAATTCCCAGATCTATTTCCCCAATAGATATACTTTTTTTTAAATAAAGTAATCTTTATGACCACCAAGTTATAATATAAATGTTTAAAGAATAAAGAGGTGACTAACATTAGTCATCTTTGGCCCACGCATGAAATCTTGTCGGCGAACGCAACTTTACATACAATAAATTATTACTTAAAATAATTTTTAATTAATTAAAACTAAAGTGGGAATTAAATCTATAGAAAAATAACAGTTACATTAGTCACTCCACCAATAATTTTTTTTTTCTACCTTCTCTCTCTTTGAATCGTTTCATATATATCAATACAATACAAGAGCAGAGAAGAGACTATCGAAATCAGATTTACCACCGGTTAAAATTGGCATTTACCACCTGGTCTTGTACCGCTGCTAATAGAACGGTTGCTGGAAATATAGATATTTTACAACCGGTTAAAAACCGTTGTTATAAATAGTTTTAACACCGGTTTTTTATAAAATAACTTGTTTTAACACCAGTTTTTTTTATTAAATAACCGGTGTTAAAACTACTTTTAACTGAATTGTATTAAAACAGACTTTATTCTTTGATTTTGTACATGAGCAATCACCTGACTGTAGAAGTGATCAAGCTATATATATGCTGGAAAGATACACGCTGGTAAAACCCGTGATAGTTAATTGTATGGCATTTAAGAAGTGTGTTCTTTTTCAGACCATTGCAATTGTCACGAAAAAATCACGAAACAATAAATTTAGAGCAGTCAATAATATAATAAAGTCAATCGGTCAGAATTAGAAGGTTAATAAATTAATTTTAGTGCATTCTTTTTTGAATGTTTTTTGACCGCTTGACTTTACACTAAATTAATTTGAATGTTTAAAATTTTCACATGTAGACGCATATATAACTCGTAAGGTAGGCGGATTTCAACGGTTCGGATTTGTTATTTGAAACCGATTTGATAGGTTTTGAAGTTAAGCTCACCAAACACTTTGGTGAGCTTAAGAACACCCTAGTTCTACTCCTTTCCTTTGAAGATCATCATGCCTTGAAATAATTGATACTAGCCATCAGATAAACGGGTAAATATAAGGACAGAGCATGTTTAGCTTAATGCAGTGGACGAATCATATACAGAGTGGTTTTAACTCTCTCGTATGTGCGCTGCATGAACAAAAGAGTTCTCTGTCAATATCTTTGCCAAATAGAATAGGAAGTACAGAGCGAAAAATATCAGTATATGACTGCAGTTTTCTAGTACAAATAATGATCAGTAGCTTAAAATGAAGTTCTCAAACATAATACTGCCATGTTCATAAAAGTTAAAACAGATACCCCTATCCTTTATATTTCTCAAATTTTATTTTTTAATCAGGCAAATTAGATTGGAAATGCAACCTATCTAATTGTTCTTCAATAACTGTGCAACTGAATTGATACTAAAATATTGCATACGCAGAAATGTTATTTCCAAATTTGAGCATGACTTTTCCAATGCACTAGGTTCCAAATAGAATATCAAGTACATAATGAGAATTATTAATTATCAATTTATCATTGCAGTGTTATGTTATCCTATGCAAAATTTCAAGATGCCATCACAAAATAGAATATCTCTATTTAATGTATTTGGGTAAATTATATTTGGGTCCAACATAAAGAACATAATCAATTGAAGAACCCAGCATATAGAAGTAAAAGGATTTGATCCGACCATAATTTTGACTTCTTCAGTTTTGTAAAAGCAATGTATAACAATTATCTTCTCGTCACTTTCTGTGTCACTCTCCAATAAATATACTTTATTGAAATAAAGTGATCTTCTTGTCACTTTATTTTATAAAAATAATAAAGAGATCACTAAGGCTAGTCATCTTTGGCCCACACATGATATTTTGTCGGCACCTCACATTATATATTCCATACCCATATTTTTCAGAATAATACGCAACTTTACAATAAACTATTACTTATTTTTTTAATTAAATCAAATTCAATTGAGAATTGAATATATAAATAAATAACAGTTATATGTCGAAAAATAGAAAGAACGAAATTCTTTATCAATACTCTTCTTAATTTTGTGCTACACTTGTCTAATAAAAATGTTACAAAAAACAAAATGCGAAAACAGACACCTGCCTTACCGAAAAATAGAAAGCACGAAATTCTTTATCATGACCCTTATTAATTTTATCCTCCAGCTGTCTTATCAAAAGAATATAAAAATGCACATCTTTATGGAGTTGACTTCCAGTCTTCTCCCAGTCTGCAGGATTTTTTTTTAAAACCATAATTAAAATAATTAATTTTAAATAAACAACATGATTGCTACAAGATTTACAAAAACCATCAGAACCGAATTGCCAATTCGGTCCGAAGGATTTTTCTTTTCTCTGGACCGAATTGGCAATTCGGTCTGGCTGTTTTTCACAGTTCCCCTGTGTGGCCTTGCGTGTAACTCCGCCTGGACCGAATTGCCAATTTGGTCCAGTTTTTTTTTTTTTTTTTTTTTTTTAAAGAGACACTGAGAAGAACAAAATAAAGAAATCTAACACTGAAAATTTAAATTGTTTGTTAGATTACTTCTTTTGATTTATAATTAGCATATTTATACTAAAACACACTAAATTACTTGAAATTATGTTGAATTACACTAAATTACTTGAAATTATGTTGAATTACACTATATTACAATAAATTATGTTGAATTACACTAAATTACAATAACTTCGTTAATTATGTTGAAATACGGTAAATTACGCCAAAGTAGACCGATTCTGTGCCATCTTTCATGAATCATACAAAATAGTAAAAAAATTCCAAAAATAGTAAAAATTGGTATTCTACAAGTTCATTATGTAACTAATTTACTGAGCTACTTGGATTGAATAATAGAAATGAAAATCTTAATCGGAAACTTCAACTCAAGTTTTGAGGCTCTTCTATTTGTTTTTTGGTGATTCTGAATTTTGGAATCTGGCATCGCAGGCACGGACGCATGCGTCTTTTCGCAAGTTTTCCGAAAAGTGGTCATTTGTTGAAATTGGACACTCGAGCGCCGTTTTATGACCGTTTGAAGTTTCGCCGTCGTTTTTCGCCTTTTTAGTGAAGATATCGTCCCTATTCATATGTAATTTAGCGTAATTTATCGTATTTTAGCGTAATGTAATGTAATTTAGTGTAATTTAACTTAATATAGTGTAATTCAACATAATTTCAAGTAATTTAGCGTATTTTAGTATGAGGAGGGATCAAGTTACAACAAAGTTACAACGATCATTTTTTTCATTTTCAAAGTCCAAATCGTCGATCCAAACCGTTCAACATGATTATCTAAATAAAATGTGATTGCAGATCAAATTTTACATTTTTTTGAATTTTTTACTATTTATTAAGATGGGTACAAAATTCAATGGTCTGAATATGACTATTTTTTGTAAAATACTTAATAAATAGTAAAAAAATTCAAAAAAATGTAAAATTTGATCTGCAAGCACATTTTATTGTGGAGATCATGTTGAACGGTTTTGATCGACGATTTGGACTTTGAAAATGAAAAAAATAGTTGTTGTAACTCAAATTTGTTGTAACTTGATCCCTCCTCTTTTAGTATGAATATGCTAATTATATGTCAAAATAAGTAATCTATCAAATAATTTAAAAAAAAATTTCAAATTTTGATTTCTTTATTTTGCTCGTCTCTACAAAAAAAAAAAAAAAGCCTTTGGACCGAATTGCCAGTTCGGTCTGGCCTGTTTTTTGATTTTCTGTGGCGTTTTTTCTACAACCCGGTGAAAAACAGCCAGACCAAATTGCCATTTCGGTCCAGAGAAAAAAAAATTCTTCGGACCGAATTGGAAATTCGGTTCTGATGATTTTTGTAAATCTTGTAGCAATCATGTTGTTTATTTAAAATTAATTATTTTAATTATGGTTTTTAAAAAAAATCCCAGTCTGCAGTTCTGCACTCCACCAATAAAAGAGCAAATCTTTATTTTTTCTACCTTCTCTCTCTTTGGATCGTTTCATATCAACACAATACAAGAGCAGAGAAGAGACTTTACAATTTTAGATCGATGGGTCTCGGCGGAGCGATTTCCAACCTTCTCTCTTTGGGCGCCAAATTGCTGCCTGCTGTCGTCGCATCGGCACAAGCTCCGTCTTCTTCTTCTTCTTTTGTACAAGAAAGCCACCAAATAAAGGCTGAATTAGAGAAATTGATGAGGTTGCTGGATCGGATCAAGGTCACGCTGTACGACGCAGAGCAGAGGGAAATCAGAGACCTGTCAGTCAAGCTCTGGTTGAAGGAGCTCAAGGGTGTTGCGCATCGTGCAGAGGATGTACTGGGTGAGTACCACTATGAGGTCTTACGGGTGCAAGTTGAGGCAAGAGATGCTTCTCCACCAGATTCTAGTAAAAGGAAGCTAATTCAGGTAACTTATCTAAATACTTTTTACCCAATAGTCTTACTATCAGGTTCAGGTAGAGCCATATAGAACAAGGTACCAGCTCGAAATGTGGCCTGCCATAGGACATGTCATTAGTCCATGAAAACCAAATTAGAAGCAGCAAATATGTACAAGCTATTTTTATCTGTGTAAATAGGCAGTCATACACTCTCAAAGTAATTATGACTTTCCAGGTTCCATCTGGCATGCTCGATCAAATTCAGCAAATAAGAATCAGCTTTGATGAGATTTCGAATGATCGGATAAAACTTCAACTATCAGAGGGAGATGGGCCCATGCATTGTAACAATGAATTTCAAATAGCTCCAACTAGCCACCTTGTAGTTCAGGCAGATATCTTTGGTCGAGAGAGTGAAAAGGAGAAATTGATTGATTTGTTGTCCTCTGAATGTGACGGTGTTTCGGTGGTGACAATTGTTGGCATGGGGGGCATTGGGAAAACAACAGTTGCACAACTTGCATATAATGATCAAAGAATCCAACAAAGGTTTGATAAATTTGGGTGGATATGCGTATCAGGGGATTTTAATGTTGAAAGGCTCACCAAGGAATCCCTGGAGTCTATTACAGGAAGTGGGTGCAGTCTTACAAATTTGAGTTATATGCAAGGGGAAATTCAGAGGGAGATAAGTGGGAAAAGGGTACTTTTGGTCCTTGATGATGTATGGAATGAGAACAAAGATCTTTGGGCTTTATTTCGGGTTCCTTTTATGTCTGCAGCAGTTGCAAAAATCCTAGTAACTACAAGGAACAATCCTGTCGCACAAATCATGCAAACAGAGCCAACATTCAACCTTGGGTGTTTGTCAGCTGAACAATGTTGGCGATTGTTTGAACATTATGGGATGTAAATAAAAGTAAATCACGAAACAATAAAATTAGAGCAGTCAATATATATAATATAATTTTAACTTCATGAAGAGCATTAAAAAAATAATATGGGATGTAAATAAAAGTAATTTCGACTCAGGTTTGTCCCACCTTTCCACATAGGGAGCGGCGTGTATCTCATGGACACCAGACAAAATTCAGTTTGGTGTCCGGTCTAGACCGTTCAATCAGTGTTGAGATTCGTACAAAAATTAAAATTATAAACGATCCAGTAAATATAAACGAAAAAGCAAATCTCGACGCATATCGAACTTGATCCGGTGAAAATTTGATCTAATACACATCGAACTCATAATAGCACTCCTATTGTCAGCCCGTAACATACAGATGAAGCCCGGTTAAAGAGTAGGAGCCAGGCCGGCTACTGGGCTCCTAATCTGGTTACTTTGGGCCTTCTTGTGTACCAATACAATATAATGAAGGGCCTGAGATTGTAGTCATAGTAATCACAATCAAGTCAAAGGCTATATCTTCAGTAAATCTAAATGCCTTGAAACAATTGATACTTTCAAGATCATTATGCTTTGAAATAATTGATACTAGCCAGCAGATAAACGGGTAAATATATGGACAGAGCATGTTTAGCTTCATGCAGCGGACGAATCATATACAGAGTTGTTTTAACTCTATTGTATGTGCGCTTCATGAAGAAAAAAGTGCTCTGTCAATATTTTGGCCTAATAGAAAGGACGTACAGAATGAAAATTATCAGTATTTCACTACAGTTTTCTAGTACAAATAATCAGTAGCTTAAAATAAAGTTCTCAAACATAATACTGCCATGTTCATAAAAGTTAAAACAGATACCCCTATCCTTTATATTTCTCAAATTTTATTTTTGGGCCCGCCTAGCTCTCCCCCGTGAACAATCCCCCGTTTCATCCCCCATCAGTTGCATTAATTAATGTAGTTAGTTAGTTAGAATTTATAACTGTCAGTGTATTTTAGGAATTTGCAGAAGTATTCATATGTAGCACAACTAGTATTCATCCATCTATATGAAGGTATTCACATTTGCAATAGAAACATATTTGGATATATTACAACAAGAAAGTAGAGGACAAACAACATGTGTGGGGGACCGCACAACTGTCAGAGCATTAATTAAGTGGGGGACCGCGTAACTGTCAGCGCATTAATTAAGTGGGGACTTCTAACTACCTTCAGCTCAATTTAGAAATTTGCAAAAAAAAGTATTCATCTGTAACACAACTAGCATTCATCCATCTATATAAATGTATTCATCTTTGCAATAGAAGCATATTTGGACACATCAATCACTCATCTTTTACACGTTTTTAGAGATGGGTTTTTTTTTTCTCCGTTCAATCTAACCAATATTTCTGACGATCTGTGAGAAATTTTGCAAATCTAAAATCACGAATGTCTTCTACACAATTTTCTCTTTCAAATGAGATCCATGGTGACATACTTTCGAGTTGTCCGTTGCACAAGTATTCACCCTCGTCATGCAAGTATTCATCCCGCATTAAGCAAGTATTCATCCTCATCGTGTAAGTGTAAATAGTTAATGTACCAAGAGTATTACAAACATATGTGCATACCAAACAAATAAAAAGTATTCATCCATAAGATATCAAGTATTCATACATATAAGTTAAAGTATTTATGCCTAAGATATTAAGTATTCATCCATAAACGTTGAAGTATTCATCTCTAAAACATTAAGTATTCATCCATATGTACTTAGTACGCACTGTTCTAATTCACCATTAATAAAGCTTTGTTCTTTGCAAATAACTCGGATCTAACCCGGCGGAGGCGGATCTGACCCGGCGGTCGACAGTGATGGATCTACTCCGGCGGAGACGGAGGTGGGAGAGAGAGGAGGCGGAGGTGGGATGTGGGAGACGGAGGTGGAGGTGGGAGAGGGAGGCCGAGAGGGAGAGGTGGGAGAGGCGGGCGGAGGCGCAGAGGGAGAGGTGGGAGAGGCGGGCGGAGGTGGAGAGGGAGAGGTGGGAGAGGTGGGAGAGGGAGGGAGAAAGAGGAAAGAAATAAATGGAGAAAATTGGGTAATTAATTTGTAGGGCCATTAGGTAGTTAGAATTTTGAATTATAGTTAGAAAATGTAGTTAGTTAGTTGGGGATGAAATGAGGGATGGATAGATGGGGGAATATATAATTACCCTTTATTTTTTAATCAGGCAAATTAGATTGGAAATGCAACCTATCTAATTGTTCTTCAATAAATGTGCAACTGAATTGATACTAAAATATTGCATATGCAGAAATGTTATTTCCAAATTTGAGCATGACTTTTCCAATGCACTAGGTTCCAAATAGAATATCAAGTACATAATGAGAATTATTAATTATCAATTTATCATTGCAGTGTTATGCTTTCATATGCAAAATTTCTTGATGCCATCACAAAATAGAATAGCTCTATTTAGCGTATTTGGGTAAATTACATCTGGGTCCAACATAAAGAGCATAATCAATTGAAGAACCCACCATATAGAAGAAAAAGGATTTGATCCGACCATAAATTTTAGTTTTTCAGTTTTGAAAAAGCAATGCATAACAATTATCTTCTCGTCACTTTATGTGTCACTCCCCAATAAATATACTTTATTGAAATAAGGTGGATCTTTTTGAAAACGGAGCCGGATTATCCGGTCCAAATTCGCTCCATATCCGGACTATAATCTGAATCTGTTTAATTCGGATCAGATAATTTTCGAATTCGAATTCGGATAATTATTACGAATCTAGAAAATTTTCCGATTTTTGAATTCGGATAATTATTACGAATCTAGAAAATTATCCAGAGTCGTAAACGGATTCGGTTCTGTATTAGATAACGGATCGGATATCCGTATTATCTGGAAACCATTCCCTATTTCTTCTCCCTCCTCAATCTCTGCTGCCTCCGCGATATGAAGAAGTAATACAGGGGTTTATATATACATCTCAAAATATTATTGCCATCTTTTGTGGGAATAAAAGATTCTGCTGTCCGGACATTGCTTTTTCTTTTTTCTTTTACAATTTTGGAGACGTGCTTTGTGTGGCCAACTGTGTAACATGCGGTTCTTTTTGTTGAACAATGAGTTGATTCATTCGTTTCACTGTCCTTAAAATACAGATGTTGTACAAGGTCATTGTTCCTGGGCCCCCACCCAATATTTTTCTCTATTAAAAAATTACATCTATTAACAAATTACAGATGTTGATGTCTTTAAACAGCAAAATGCGCGCAAAAACCGAATCCGATGTCGTAAAAACGCTAAAGCAATCAATGATATTGATATCACTACCACCGAACTTGCTCGGCGCTTTGTGAAGCAATATGGTGCTTCTAGTGGTGCGACCACTAGTGTCGCTCACATTCCTTCCGAAGATGACGATGAAGAAGATGATGAAGAAGGTGACGACGGAGATGACGAAGATGACCCCGCATTTTAAAAATCTCTTTGCTCTTTTCAGTTTATAAATTTGCTAAGTGATTGCTATGCTATGTCTTTGTTATGCTATGAACTTCTATTATTTTTATCTTGCATGATTTGAACCTCTTTTGCTTAGGATAATTATGATATTAATATGACTCTTTGAATTATGGTATCGATATGGATCTTTAATATATGCTTGCATGATTATTTATAAACTTGCTATCTTACATGCTTATATCATTCGTGATGCCATGAATAACTCTCACATTTTATTATTCACATATTATCAAATTGAGGGGGAGTGCATCTTTTGAGGGGAGCACTATTAATTGTACTATTTGATGTTATTTTGTCTCCCTTTCGTCGATTTCCAAAAGGAGGAGAAAATGCAAGACATGTAAAAACCGATTAATTGGGAAATTAAAAATTTAGGGAAAAATCGATTTATGCACTTACTTGCGTTGTATATTTTGCAAATCGTCAAAAGGGGGAGATTGTTGTTTCAAGCAATTCTTTTTTAGTCTATTTGACTAATTTGCAAAACATACAATTATTGAATTTTACGATTTTCTCTATTTTAGAAATAGTGCAGGTTCAAGACAATTGGAATTGCAATTAAGAGCACTTGAACTGAAGAAATCATCAAGTTATTTATCAAGAATTTAAACTGTAAAATTATATTTGGTAAAGTAGCTTTGATGTTGATTCACAGGAACAAATCGTTAGAACGTTTAACAAAACGTTCAGACGTTTATTAGTGTGAAAAACCTAGAAATTAATCGATTAAAAGCTGAAAAAATACTCTAAAACGTTGTGGACGTTTGTCAAAACGTCTGGACGTTTTAATTCATTTTTCAGACTTCAAAATAGCATTTTAGTCGATAAATTTTCAGAAAAAAACGTCTTGCAACGTTTGTTAAACGTTGGCAACGTTTTAGGAACTCTCACAGAAATTTAAATTTTTGAACTAAAACGTTGGGACGTTTTATGGCAGATAGCTCATTTGAAAGCTGTCACTATAAATAGAACCTTAGGGTTCTCCTCCCATTTAAATTTTTGAACTAAAACGTTGGGACGTTTTATGGCAGATAGCTCATTTGAAAGCTGTCACTATAAATAGAACCTTAGGGTTCTCCTCCCAATTAAGACAGCCGACCCTAATCATTTCAAAAGCGATTTTCTGTGAGCTCAAGTTCCTCCATTGTTGTGAGAACAAAAACTTCAATATCCCTCAAACAACTTCAAATCCACTTCACTAATCTTAAGTTAGATTATGTTAGAGTGAGTTCTTGAGTGTTCATCTTGAGATTTCAAACTTAGAGACTTCGTTCTCGATTCTAGTTGGCCGTGTGACTTCCCATTGGTTGTAAGGGCTCACCGGTTCACAAGTTGTAATATTTCTCCTTTGGGTAATAGAAAGGCGCACCGAGAAGCGGTTGCGACGTCCCGAAGACGTAGGCATTTTAAGCCGAACTCCGTTATCACTCCTTGTGTCAAATTTCTCTAAACTCATCTACTTTATTTTATTTGCAATTATTTCTTTATTTTCGAAATTAGTGGTGCCTAAGGGACAACAGATGTGAGTCATGTAAGCAACATACATGTAATGTTATTTAATTTAATGTGTCAAAATCATTTAATTAAGCAATAAATATGTTATAACAGTAATTATTGCATAAATTTAATTAATATAAGTTTCATTACAAAATAATTTATAAAATTAAAGTCAAATTTTGATGTAAGACTAGATTTCACGAAATATTTTTCACTAATATTAACACATGGGGAAGGAAAATTTGAAAATATTTTCACTAAAAATATAAAAAATATATTTTTTAATTTGTTTAATATTATTTGTTGTACTTTTAATTTTATTTGGCCATAGAAACTATAAAAATTTTGAAACTTTTTTTTTGAGTTTTTTTTCATATTAATTGTGGTGCATGGATCACCTAATTGTATTTTGTTTCATTTTCATAATATCTTCTAAAAAAACTGTTATACATATGTAAATAATAAAAAATATTTTGATTTTATAAAATGTCACTCAACTTAATTTGCCAATAAATCTAGTATACTCATATTATTTTGATTTAAAAAAAATGAGTATCAATTTTTTCATACCCTATATGCATGAAAAATTTGCCAATAAATCTAAATATATTCACTGTTCACATTGTTCGTAGTTAATTAAATGATTGTAAGTAAATTTCATTTTATTTACAACACACAATTTAATTGACTTGTAAAAATATCATAACTTGTAAACTTCTCTCTAATTAATGTGTCAAAATCATTTAATTAAGTAATAAATATATTAGAACATTAATTATTGCATAAATTTCATTAATATAATTTCCATTACAAAATATTTTTACAATTAAAGTCTAATTTTGACGTTAATTGATTGAATTTCATTAAATATTTTCGCAAACATTGACACATGTTGAGGGGGGCAAATTATGACAAAATTCAATAAAATTAATAATTATAAGTATGATTGAAAATTCAATTAAATATTTTCATTAAGTATAGATTTTTTCATGTCCCATATGCATGAAAATTTTGCCAATAAATATAAATTTAGTACCACTTTCAAGCAATTTCAATGTCTTCCTTACTCTCTCAATTAATTGCCTTTTGTTTTACAAATTAACATTCTTCTTCTGCAACAAAATTAATATATAGTCTTTGTTAGTATATAGAAATTGTTTAATATGAACTAAACAAATAATTTAGTGGTATATATTTCTTGGTCTTTTAGAATTTGCCAATAAATTTAAAAATATAAATTGTGCTATTTTCATATCCTATGCATGAAAAATTTGCCAATAAATCTAAATACATTCATTTTCATATCCTATATGCATGAAATTTTTGGCAATAAATTCAAATATATTTATTTTTCATATTTTTCATATTTTTCATATCCTATATGCATGAAAAATTTACTAATAAAAAATTTCATGACAAAGAATAGTTTCCATAACAATCGGGTACCACCTGTCAGCTCTATATATATATATATATATATATATTTTTTTTTTTTTTTTTTTTTTTTCCTTTTTCCTGGATTCCTTCTCGGAGAAGCTCCTATCTTTCTCTTCTTTTTGGCCAAGTATCCTCGTATGATCGTATCTTCTCTTCTCCCTGCCAATTGCAAATTTTTGCTCCCGCCAATTGCAATTTTTTTTGCTCCCGCGTTAATGGCCAGCCACGCTGCATTTTCTTCGATTGTGCCATTTAATTTTCTCCCTCTCTCACTCTCGCTCAGAGCCTCCTGTTTCATCGATTGTGGCCTTTAATTTTCTCCCTCTCTCACTCTTGCTCCAAGCCTCCCTGCCCTCCTCAGTCCTCAGTCCTCACTCACTTGCTCTCTCTCACCCTCCAAGCCCGAGCGCACCAAACCCTCCATGCCCCTCCATCCCGCTGAGGAACTCTGCTTCTCTAAATGCCGATCTCTAGGCAAGATATATAATCATATAAAAAGAAGAACAGATAACTGACTGCTACTATTTTCAGCCTTTCTCATCACATTGACTAATCCAAAAACATGCCCAAATATACTGTCACCTCTTTCGGTAAAAGGTTTTACTAAGAGGTGGTCAGATGGAGAATCAAAGCTCGACTCAAAATGTGCCTTAGTTTCACTTTTCTTTTGTAAGACTGCTTTGATTCATGTGTGATACCTTATTACACGTTTTTTACCATTAGCCAGTGGGTAGCTTCAATGTGCACACCAAGTGTTTGAATTATTGCTTGAGAGAATTCTGTGCAAATTATCAGATGTTATTTTAGTGGTTCTCAAAGAAAGATAATTTGTGTTTTGTATATTGCACCATTTATAAATGGTACTTCAACAAATTTGTTTGGTACCAAATCTGACCGGTACAGTTATAAATTTATAATTCAGTAGCAGTAAGATGGGGTTCCTGTGTCATTCTTTTGACAACAAGTCACATGTGTATGGTTTACCAGAAAAGAATGATTTCTTTGTAAAGTTTAGGGTGTTTCTAGCAAAAGACCCATTAATAATAAATAAAAGTACAGGAAAGAAAAAAATCAAGCACTGACAAGCACCACGAGTCTAATTGGATAAAAATAAAATTTGAAATTAATGAACTACTGTTATCGGAAAATGAAAATGTGTATAATTTATCTTTATACAGATGATATATAGAGTGTGGAGCTTCCCCAAAAGGACAAGCATTTTAGCGGATCCGTTAAGCTTCCCCATATCCCCATATCCCCCGACCCAAGATGAAGGTCTGCATGCTTGGTGATGCCCAGCATGTTGAAGAGGTATTTCTTTGTTTTTATTCATATCATGTTCTCATATGGTGCATTCACATTTCCAAATATAGAAAACATCAGTGCATAAGTCCTATTGTTCAATTTCACATTAGACTTCCTCATTTGGGCCAATATACGGATCGCTCTATCAGGTTCATCCTGCAAGGTAAATTTTCAACACAAAATAAAGAAGTTAAGGGATTTTGTTAATTCTTATTGAAGTGACTATACATGAAAGCAATAAATTCAGATATTGTTACCATGATGTCACATGCAGCAAGTTAGGCATTAAAGGGTCGTCGCTTTAAGTATGGATATTTATCAGATATTCTATTAAGAAAAGACTCAGCTAAATCTAGCTCCAGTATTTTGCTATAACCAATCGAAATAGATGCAAGTGTATCATCGCAAGCCGCAATCCCATTTGGGTGCTAGTTATTTAATTATTTAAACTTTTGATCTTGTAGTTAACCATGTTGGACCACCAACTATAATTGATGGTAAATCCAGAAGAAAAGGCAATGGAGGTGGTGATTGATCTGGAAAACCAACTGTTATAATTACTGTTTTATTTTTGGCATTTGCTCACTTAGTATTTCTGGATGCATACTTTGTAGGATATTTTTTTCCCCTTCTTCATGCTTTCAATTAAAGCAACAAATTGCAAGCTCACATTTGGTATGCTTTCTGAACCTAAATTTGAAATAACTGAGATGAGGCAACTTTAAGGAAATGGAAACTGAACAAAGAAAATATATACACAATGAAAATATTGCTTGAGAACCGAATATGCTAACTGTATGGTTGTAACTATGTATGCGTGAATTTGGAAGTCTTGTCAGTCAGCATAGTCCTCCTTTTCACTTCACAAACGTAGAGATTTTAATACCCAGTATGTGTTGATGCTGGTGTGCAAATCAAATACTTGTATTTATTACCCTTGCTGATTTGATGCTGCTTTTTGTGCAGCGTCTCAAAAACCCATCCAGCTGGAGCTGAAGCACAAAGTAGGGAGTCTGAAGAACATTGACTCAGGTCGTGCTTCTCTCCTCGAAAATAATAACATCAAAACAGTGAGCGACTTCCTCTGGTCGTATTACCATAATCAAGCTGAACTTTGCAAAGTAAGGATACTAGCCCATAGTTATTTATTTATGCTACACTTGCAATCTCAGAGTAATTCTAGTACCAGGATCAGCACAGACCCAGAATGATACGTATTTTTATAAATTATAATTCTCGTACCCACTAATACCCAAATAATATAGGTACAGTTAGGATTGAACGAATGCATACTAGGTCATATTGGTTCCAGGACAGACTGATCTTGGTAGTGGCACTGACAGCTCTGAGGGCTACCACAATTTGCTAGTACTGGCACCAGGATTTGGATTGTAATTTAGAAGTTTTTGAGGGGTATATGTGAAATCTCCCCTATTAATAAATATTGTTTTTTTTATGGCATGGAAGGTAATACATGTTTTCAGCACCCTCCCTCTCACACAAATTCTTTCAGATACTTGGCATCAAGTCCGATTCCGACAAAGGTTGGATTACTGTGGTTGAGCATGCAAAGGGGTGTGACAATGAATTTTGGACTTCTTACAGTGGCTTCGATAACACTAGTCAGCCTCAAGAGGTTCATTATTATAATATTATTTCCTGTACCAGCTAGTACCACTACTTCTGCTGACGTATGGTTTTCTGTTGTAGTACTGTTTTGTTTTTATCAAAATGACTACACTTGTTTGGTTCCAGGTTTTAATGGAAAAATAAATCATTGAACCCAAATTGTAACCCAATTCCTTTTGTAATTGACAACAATGCAAATCAAGTATCTCCTCTCCATGTGCAATCAAGCTTTATTAAAATATCAACCGTTGTTCCATTAGCTCTTGATTGTGCAGAGATGCAGACCAACAAATAAAAACTTTCTTTAGTTAACTCAGAATTGTATGATTATACCTCATGTGACTACCCATTCAACATTTTTTCTTTCTTAATTAATGGTAATGTTATATTTTGGTTTCAGGCTTTAGCACATATCTTAATTAATGGTAAAGATTTATCAGTACAACTAATACATAAAATTAATTGTGCGAATGCATCTTCCAGGATTGGCTCAACTTGACACTGCCAACAAGCGGGTCCAACTGGAAGAGATGTTGGCAAATACTGAATCAACCTCTGATAACATTTTTCAAAGTCTATCAAAATGTGACCACCACTGACACCGCGTAGAGAAAGGAAGATGAAGGCACTTTTCAGATCAGTCGCCTTCATGTCTGTTATAAGAAAGCAGGCCAGGATTGTGCCTCCTGCTAACAAACAACAGTGTCAGCTATTTAATTTATACTCGACATATCATATTAGTTAACTTATTGATTTCTTTCTTTGCTTTTAGGTTGTGCGCTTTGAAACATAAATTATAAAAATAAACCATAATTTCTGGTTCAATTTGTTTATTTGTAATATTCGTTTGATTGACAATATATATATATATTTTGTTTGAAATGTTCTTATTTTTGTAACCATTTGATACATGCTTTGGATCTATTAATGATATTTGAGAATTTGAGGGTCTAATTGAAAATTCCCATGATATGAGATAACTTATAATCAATGTTTGTTGCAGTTCCTAACGAACTTTGCTGTCAGGATTCATTTGTCTAATTATGCTTATTTGTCTTGATTTGTATAGGCAATTGTTTTTTATCTCTATTTGCTTGTGGTCGTCTCTTGAGGAGATAGCTAGAGAGGTGAGGGAAAAAATATTAATTATTGGCAGGAATGAGAAGGGAAATGTCAAATGTCCCCATGAAAGATATGGACATCGTAAAGAGAAGATGTGTAGATGGACATCGTAGAGAGAGACCATGGGGCGCAGTCACACAGATGTGAAGATGGATATCGCGGAGAAAGGAAGGAAAGGAAGGGGTCAGTTCGGGTCAAACTTCATTAAATTTTTTGACGTGGAGCCAAAAAAAATTGATTTGCAATTGCACGGTTGTGGGAGTTATGCAATTAAAAAATGAAATTGAATTCAATAACCATTTTGCAACTGCAAATCCTTGCACTAATGCAAAAGGCTGACAGCATGGTAACCAGAGTAAGTGGCGCTGGGATAGGTACCGGTATGGGCACTGGTACAGAGGTGGGAGCTGCTGGTACGACAGTCACTTGCTATCTGGATGGGTCCTGGACCTCAGACTGGAAAGGGGGAGTGGGTCTGGTAATATATACAGGAGAAGAACTCTCCCTATACCTAACTGAAGGGGTTTTGGCCTGCTGCCCACTGCATAGTCAAAGGCTTTGGCATTGAAGAAAGCAATACAGGAGGTTAGTGCGCAGGGGATTCTGATATGTGACTTTCTAACTGATTGTTTGGAGCTCTGCAACATATATAGCCCTCCTCCATGGAATTGCTGCAAATATGGGAAGTACTGAGAAATAGGCCGGATATAGATGTCTCCACATTGAAAGAAGCCAAAATCTTTTGGCTGACAGACTTGCTAAAGAAGGTAGACTACAGGGTGGAAGCTATAAAGGGTATACTTTCCCTATTTTTCCAATGTAATTTCTTACCGTTTTAATGCTGACTAATGTATAGCAATTAAAAGCTAGGGTAAGAAACTTGCTAAGTGGGTGTAATTTGATTGGATTAATGAAAGACTAATTAAGGGCAATTTCCGCAAAAAAAAAAAAAAAAAAAAAAAATCCTTGCAATAATCTAAGCAAGTTGATAAGGATAAACACGAACGTGTATTCCGCAAGGGTATGTCCAATATGAAGTTTTTATATATAGTGCATAGATGTGATGAACATGTGTATTCCGCAAGGGTACGTATGTATTTACAATTAATTATCTCCACAGATAATATATATGTTGACTAATGTATTTACAATTAATTATCTCCACACATAATATATATGTTGACTAATGTATTTACAATTAATTATCTCCACACATAATATAGTATTAAGCTCTAAGGTTATCATTTGCTTTTATTATTGACGAACACATAATGAAGAAATTAATTAAAAATTAATCACATTTAAAGAAAGTGATCAAAATAATATTTCAATCCCCGTTGCAATGCACGGGCACTTGACTAGTTACTTTGTAAGGTTTATTCTTAAGACCAAAATTCTACAATTTAAGTTTTTGAATTATTTGTGTATCTCATTTACTTTTTAAGTATGATGTGAAATATATTAAGTAGGATGTGAACAAATTAATATAATGATGTAATATTTATTGCTGTGATTTAGAAGAATTTATTCAATTTGAAGGAAAATATCAAATATATACTGAAAAGGCACTGTCCAGGAATTCAGTACTTGTTGCATGGGTAGTCCCATGCAACAAATAGTTCTCAAATAATCGTAAAAACTTGTTGCATGGGTAACCCATGCAACAAATAGTTCTTAAATAATCGTCAAAACTTGTTGCATGGATTACTGTTTAGTGTAAATTCTAGAGACTTGTTGCATGGGTAAGCCCATGCAACAAATTGTTCTCAAATAATCTTCAAAACTTGTTGCATGGGTTACCCATGCAACTGTTCAGTCTAAATTCGGGAGACTTGTTGCATGGGTATGAGATGAGTTGTTGCATGGACATTCATTAAAATATACTTTCTATCTTTGTTGGCGGGTCACGGGTCATCAAATATTTGTTGCATGGGTAAATAAGAGACAATTGCATGGGTAAACATCAAACTTGTTGCATGGGTAATAGTCCCATGCAACAAGTTTCACTGTGTCAGAAATGCCAATATTTGTTGCATGGACACTACTTACCCATGCAACAAACCGAGATTCTAGTAGTGATTAAATGTACGACATATAAAAGTTTTAAATTTTCAACATTCCTCAATTTTAGACAAATAATTTGAAAATATTGTTAAGATTGTCAAAATAATATTTTGACAAATAATTTAAATTTTTAATATCGTCAAAATAAAATTATCGACAAATAATTGTTTTTTACTACAAAAAAATCGGACCACATTGAATGATAACGACCCAGTACAATTTAAAAAAATAACACATTCATCCTGAAAAAAAAAGTACCGGCCGTATATGAAATAACTAGCTGGTATAATTCATGTTGGCCGTATATATTGAACTTTTATTTTTTTTAATGTTCTTAATAATAGAAATTGGTATTTTACGGACTGCTTACACGTACATATGATTGCATTCATCGTATTTTACATAACTGATACCTGCATTGGACAATTCCACTATTCCTATTATAGATGCATGCATGCATATATGCTTGAGTTTACATTTTTACTATGATGATTAAGTACACCTGATCCCTGCATTCAAGGTAAATTAAATAGTTTGTTGATGAATCTGATCTTTTGTTTGTTTATAATTACTCTGAAGAAAATATTCCAACTTCCATTAACGTATTAAAATATTTATACTTGTACACTAATATTTAGGTGGTGGGATGTCGTCTTTATATATATAGCTAGCTTTGTCTGTTGTCTCTATTCAGAATTCTTTTAATATCAAATTAATTAAAGATTGATTAGTTCAAGGTTTAATCATTTTTTAATTAATCTTTAGCCCGTCCGGTCTTTGGTCAACATTGGAGACTAGTGTGTTAAAGCATAGTAGGAAATATCGGTATCGGGATCGGCCGATTCGGATCGGAAAATCAGACTTTATGACCAGAAGCTTGTTTTACACTAAAAAAATAGAAAAAAATTGATAAAAAAAATAATTTGTCAATAATTTATGTTTAGATAAATGATTACAATCAAATAATCCACTAATACAATATATTACAAGCATTAAAACTATAAACACACTCTTTCACTGCCAGAAACTACGCCGCGTGCTGGCTGGATCACTTCATCGTTGTCTGTATTATGATAAAAATGGAGAATTTCGTCGTCTGTATTATGATAATAATCACCTGAAAATTAGAGAATTGAGAAGTGAGAATTTCGTTGTAAATCCTTCAAATTGCTTGGATGACTTCCGGTTGCTCAAAGAATCTCGGTTGCTTTGATGACTTCAAATTCCTTCAAATTGTTCTAGTTTCTACGATGGGAGAATGAGAAAAGTGAGGCAAAACTTTAATTGTTGAATTGGCACTGACAGCATATATAATATATAGTTCTATAACTATTTAATCACGGGTTGGCACTGGTTGAATTATTGAATAGGCACTGGCAGCATGTGCATATATAGTTCTATTTAATCACGGGCAGCATAGTTGGCAGAATAGATATTATGTGCTTGGTAAATAGTTATTTAATCATGTGCTTGGTAGATAGTTGGCTGTATAGTTACTTTAATATATACTTTCATGATAAGATTCGGTTGCTAGATAGTTATTTACTACGTGCAGCATAGTTGGCAGCATGCATCAATCCACTATTGGCTCGGTATCGGACTAAAATACCATAAATCGGACAAAAAACAGAAAAACCGTGAATATCTGCTCGGTATCGGATCGGACTCGGCTGATACCGATACGTATCGGCCGATCCGTATCGGTATCGGCCGATATTTCCTACTATGCTCAAAATCTGTCCACTATGCAGTCACGAATTTAATGACTAATTAAGTTTATTCATCAACAGGATAAAGTACGTGTGTGTGTGTCGCACATCTGACGCACACAATCCTTCAGCTCTGATTAAAGAAGAACAGATACAGAGGAAAAACTTGCCGATGACACTATTCATTTTCACTAACATCATCGATCTTCATCATGGGGAGTCGTCTCTGTACAGCCAACGACACCCTCCTGCCAGGTCAGATTCTTTCTGGAAACCAAACCTTAGTTTCCAAAAATGATTTCTATGAACTCGGACTTTTCACTTATTATGTCATATCTAATGACCACTACCTTGGAATTCGGCCTGTAAACATTTCTGATGAAGTGTTGTGGGTTGCCAATAGAGGCAATCCTATTCGAGATCCTCTTACGTCTGAACTGAAAATTTGTTCTACTGGCAATTTAGTACTGACCCAATCTCAAAAACTGATCTGGTCAACAAATCTTAAAAGATCCGATTAAAGAGCCTCTATCATTGCAGTTTTGCTTGATACCGGCAATCTTGTACTAAAAGAATATGATAGTATTTCTAGAATAGTATGGCACAGTTTTGATTACCCAACTGATACTTTGTTCGAGGGAAATAATGTTCACCTCACCGCTTGGTTTATAATTATATTAGCCATAGGGGTTGCAACCTTATTGCTTGTTGCGTTATTGGCGTCTTGGAAGCACAAAGCAATTTGCCTTGTCTTCAACCAAAAGGATATAACTGGGGACCAACTGGTAGCATATTCATATGCACAAACAAAAAATATCACCAAGAATTTCTATCACAAGCTTGGAGAAGGAGGCTTTGGTAGTGTTTTCAAGGGACAATTGGCTATCTTGGACCCGAATGGATTTGTGGGCAACCGATTACAAAAAAAGCCGTTGTCTATAGTTTCAGCATGATGCTTTTGGAAATCATATCAGGGAAGAGAAATACAGAGAAATTCCAAAATCCGGAATGCACTTACTTTCCTCTCTATGCTGCTATGAAAACTAGACAAGGACAGATTGTGTGCCTGTTAGATGATAGGTTTCAGGGAAATGCCGACATGGGGCAGCTAAACATAGCTTGTAAGGTTGCTTGTTGGTGCATTCAAGAGAAGGAAACAGATAGACCATCGATGCGACAAGTTGTTCAAATGTTGGAGGGTGTTGTTGAAGTTTTGATACCTCCGATTCCGAGTTTCCTGCAAAGGCTTGTGGATCTTGACAATGATTCCATCTACTCTGTACTTGGTTAAGGTGTACACCAGAAGTTGTTGCTGTAATTTCCACTTTTCGGTTTATGTAGCTGCATTAAGTTATGAAGTAATTCTACTTATTAAGAATCTTTTTATTCAATTGTTGAATCCGAGTTGGATGTTAAATTATTGTTGACTGCTAGCGTTAGGCATATTGTATATCCTTTCTCATTTTAATTAGTACTACTTTGCTGCATGTGTTAAGTTTTTTTTTTTCTTAATTAAATAGAAATTTTTGGCATGTACTTGCTTGGCAGTATAAGTCGCAATATAAATGCAGTAATTTAGATAATGTTTAGTTATCTGTTTCATAATGAGCTGCTTATTAGGAGGTGTCCATTTTTCTGAACTAGATCTATTTTGTGCAGTTCCAACCCCAACTCACCTATTGTCCCAAATTCTGAATAAAGTATATCTGCTACAAACTGTGTAGCGGGTAAAACTCATGTTGGTATTTGTTCGTGTCAGCTGCTTCACGGTCGTATCAAAACTTTTGCAGCAGAAAAACTTTGGGGATGAAGAACCCAATGCCCCTCCTTCTCATGTCCGTTCTGGTTACAGCGAGTACATTTAATGGATTGTTTGCGAATGGAAGTCTTCTTGTGTGAAAGGTCTGTACCAAACGCGGCTTTCTGGTGGCGACACACAGCACCGGTGGTGGTGGAGAGGTCTGATGACTGGCGAAACTCCTTGAGTTTCTTCTCATGTCCATTCTAGTTTAGTGCTTTTAGTTTGAGAATTAAAAAAAAAGGACCATAATCACTCAGATTCTGGGCGGTTCATTGACATAACAGAATTAGGGGAGTAAACGGTAAACTGTCCAGTTGGGTCATTTAAAAAAAATAAAAATAAAGGACATTTGTGGAATTTTTATTAAATGGAGGATATGACCAGAGTTGTTTATATTTTGAACTTGGCATTTTTAACGGATTTTGCTTGTTTTATTTGAGTTCACGACTGATGCATGCTACAAAATCTGTTGACTAATTAAGAGCACAATAATTATTTTCTTAATCAATCAATATTCTAGATTTAGTAAACTGAGAAATAGAAACATTAATAAATATACAAATTAATTTATTGTTTTGAATTTTGATGGTCAAATATTTAATAAAAGAGAAGATATATTCATGAACACGCACAACTTCATATATGAACTAACAATAATGAAACCAAATGGATGAACCAATAGGACTCAATAGTTTGATCTCGGCCCAAACAAACAACTAACCAGGCCTGAGGCCTAGTCCACGGATGGGCAATTTACAAACCAAGAGATAGACAACGGCCTACGACAATTGAAGTTATATATGAATTAAGAGGAATATAATGCTCAAACGCTCCATTTAATTTCGTATTCCAATGATGCCTCACAATTAAAGTTAATGGGACGGATCAATGCTCCTTTCAAAATTGTTGGAAAAATTAATGCGATGGTGGTTTCTAGATGTTGACAGGAGAAGACTTTGACCAAGTCAACTGTCTTTTATGCTCATGTATATATGTTATTTTCTGTCACTATAAAAATATTGATTATAAATGGTTAAAATCATGTACAATTAATATTAGAAAAAAAATAACTATCAAAATCTAGATATGAATTTAAATTAAACACTACATTTACCAATATATCAAAATACTAAACTAAATTTTAGGAAAATATGAATTTAAGCACAATACATACCAGCAACACTACATTTGCCAATATAAACAACATATATACACTTACATTACACAAATTGTTACATAAATAATATTCTAACTAAAAAAATGAAAATACAACAAGAAATCCTGAATCTTAAACTTTATACATTTACATGAACAATGCCTAAAAAAAATATGATAAAGGAATACAAAATAAAAAATTAGAAAATAAATTAAACTTAATCAGAGAATTCAAATTACTTTTTCCTTCTTTTTCTATATCCACCAGCAAAGGACTTAACAGGAACCAGGTATTCATTCAACCGTATTTATTATACTGAGCTTCTTTATTTGTCTTATTATAGAAGTGAGACATCTCTTTGTGTAGGATAAAGTGTGTGTGTGTGTGTGTGTGTCTTACACCCTCTCACACACACAATCCTTTGGTTTTGATTAAAGAATAAGAGATACAGAGGAAAAACTTGCCAATGAAACTATTCATTTTGACCATCATCATCTTCATCATGGGGAGTCGTCTCTGCACAGCCGAAGACACCCTCCTGCCAGGTCAGACTCTTTCTGGAAACCAAACCTTAGTTTCCAAAAATGGTATCTATGAACTTGGCCTTTTCGCTGATTATGTCGGGTCTAATGACTACTACCTGGGAATTCGGATTGTAAACAGTTATATTTTGTTGTGGGTAGCCAATAGAGGCCATCCTATTCCAGATCCTCTTATGTCCGACATGCATATTTCTTCTACTGGCAATTTAGATCTGACCAATTCTTCGTGGTCAACAAATCTGACAAGATCGGATGAAACAACCTCTACCATTGCAGTTCTGCTTCATACGGGCAATCTTGTACTAAAAGAAGATGGCAGAATAGTATGGCAGAGTTTTGATCACCCAACTGATACTTGGTTCCAGGGAGCACCACTTGGATTTAATGCGGCTACAGGAAAAAAATGTTTACCTTACATATCACGATGATTATTATTTTGGTTCTATTAATTATGTCCAGCTTGGAGTTAGATCCAACTAGAGCTAGGGGATTTATTATCAGACAATTATCAAGTAATGCTACATATCATGGTATATTTCCACAATTAATTGATATAGTGGATGATGGCAATGGCTTAGTAACATTTAATGTTCCCAACAAAAATCATACATTCATACAGTTAGATTATGAGGGGATCGTTAGAATGTATTGGGCTAATGATCCTTCCATTTTTAATACTCGGTTTAGTCCTAGTACACAGTGCGACTTTGATTCATTTTGTGGTCCATCTAGCTTCTGCTCAGGTACCAGGTACACAACAACATGCTCTTGTCCTGATTATTTTCATTTTATATATCCAGAAGCACGGCGGGATATCAAAACTACGGTCACGGTTGTTCAAGAGATATATCACTCAATTGTAAAATTAATAGAAGTTCCAGTTCTCATAGTGTATTCTTTCCAATAGAAAACATTGATAAGTATCCTGATAATCCTCAATTGCTTGTGCTAAAAGATGAAAATGAGTGTGCCGCAGCATGTTTTAGTAATTGCTCTTGTACCGCTTATTCTTATCTGAATAACTGTAGCCTATGGTTTGAAGAACTAAAAAATACTATCATAAGAAGTGACTATGGGAATGGATATAAAATGAACATTCGTCTTCAAATTGCAGCATACAAACATAGTCATCGAGCACATCGATTTATCCTGGGACCTGTGGGTTATGGGCCCACCACGCTTCCGCTGCGCTACTCTGATGATCATACTCCCAGACCCGTCCAGCCAAGAAACAATGATCATCCCAACTATGGGGTAAATTGTGACCACTGCGGCAAAAATCATGCAACTTCTCAGTGTAGAGTCCTAAATGGTCTGTGCCATCGATGTAGTAAGCTGGGACACTTTGCTAGAGAGTGTCCGGAGCAGGTCATCCAAAACAAAGTAGTCCAGAATGGGGGTCTTAACCGAGGTTACACCAGACCGCTGGCTTCGAGCAGTAACACTATTAACCGAACACCTTTCAGAGGAGGATCAGGTGGCTACAACAAAACGAGAAATGAAAACCATAGCGGCAATCGAGTAGGAGTGTATGCTCATGAATGCACCTGCGACTGTGCAAATATGGTTGAAAAAGTAGAGGAAGCAAACAGGGAAGAAGAGGTGGCAACAGAATTTATGGCAGGTAAGAAAAAAAATTATTATTATCTTAGTTTCCTTTTTATGGGCTCATAGACAACAGAGTTATTTATTTAGTATCACCTATGAAGTGGGTTCACAAAGTGACAATTAAAGACTGCGCTGATTGGGATCAACTCATTTTAAGCAGGCAAGATACCGCTCGCGACCAATATAAAAAGTACACGAAAATCCGGAGACAACCTCTAGAATTTAAGGCAGGGGAGCTTGTGTGGCTAAATGTTTCTCCACAGTTAATTCTAGATTTGTAGAATCTTTAGAGAAGTTAAAGCGCATAGAACCATTTACCTATAAGTTAGCACCACATCCAACCTGGATAAGGTACATCCAGTCTCCCACGTGTTGCAATTGTGACGATACATTCTAGACCAATCCCACGTCATTGACCATTCCAAAATATATATAAATTAAAATAATTTGATAATGTAATCAGAGTTGCGCAGCGGAAGCGTAGTAAAAGCATTTGTAATTTTCTGTTTGAATTTTGAGGACAAAATTTCTTTTTAGAGGGAATGTAACATTCAGTCACAATTAGTAAAAGTGATTACAATTTAATGTTTGAATTTTGAGGACAAAATTCTTTTTAAAGGAGGGAAGGATGTAACACCACGTAACTTGAGAGAATAGACGTGAGAAACGACTCAACCAAAGAAGCAACGTGGGAGCTAGAGCACACGATACGCACAAAATATCCAGACTTGTTTGAAGCATCAAACAACAATTTTGTTCAGGGGACTGAACAAGATTCTTAAGGGGGGAGGATGTAATACCACGTACTGAAAATACTATATTAATTAAGGTAAATTTAAAATTCATTTAGCAACCTTTCTTCCTTTCGTATTTAAATAGCTTAATCTAATAAGAATACAAATTATGAATCTTGAACATATTCTGATTGATATTCGTATACGTTAACATACATATATAATATGTTATAAGACTATTTCATTTTACTAAACTAATATTAATTTAGATGTAGCAATCCAATCAATTTTCTGTAGACCATAGTTTATTAATTAATTCTCAGCCCAACCCAATTTCTGCAGCCCATATTATTTCCTTAATTAACTTTCCAAACTATAACTACCTCCCTGTCAAACCACGCACCCCTCTGATTAACTCGCAACCCCCCTGTTCGCTCCTATTCCCTTTGATACGCTTTCTTTTTAAAAACCGTTCTTCCACATATAAATAAAAGCACACTCTAGATCTCTCTCTTATTTTCTGCACAATTGTCAAAAACGTGTTGAAGTCTCCTCTTTTGGGTTGACAAAATTCTGCATTAAGGTACTACAAAAATCATGTTATCTTGTCTTATTCTCACATGCATGGCTTTACTTATTCATATCATATCAACTTCTATTATCTTTTACAATATCTTCGCTGTTTTTCCTAAAATGATATCTTATTATATTATCTCTATCTATATATTATTATATCAGCAAAAGATAAATCTACTATTTTTGATATACGCTTTATCTCTGTTGGCATATGCTGTTTTGAAACTTAATTACCAGCACGCTATGAATTTATCTCACTATTCATTATAGTATCATAGTGTCTGATACTACATATATATTCCAAGATCCAACAAATATTATACTTAATTAAACTATAGCAACATCAAAATATACCGAAATCCATATAAATTGTTGGATCCGACTAATTGTCCCCAAGCTTCTATCCCCAGTTTTTTCCTAAAAAAACTGTCATTTGCCTTGCGCGAATACTGTAAAACTCTATAACCAATACTGTGAACTTCAACAACAAATCATGTATAATAAGAAGTTTAAAAGTCCAACAATCCAAGTTAGTTGGGAGTGGTCCCCAAGTTAGTTGCAAACAGTTAGCAACTTGCAAAAAAAACTGTACTTCCAGCTGTGACGGCTTCTAGAAGGTTTCAAAAACAGACCACTTCTCAAACTTGTAGTTATTTACAAATAACACCTAAAATTGTGCAAAATTAATTTTTTTCGATATTAAAATGTAAATTTTTTTTTTGATTTTTTCGTATTTTTCTTTTTTCTTTTTTCTTCAATTATTAATATTTGTATATCGATCTATATAAAGTAAAATGATGCTTACATACTGTAAAATTAGCAGATGCAAACTATAAAACTGACATATGTTAATAGCAAAACTTCAATACTGTAAAATGGTATCCAAAATAACATATACAAGTTATAAAATTTCATTAATCACAAAATAAACTGTTGCAAGGTTATTTCATTAATCACAAAATAAACTGTCACAAAATAAACTGTTACAAGTTATAAACTGTTGCAAGTTATAAAATTTCATTAATCACATGGCTTGTTCACTTCATAACCCTCTGTTACAAAATAAACTGTCACAAAATAAACTGTTGCAAGGTTATTTCATTAATCACAAAATAAACTGTCACAAAATAAACTGTTACAAGTTATAAACTGTTGCAAGTTATAAAATTTCATTAATCACATGGCTTGTTCATTTCATAACCATCTGGTGCACATTATTCTGATGAGTGAGAACTTTCATCGCTAGAACCACACGTTCTTTTGATATATCATCCTGCAAAAAAAAAAAATAAATAAGCAAGGTTAAAAATTGGAGTTATGAACCATTAGCAGATGCAAACAATCAAAGTAACATACTGTAAAATTGTTATATGTATCCTGCAAATTGTTGATGTATCCTGTGAAATTTATCATGTAAAATTGTTATATGTACCCTGTAAAATTGTCCAACATATCCTGTAAAATTGTTAGATATATCCCGTAAAATTGCACATATGCTGTAAACTAAAGTGAATCACAGTAAAAGAATACTGTAACCAAAGTGAATCACAGTTAAAACTGTCTAAATTATGTAACCTGTAAATTTGTCATATTATCCTGTAAAATTGTCATATGTATCTTGTAAAATTGTGATATGAAAGTGAATCACAGTAAAAACTGTCTAAATTATGTAACCTGTAAATTTGTCCAATGTATCATGTAAAATTGTTATATGTATCATGTACAATTTCACATTTGCTGTAAACTAAATCTAACCACAGTACAATTGCACATAATTTGTATCCTGTGAAATTTATCATGTAAAATTGCACATACATTGCACATATACTATAAAATGTTAAAGTTAATAAAATTACCTGCGTGAAATTCATAGGGCTATCGGTTATCAAGTTGTAGACATAGCGCAACACAAATATTGCGCAATCCATCGAACCTTCTTCCTGCTGAGGTCAATTCTCTCGAGTAGTGTCAAGATCTTTCCAAGCTGTGTTAGCTGAAAGAAAAAAGGATATCATCAAATTTCAGGCACACTTGAAGTCATAATTCTGCAAATTAAGTGCATAAAACCTGTAAATTAACTGAAACTTTTTAAATAAAACACTCACAAGTCCTCCAGGCAAGGAACTCTCTCAGCCATTTAATCGTGTGCCAGTGGTATTCCAGATATCCATTTCCTCCACCAGCTGATGTGTAGTAATGAATCTTCACACCAGGAACATCCACAGCAACCAGAACCCAATGCTTCTTCTTACAAATTGGAACGAACAGCCATTTGATGGTGTCAAACTGAGGGGCAAACAGATGAGGAATGGCCCTAAGTGCTGCTCGTTCATCATAATCATGCATGATAATCTGCAATAGACAAAAAACACAAACATTAAAATATTAGTGAAGTATTTGAAAATTTAAAGTCTGAAAATTAAATTCATAATATACAAAAGTACACCATAACTTACAGATAAATATGGAGAGATAAAGAACCATGGTGCCCTCACCGGCGTCTCGTATTGCATCAAACCAAGGACCACCTCGACAAGCTGCAAAATCAATCCATAATATGTAAAATACATTTAATAAGTTTACAAGATCATGTTAAATATTTTACATTTAATAACGTCTCGTCTCGTATTGCATCAAACCAAGGACCACCTCGACAAGCTGCATAATTGTTGTATCCTACATAAATTATATATCCTATAAAACTATTGAATGAATCTTGTGAAATAACTCATATATCTTGTAAACTAATTCTGCATGACTAATACATCCTGTAATAAACTCCATAAATACTGTAAACTTAGTCAATAAATACTGGAATTTTGAATTAGTACAACTGTTAAACAGATCCTGTAAACTTATTAAAGTGAATACTGTAAACTGTGTCACATATCCTGTAAAATTGTTATATGTATCCTATAAAGTGAATCATGTTATAAACTGCATCCGTACTGTAAATTTTTACATTTATATCCTATAAAACTATCAAATGAATCTTGTGAAAGCATTTCAACAAAGCTGCAAATTCAATCCATGATATGAAAAATAAATAGAATGAAATTATTGCATGAAACCTGTAAAATAACAGATAAATACTCTAAAACTATTAAGTAAATAATGTAAAATATTGTACAAATCATACCTCACTGCTAACTAGCAGGTCAGGATACATCAAGTCTTTTATTGCTGTCAATCTGCAATGAAAGCCTCCTGGACTGTGGAGAAAAGCTTCTTCATTGTCTATCAGCCTCTTGTTCTTGACCTTGACCCACCAGTCATCAAGTATCATGATGACCTCACTTGATAACTTCTCCCTATGTTGGTACCCAAATATTTTTATAGGTGGAGGTTTTTCGGCATCTGGGTCACCTCCATCACAAAACAAAGAATTCTGATGACTCCATTCGGTAACATCATGATTGAAGTTAAGGGGTTTAGGATGTGTGTAATTGTCTATTATATGAGGTATTACTGGTTCACACTCTTGCCAAGTTTGATCAGTGAGGTGAAATGGTGGTACGTATGTCGGTTCAACCACAAAATCCTGATATTTCTCTCTTAGTTCATCCTCAAATTTATTTTGTGACTTTGGCTGCATGACCCTTGGCCCCCTTTGCACCCCCCTTTGCACATTCTGTTTTTTTTTTGGAGGTGGTTTTCTCCCCTTTCCTTTCTGCACTGCTTCTGGTTTTGCTCCCTTCCTCGATACTTTCATTTTCTCCACAATTTCTGCAGTACTTTGAGTTCCCTTGTCAGACCCTTTGCTGTTTTTGTTCAACTCCTCTTGTTGATACTCAATTATTGCTTCTTTGCAAACATCAGTGAAAATCATAGTTGCTAGATCAATAATAGTTTCTTCATCTACATCAGTGCTTCCCACCTCCTGACTTTTCGGGTTTTGTGCAACTTCTTGGCTACTCATGCTCTCCCGAATTTCGAATATTAGCTGTAAAAGCTATTCAAATGAAAAGAGTGAACATTGTAAAATGACCACATATATAATGTACAATAACAAAGTTATCAACTTGAAACAACTACATAAATACTGTACAAAAATGCATCAATCATGTAAACTGTTGCATAATCCTGTAAAATTATTAAATATATCCTATAAATTACATGTATCCTATAATACTTATATCCTGTAAAATGATACCTATATACTCTAAAACTGTTACACATATGCTGTAAGAACAATAAAATAAAAACAATGCATAAATCATGTAAACTGTTGCATAAATCCTGTAAAACTGTTAAACATATCCTATAAATTAGGTATTTGCCAGGCTGTTAATACTTTAAACCATTTTGTTAATACGTACATAACCAATGTGAATACTATAAATCTACTGTATGAATCCTGTAAAATTGAGCAATATATCATATGAATTGCATCCTGAAACTAAACTGCAACCATACTGTAAACTCATCATGTAAATATTGTAAACTGGTTGCATATATCCTCTAAAACTGTGAAATATATACTATAAGGCACTGTACATAACCAATGTGAATACTGTAAACCTACTGTATGAATCCTGTAAAATTGTACTATATATCCTATGAATTGCATCCTGAAACTAAACTGCAACCATACTGTAAACTCATCATGTAAATACTGTAAAATGGTTGCATATATCCTCTAAAACTGTAAAATGGTTTACAGTATTAACCATTTTGTTAATACGTTAAAGCAACTCTAGGCATTATCTCAATACTGTAAACCAACTCTGTGTATATTATAAACCCACTAATTGTATGCTGTTAAAATAACTATGTTACAACTGTGAAAAATAAAATAATAAAAAAAAACAATAAAAACCTCATCTTCTCCTCCTTGAACTTCTTCTTCTATGGTATTCAACCTTCCCTGTAGTCCATCCTAAAACAAATTGTATAAAAACCATCAGTCAATACTTTAAAACAGCTATGTGAATATTATAAAGAAAGTAAATGAATACTGGTAAAATAAGTATGTTACAAATGTAAAACATACTATAAATAAATAATAGAAAAAAATATCAGAATAAAAACCTGCTCTGATTGCTCTGGACCTGCTTTCGCACGGCGGACAATTTCTTCTTGTATTCTATCCAAAAAGGAGCCCTGCACATACTGCTGAATTGACAAATCCTTCAATAAATTAAACAAACATTGTAAAATTACTGTATGTATACTGTACAATCACACTATAAAACAACAATATGAATAATGTACAACTTTGAGGTCAATAAAACAAAATATCAGAATAAAAACCTGCGCAGTTGTGCTTGTAAAATCAGAAAAAGATGGAGGTGGATTAAAATTCTCTTCACTCTCTTCTGCACTTTCTACTATTACATCTTCTGCTCTGTCCTCAACATTCACTTTTTTCTGACTCCAAAACATTCTCACTCTCCTCACCAACTTTCTTGTCATCTTCTTTTTTTGCATCCTCTTCACTCTCTTCACTCTCCTCACTCTCCTTGTGACTCTCCTCACTGTCGTTGTCATTCTCCTCACCAACTTGCTTGTCATCTTCTTCTGTTGCATCCTCTTCACTCTCCTCTGCACTTTCTACTATTACACGATCACTATCTAGACCAGTTTGTTGAACCTCTTCTTCTGGTTGACTCTGGGTCTGTGTAAGTCTCATTTGTAGGCTAAATGAAGGTTCGCTTGCATCATGTGCTCTCTTTGATCGCCTTTCATATTTTTTTTGAACTTCAGCTGAGGGACTACTGTCAAAGTCCAACCTCTTCCTTTTACCTGCAGAATAGACAAAGTCAATCCAGTAAAACAAATGTATGTATACTGTATAATAACAAAGTGAATCCAGTAAAACAACAATGTGTTATCTTGAATCTTTTTCATTTACAATATTTTACCTTCAGAATATGTATACTGTAACATATGTATACTGTAAAATAACCAACTGAATCCAGTAAAACTTACATCAATCTTCGGGAGTCTTGTTCTCAGCAGCCAACTTCTTTGCAGAATACCTCATGACAAGTTCATCTGCAGCTTTTATGATCTTCTCCATCACTTCAGGTTCAATATCTTCAAGTTTTAGAAAACTTGAAACCACGTACACAATCTTTGGATTAAGATCGTTGATGGAATTCCGCAGATATTAGCAGGGTACAACTCCAAATTTCATTAGAACTGGAGTGACTTCCAACAACATGTCGAAGGTTGGCGTATTAAGAACACTTTGCAATTTTACAGGATCACACACAAACTCCAAGTAATGGGCAGCGACAAAACCTTTCTCCTTCAAAGGTTCCTCTGCCATAAAATGAAAAACTGGAGATTCTTGTATGTTTGATGCTGAAATGTGAAACAGCTGCCTTTCAAAATTCGGCCTCTTGACTTTATTACATAACCCGTCGTACCAGTTCAGGTACCGGGGAATGTGTCCTGTCGAGCTTCTCATCTTATCAAAGCCAGTTTGCTCATAAAACCACACCTGAAAAAAATAAAAAAGTTAAACAAATTGTTATATATATCCTATGATTAACCAATGTGAATACTGTAAACCTACTGTATGAATCCTGTGAAATTGAGCTATATATCCTATGAATTGCATCCTGAAACTAAACTGCAACCATACTGTAAACTCATCATGTAAATACTGTAAAATGGTTGCATATATCCTCTAAAACTGTGAAATATATCCTATAAGGCACTGTACATAACCAATGTGAATACTGTAAACCTACTGTATGAATCCTGTAAAATTAAGATATATATCCAATGAATTGCATCATGTACTAAACTGCACCCACACTGTAAACTCATCATATAAATACTGTAAAATGTTGGATATATACTGTAAAATTGTAAAATATATTCTATAAAGCACTGTACATAACAAATGTGAATACTGTAAAATTTATGCATGAATCCTGTAAATTTGTGCTATATATCCTATAAAATTCCTGTATCAAAATTATAATTATATATTTGTAAAAAAACTTACAATTAGTGCCAGTGAATAGCCTGGCAGGTAGCCACTTTCCTTCGCTGATGTCTGCGTCTGGCTTTCTGGTTCGTCATCTGTCATGTCAACATCTGACATATCTTGAAGTTTGCATCATATGGCAGCATTCGCAATGTGGGTATCCAGCATGTTATAAACTGCTGCACCCCAGTTGTATTTTGGCAAATCTTCAAGACGCTCGGCGTACCTGAAAAAGGTTGAGGTATACTATATTAGAATTAATTCAAAAGATTATATAAGATATCAACTTTCATATTAATTCTGCGTACCTGAACAGATGCAGAGGGACACTCCCAGCAGTGTTTGGGAACAAAATTGTTGTAAACAAATACAACACCAAGAGAGAAACCACATCTCTTGGTGTTGATGCCTCATTGTCTAGAAGTTGAACAATGAATTTTTCCAGCTCCTGCCTCCTGATTTGTGATTTTCTCCCAAAATACCTCTCACGAAGAAGTGACGTTGAATTCCTTACCTGACTTAGGTCAACAACGTCACCCTTCGAAGACAGACAAATGAAGTGAGATACACTTCCAGAGGTGAAATACAATATTTTCTCTTGAAAAAGAAAATAACCGTGATCATTGTCATATTTTGTTAAAATGGTATGCAATATCGCATTGGACACTTGCAATTTTTTGGGAATTACAAAAAGATGGAGGAAGGGTGTGGAAAACAGGAGCTTGCGATGTTCCACGGTCAATTTGTGAAAAACTTGACCGTGGATAAATGTCATGGCAACGTCAACAACACATTTGTTGGTGACTATGCCATATCTATCCAATTTCTTGGCTGCAAAACAAAAACAAAGTTTTAGTGAGATAAATAATGTAAACTTACTAGATCAATACTGTAAACTTAGTAGATAAATACTGGACTTTTAGATCAATACTGTATGCTGTAACTATGATGAACAAAGTGAATAATATAAAATTGTCAACATATCCTGTAAAATTGTTCTATATATCCTATAAGTTGAATACTCTAAAAAATAGGATCCATAATGTAAACTTACAAGCTATATACTGTAAAATTAACACATATATCCTTTAAAAATGTTAAGTATATCCTATTAAGTAATGTACATAACCTTTACAACTGAGTAATACATCATTTAACAAACTGCATCAATACTGTAAACTGACTAGATAAATACTGCATGTATTCTGTAACTATGATTAACAAAGTTAATACTGTAAAATAGTACACATATCCTGTAAAGTAGTTCTATATATCCTATAAAATTGCATACTCTAATAAATTGGATCCATACTGTAAACTTACTAGATATATACTGTAAAATTAAGACATATTTCCTGTAAAAATATTATTTTATCCTATTAAGTATTGTACATAACCTTTAGAACTGAGTAATACAACCTTTAACAAACTGCTAAACTTACTGGTAAGAATACCCTGTAACTATTAATAATCAAAATGAATACTGTAAAATGTAACACATATCCTCTAAAATAGTTCTGTGTATTCTATAAATTGCATCCTCTAATACAATTGTTAAACAGATTTACTGTTAAATTACTAACAAATGATGTAAGCACAAACTGTGAAAAATCTTTTAAAGAAAAATAAGAAGCAATACCTTGTTCAACTTGAGAATCTTTACTGACAGCATCTTTACCCTTCCCTGTCTTCATTTTCTTTGGTGCATCTGAGAAAAAATTTAGAGTTTGTTTACTATACTGTGAAATAACTCTGACAATAATGTGAAATTACCAATGAATAATGTAAAATAACACTACTAAACAGATCCTGTAAATATGATTAACCAAAGTTAATACTAAACTTTTGCACATATCCTGTACAAATGTTATAAATATCCTATAAATTGCATCATGTAATAAAAATTGCATACATACTGTAAACTTTTTGCATATATCCTATAAAACTGTTAAATATATCTTATAAGTACTATACCTAACCTTTACAACTCACTAATACATAACCTTTGCAGATTTACCCTTTCCTTTATTTTTTTGTTTCATTTGATCTGTAAAAAAACAATATCACAAAACGTGACAAAATTATACTGCATACTGTAAAGAATAACACTTACCTTTGGACTGCTTACTAGCAAATCTTGGAGAAGAACGACTTCCTTTGTCTGATGCATCTGAAAAACAAATTTTCATTAAACATTAGATCAAAAAATCTGTAAAATAATTACTATAACTCTAACAAATCAACACTGTGAAATACCAAATCAATACTTTCAAATATCAGTGTATTAGTATGAAAATAACAGATCAAAAAAGCAAAATCTGAGAAATACTGTAACCCTAACAAATCAATACTGTGAAATACCAAATCAATACTTTAAAATATCAGTGTATTAGTATAAAACTAAAAGATCGAAAAAACAAAATCTGATAAATACTGTAACCCTAACAAATCAATACTTTAAAATTAACAAATGGAAACTTGAAATTAACAAGTGTAGCGATTTAAATAATAATTTCTCCCATTTCACTAACAAAGACAAAGCGATTTAAATATCAGTGCATTACTGTAAAATATCAGTGCATTACTGTAAAATATCAGATCCAGTGGGATAGATAGAAATCAGTAGGGAAATAGAGTAAAATAAAGTAAAATATCTCAAAATCTGATGAAAATAAAGTAAATTCTCACAACCTTTCGCTGTTTTCTTCATTTTCTTCAAATCGCGAAGTGAGAGAGAAATCAGATCCAGTGACAGTAGAGAGAAATCAGTAGGGATAGAGGGAAATGGCGATCCACTGGGGATGGATTGACAGCGAGAGAGTGATAATCTCAGAATCGCTAAGTCGGCACCGAGAGATTTTGCGACAGACTGAGAGATTTTGCGTGAGCGTGAGAGAGTGAGAGAGTGAGAGAGAGAGAGTAGGGTTTAGACGAGGTTTAGTCGGACGGGCTTTAGTCGGACTCCAGTCGGGGTTTAGTCGAACTCCAGTCGGAAAATGACGCAAATGGCAACGGTTCATATATAACAGAGTGTTATATAGTTTTAGTTAGGGTGATATAGTTAGATCATATGAAATGGTGCGAATGAAATGGCGCAAAGTATAACTTCTGGTGTTTAAATTCTAATAATTTGGGGACCACAATACTAATCGTCTCCAGTTGAAACTGAACTTGACAGAACTGTAGACAAATTCATTCAATAAGAATACTGTAAATTAAGTAAATAAATCTTGTAATTTAATTCTATAAAAGTTATAAAACATTCCCATTTATTAATTCCACCAATTTATATGATGAATAATATTGTAATTTAATTCTATAAAAGTTATACAACCTATTTATTAATTTATATTATGAATCATTTTACTTTTAACAATGAAATCTGAAATAATTTATTTTCACCAATAAGAAAACTGTAAATTATTCCAATAAATCTTGTAATTTATTCTATAAAAATTATAAAACATTCCAATTTATGAATTGCACCAATTTATGTTATTAATCATTTTACCAGCATACAATTAGTGGGTTTATAATATACACATAGTTGGTTTACAGTATTGACATAATGACTAGAGCTGCTTTAATAAATTCTTCAATAAGAAAACTGTAAATTATTCCAATAAATCTTGTAAATTTATTCTATAAAACTTATAAAACATTTCAATTTATTAATTGCACCAATTTATGTTATTAATCATTTTACTTTTAACAATGAAATCTGAATTAATTTATTTTCAACAATGCAAACAAATAATCTAAATCAACAGCCAAATTGCCAGTTGCAAACATATAATTTTGTACATCCAACAATGTTAAAAAAAGAAACAAATGTATTTACAAACATCTCACTGGAAAAAAAAATCTTGAAAATTACATTTTTTTCTCATAAAAATTATATTACTCCCTTATATCTTCAAAAAATTATTTATTCCCTACTATTTATTCCCTAGTATTGATTGTGTGCGATTCTTCTTGACATTTACATCCATCGGGTTCTTATAAGCATGTTTCGGTGGTCGTCCCTTTCTTTTTTATTTCTGCGGTGGCAATATATTTATCAATGGTGCAGAATTTAGTACTTCATTGGCAGATCTGTGAAAACAACAAATATTCTAGATAACAACAGATCTGTGAAAACAATTGGACATATACTGTAAAATAATACCTCTATCATGTAAAACTGTTAAATATATCCTATAAAGTAATTTCCATCAAAATATTACTTATACCATGTAAAACTGTTAAACATATCATGTAAAAAACAACAAACTAAAAAGTATTAATAGATCCTGTAAACTGTTGCATATCCTGTAAAACTGTTAAATATATCCTATAAAGTACTGTACATAACTTTTACAACTGATCAATATATCCTGTAATAAAATCCATCCATACATTAAAGTTAATAGATAAATACTGGAATTTTAAACAAGTACATATATCCTATGATTTACTGTGAAACTGTAAATCTATTGCATGAATCCTGTAAAATTGTACCTATATCGTGTAAATCTATTGCATGCATCCTGTAAAATAATAACTACAACCTGTAAATGTATTGCATGAATCCTGTAAAATAATAATTACAACCTGTAAATGTATTTCATGAATCCTGTAAATTACTAAATAACTACTGCTGGCATTAAATCAGAATCAAAAGTGAATCCTAAACAAAACAATCGTGTAAAATAATAACTACAACCTGTAAATATATTGCATCAATCCTTTAAAATAAAATCATTAAATAACTCACCGAATTTAAAGTTCACTGCTAGCCTTCAATCCAAATCGACTCTGATGAATTCGAACGTGAAATCGAATACTGTGAAACAAAATACAGAATGAATAAAACAACTGAAAAAAACGATATTAAGACAACGATCGGTGTAATTTTGATTTCAACAAAAGAAACGAGATCGGGAATTCAATTCAAATAAAAAAAAATGAAATTAACAAAACGATCGGTGTAATTTTGATTTCAATAGAAGGAAGGAAACTTAAATAGATCAGCAAAGAACTCACTCAAATTGTACTTCGATTTCTTCGCCTAAAGCTTCCGTCGCCTGAAGCTTGATCCGTCGCCTGAAGACTTCGTCGTTTGCCTGAAGATTCCGTCGCCGTGATACTTTGCTCTCGGCGAGGTTCCGTCGTACGCCTGAAGGCTTCCGCCTGAAGGCTATCGCGCTCGCCACAAAATCGCCACAAAATCGCCATGAGATCGGGAACAGAAAAGGAAGAAGAGATCGCGAACAGAAAAGGAAATTCAAAAAAAAGGAAATATGCGGGGAAAGATGGGTTTTAAAGGACGTTATTGTGGGGACCACATTTACCGTTAACGACGGTTTAAATTAGTTGGAACTCTATCTGATTAGTTTGGGGATAATCTGGGGATGAGTCTCTGGGTATCATAACCTTTTCTCAAGAATAAAACATATGGATATTCACATTACTAAAAGCAAGAGCATTTCACCATTTCCTTGTCTTACCATTATGCTTTACACCTCTTATGAATATTTAAATTGAGCTTCAAATTTACAAAAGAGAAAACAAAATCAAAAGGAAAAGGTACCACACATAGAACGAAAGGAATATTAAGAGCATTTCTATCTTAGAAAACATTTAGAAATTAAAATTAGCCACTTCACGGAGTTTAGCAATTAAGGGATTCATAATTTCTAAATCACTATATCCCAAAAATTAATTATGAATTGCAATTAAGAGAGCAAGAGTGCTACATATAAGGAAAGAAAATATTTGAACCAATTAATTAGCTAGCGTGTCATTAAAAACATGTTTTTTTTTAAAGAAAATTTGCTAATTTAGAAACTGTGGTACATCCCAGCAATTATCACATCAGATTATCAATCTAAAAGAAATCACCATTGTAGTAACAAAAGAAATTAATTGAACTGTGCATTAGCTGCTATTTATTTAAGCTAATAACAACAACAACAAAAAATGAAGTTCGCATCAACGGAGAGATTACACAAGACTGTAATGTACCTATTGGAGGAGAGAAAACAGAGCTAGACAAGAGATATCTGACATCAAAAACATGGAATTCACATTCTTCCCGGTACTGTAATAGGGAATCTTTTACAATTACTGGATCTGGACCATTTATTTTAACTTGGCACGCAATCAAAGCCCAATAATACTTCTACCTCTGTGCTAGCCCGATTCTCAAAGCGGCTGAGAGTTAATCTCAAACCATAAAGTGAAGGAATCTTTTCCAGTAATAGAGAGGATACTTGTCCAACAACATGCTGCTTCTTTCCTCAAGGGCTTGTGAAGAATGAGAATAAAGCAAACATCCAACAACGAGGATGCGACAATGCAAAAGAGAAATATTAAGAGCCATGCGAGAAAAGATTAAATGGGAATGAATAATGTGTAAGGTATAGAGCTAGAGATGCATATATTCTAATTTATTTACACTCAGATAAATATTGGAATATTTTCTCTGTCTCATTCATACCTCACATCTTTATCATTATTTTTAATATTCAAACAATCGATTCGAATCATTTAACATGATATCCGTATTAAAATGTGTTTGACGGCCAAATTTTAAGTTTTTTTGAAAAAGAATTATTATTTTTTTAGATAGGTATAAAATCACTTTTTTTTATGGTTGAGAATTTTATGAAAAACAGTGATTTTAATATGGAGAAACTTGGTGAGCATAACTCCTAAATCTATCATTTTGGATTGGTTTCAAATGACAAATTCAATATGTTGAAACCGATCTACTTTACGAGTAATGTGTTTACATGCAAAATTTTGAACATTTTGAATTTATTTAGTACAATTTTGAAAGGTAAAAGAAAAAAAGTTCTACATGTTATTTTAATACATTTATTTTGTATTATTTTTTACCATTTTATTTTATACTAAATTAATTTTAAAATTTTAAAATTTTACATGTACACATATCACTTGTGAAATTGATCGGTTTTAATTGTTTTAATAGATTTTAGAGTTACACTCATCAAATTATCTTGATAATCATAGTACAAGTTAGCTTTCCTCGCGGTATTGTATTGATTATTCGATCAATGAAAATTTGGTGAGCAAATCTAGAGTATCGTATCATTTATTGGATCGGAAATATTTATTGACAATTTTAATTGCGTTGCCCGGATCAATTGTAGAGAGAACCATATTCTTTGAAACAACTAAATTTTCAAGTTTATCGCTTATTTGCAATTTTCTGAAGTGATTGTAGCCTGGAAGACTAATGGGCCTGGTGCCAAAACCCAAGGGCAGTAAAATAGCAGTGCCTTTTAATCCCCTGATCAAACTTGTGATACTTTTATATTTTTAATTTAAATTCGGAAAGAACTTGAGACCCCCATAGAGCAGGGTTTTTTTTTTTTTGGGTATTCAAGCACGAGAACAATAATTTTTTTTTAAGATATATACATAATTAAGCTGTTGTAAAATTAAAGTAAAGTTATAACAAAATAAAGTAAATAACAAGGAAGATAGATAGAGAGAGCAATAACAAAATTTTATTCTCTACTTTTGTGTCTATTTTCTATGTTTACAAAGTCTTTATTTTGTAGGTTAGAAATTGTACATGAAGAGACGTTATAATAATAAAGGAGAAAATGAATACTAATAGTAATGAGGTAGTGGATTATAAATTGAGAATTAATATTAGAAGTAAAAATGAATATCCTCATAAATCATATTTAATTTGATTTACAATATAAGCAATTTTTTATCATCACATCTTGATATTTATGTAATACTAACAATTCCAAACGCCTGTGTGAACACTAGATCACAATTAGTGTTTTGAACTTACCCGGGCGGGTCAAACCAGGTCCGATCCGTCCGTGAGCCGTACCTGCCCGGTCCGGATCATATCCGGGTTTGGCACGGGTAACCCGGGTAAGGGTTGAAAAAGGCCGGACCCGGTTTTTTGGAAGAATACCCGTGATAACCTGGTCCGTTTCAAACCCGGACCGCCTACCCGAACCCATGCTACCCGTACCCGTTACCCGTGATACCCGAACCCGTGCTATCCGTACCCGTTTGACCCGTACCCTACCTCTGACAAGGGACGGGACAGGGAAAACCATCGCAACCAAACAGCGAAAAATGAAAAAAGGCGGGATCTTCTCCTGTGTTCTTCTCCAGGAAAGAGGAATGGAGAGGGAGGCGAAACCAGTGGGGTGCGCAACCCAGAGACAGAAGAGAGGGAGAGGGACCCCTTGCCTCCTTGTGCGAAACAGAGAGGAAGACAGGGAGATATTCTCCCGGGCGGACCCGAACTCCCAATTGAATGAGTCCGCATCGTCTGCATTAACTCAAAAGAGTATCTTTTGAGTTGATGCATCTCACCCGTCTAAATTTAAACGGAGCCAATCCGACCACAGCCTATAATTCAGGAGTTCTTTTGATATTAGTGCAAATCTAATTCGTACGAATCTTAAAGCATATTGGACAGTCTAGATGCATTAACTCAAAAGATTCTTTTTTGGGTTAATGCAGAGGATACGAATTCCAATTGAATTGGGTTAAATCCATTTCTCAATTCAAAATAGATTAAATTAATGGCTTGGAGATTGGTGCAGCAGAATTTGAACGGTGGAGATTTTCCAAGGAAACAAGTCATTCATTGATTAATATTATAATATATATATATATATGGTGCGAATTGCACCTGACGGGAAGCACAAAAAAAGCATATCATAAAATTGGATTTAGTGTTGCTATAGTTTAACTTGATCAATGGTTTAATAATTCAGAAATCCCATATACGGTTTCGATCGATTATTTATATTTTATTGGTTTAAAAAGAAAAAAAAACAAAAACAGAAAAAGAAAAAAAAAACCGGTCCGGACCGGACCGGACCGTGCAACCCGGGGATTGAGCCGGGCCGGGTAGGATTTTTGAAAAATAAAACCCATGCTACCCTACCAGTGTCGCCCGTGCCCGCTCGTTACCCGCCGCGGGTTTGACCCGGACCGTCCGGCCCATTTTCAATACACTAGATCACATCAATCAAATTCACTGCACATTGACCAATGATAGGGCCCATTTTGTGACCTTAACAGCTACTTTGGAGAGATCATTTGCTGCTGCTTCTTTGTAAGGTTTTATGTGACTATTTAAGTTATGGTGGATCATTTTATTTTTTGCCTTTCTTTATGTAGTTTACTGTCAAGTTTATGATAAATTGAAAGTAATCGGAGTAGATATTACCAACAAAACAAAAATAAAATGGAAGTAACTGCAATATAATAGCTGCTCGTCAGCAAATTTATTAAAATGGAAAGTAAACGAAAATAGTAAATCATCAAAAATGTTCATTTTTCTCATAGATTGAGAGGTGGTGTATTTGCATATTTCCAGTTTGCACGCTCATTTCCACTTACTGATCTACTACCTGCCACATCATCTGCATTTACCAGATCAGTTAACTCGCTGATGTCTTCATCTGAGAATTTCACTTTGAGTGCACTTATGTTGCTCTCCTGGTTCTTAATTTTGGTGGTTCCTGATATAACCCACAAAAACAAAACTACATTTCAATTGTCAGTATTATTATTTTAGTCATTGTTTTGCTATTGTTATAGCAATTGGCCTTACATGAAAAAGTTAATAATAGCAAGCATATATTGTTTACATCCATTTGAGAAGGAATGTTTGTTTTCTAAAAATAATCATTTCAGAAAATATGTGATAGAAAATAAAACATGCAAACCTGGGATGGGAACCACATCATCCCCTTGGTGAAGAACCCATGCCAGAGCTAGTTGAGCAGTTGTGCATTTGTGCATTTGTGCTTCTTCGCTAGGCTCTCAGTCGAAAAAACAATTGTTTGTTCTTCTCCAAATTCTCCCCCACAAACCTTGGCTGATTTGTCTATTTTTCAGTAATGAAAAAAAAAAATTAGTTTATTACCAGAAAGATGTACTTGTCTTTGAGATACAAATCAATAGACACCATTTTCTGGTATTATGAAGTGTGGTCTGTGTAACATTGTACCATTATTTTGTAGAGCTTTTAATCAGTAACTTAATTATGATTTTGTTTAATTGAGGTTTGATTTTCATATAATTTAACCAAAAATCAGAAGGAAAATTAGTATGAGATTATTGGATAACCAATGTGAGCCATCAGAATAAGGAAATAAGCAATATGGTTTAAAATTTACCTCAATATGAAATTAAGATTAACAAAATCATTACTACATATTTAAACTGGTATACAAACTGAAGGTGACTTGTCAGAATAAGGCAATAAACAATATGGTTAAAAATTTACCCAATATGAGCCGTCCTTTAATTCTTCAACAACTCCCCTTCCACCGAAAAATCCACGACCAAGGGGACTGTAGGCTACTATTCCTATGCCAAGTTCTCTGTACAACCAAAATGCAACTAATAAGTTACCTTAACAATACTCACATATGTGTATGTCATTGGTTTTTTTTTTTTTTCATATGCAGGTGCATATGAAAGAACCTTAAACTGGAACCATATAAGCTACTGTATTTTAGCATGTTTGATATAAGAATTGTCACACTCTAAATCAGGATTTCCGGATTAGGGTGTGATCAGTCCCCGCCCCGTGTCTAATAATCAGAATGACACGCAAGGCTAAACAAAAATAATAATAACACAGCGGAAACAATAATAAAATAATCAAACCAAAGTCATAAATATCAAATAAACATAACATAATACATACATCATATCATCCATACAAATCCCCACCGGGATCAAATATACATAGTCTAATCAAAGGATACATAATCTATCGAGTCCAATGTATATAACAAAAACATTGGACCCGCAAAAACCTAAACAAAAGTCCCTAAACTAATCATGCGGCATGGCCATCGGGGACAGCTCCTGACGTCTCCTGCTGCGGACCGTCAGACCCTGTACCTGAAATCTCACATCAAAAGGTGGGTGAGCGAATGATCGCCCAGTATGTAACCCAGTATTATCCCTTCAGGGATCCTCTTAAGTCAAAGCACGTTTTAATTTGAAATCTACGTAAAGTCGGTAATTATTCACTTTTAATGCACATGTTGCGGAATTTAAAACCTATCATAATAACTACAAAAGAAAATATACATATAATAGATGACATGATGTGATTATCCTATTATGCCAAAATGATGAAAGTTTCCCAAATAAAATATGAGGGTGAATATTATACTCAACCGGAGTCCAGTACAATAGGTACCGTGTGTACAAATTAATATAGTAATAATACGGATAATTTTGTCACCCCGTGCCGTGCTAATTTAATCAAATGAATTTATATCTCAATGCGGCATAACACAAGGACTGCGATCAGGGGGTGCAAAGATCCCGATGCCTATCAGCATCGAGCTTTGCCCCAAAGACTTCAACCCGTAGGCTGGTGCACGCTAGCCGATGGTTATATCCCACACTAAGCGTTCGTATTTAATTAATTACATAACTACGGTTCGAATTGAATTTACTCATTCACAATTTAGATCATGCTCAATCGGTTCGATCGATTTTATTCGATTCCGATCGAGTGTAAAATTAGATCAAGGTTGGTTTAATTTAATCTAACGTAATTTAATTTGCTTATTATTAATTCCCTATTTAATCACTTGTAAAATAACGTGTTTTTCCTAACTAATTAAGCTACAAATAAATTTTAAATCCTAAGTACATAGTTTATAAGTGTTAAGTACTTAATTATTATAACGTTTCTAGAATCGTACGAATTATTTTACTAATTTGTGCAAGTTGATTAATTTAAATATAAATTAATACATGATTATCTAATTATTATATTTAGTAAAATTTTGTAATCGTAATGATTCGAAAGCGTTAATATGTTGTTAATTAATTGTCCTTTATTAATTAACAACATATTTTATTTATAAATTATTTACCTTATTTTAAAAAAACTACATTTTTATTTAATCTAAATCTATACTTAACTAATATTTTAAAATCTTAACTACTTAACTTATTAATTAATTAAAAATCCTAATTAATCTAAATGTGTTGAACTATTTTAATTGGGTGTGTTTCGGGATCATACAGGAATCCAATTCGGGTTGTATAGTATATGTTCAAATTATGTTATGAACTCTCACTGAGGCATCAAGACCCTAGACGGTATAATCATCTCCCGCATTTAAGTGAAAAACCTCGGATTGAGCCAAACCCGAAGGAGGCTCGAAATCCTAAGTATATTTATCCGATTTTTATTTCACTTAATTACTTTTCCGAAAGCCTACATTTTTAAATCCGTCTCTTTTAATCATTCAATCGGGCCTCGCATATTTTGAGGATTTCCAAAGCCCGATTAAATAATTTATATTCCAACAAGCCAAGCCCCACATTTAAAATTTACTCCTACAATGTCATTTCGGTTTGGGTCCAATAGCATAACCCCAAAATAATTTAAATCAACCAAGGTCAAACATTCAAGGGCCCAATAGCATATATAATTAAATGGCCCATAATTCAATTTATTTCTAAGTCCGAACCCAATTTCCAAGCAATAAAAACCAACAGCCACGGCTCAAGTTCAAAGAGGCCTAAGTCCAATATTAACAATTTCAATATTTGCATTTAAGTCCCTAGATTTAAACATTTCACAAAGGGTTTAATAATTCCATTTTCAACCCTTATTTATTTTATTTCACAATTAGGCCCCTGTCAGTTCGAGTTGCAGTACCAGTGGCAACACTGGGCTGTACCAACTGGTGCAGCACCATCTAAATATCAACCAGCAAGCAGAGGCAGCAAGCCCAACAACAAAAACAGCCCCTCCCCCCAGTACTGGTAAAGCACCACAGTAACAGAGACAGCATGCCCGAAAAGGCAAGGCAAGCATCCAAAGAAATACAAGCAAGAAGCAACAGAGGGAGGTACCAGTAAACTCGCATGCAACAGAAACAGGTCAAGACCACACAAGGCACGAAGGCCACAAGTCACAGAAAAAGGCACAAAGGCCGCAGGTCAAGTAAGAAGGCACAGAGGCCACAGATCAACAAAGGCTCACAGGCCGCAGGTCAAGGGAGTAAGGCACGAAGGCTCTCACACAGCGCACAACTTCAAGCCGCAAGGCAAAACCAAAATACAAGAGTCAAGGGTTACCCGGGAGAGCAAATCGCACGAACCGTGTAGATTGGCCGGTTCCGAGACTCGTCTCGCCTCACGGCCGTCTAAGTCAATCAACAAGCAACCACAGAAAAAGGCTCCACTAAGCACCCGAAAGCACCAAGCAAGCACCGAGGGCAACAGAATCACAACCGAGAAGCACCGGCGGGGAGAGCCCCAAACCCCAAATTTTTAGGGTTTTGCAATGCAGCGATCTTCGCTATCAGCAGCAGCTAATCAAACTCAAAATTGAGTGGAATGATACAAGAGGAAAGGTAATTTTGGGAAAATTAAGAATACGGGAGAATGGAAATTGAGACAGAGATAAAGGAATTTCAATAATCTTGATTATTCATTTCATGATCGTTCCATGAATACAATGCCCTTTTTATAGGCGATTACAAGGTATGGAAAAAATAACAGAAAACTTTAGACTGTAGCCTTAACGGAGCTCCAGCTTCTAATTCTTTTAACGGCTGAGATTCTTTTAACGACCTGGGAGCTCCAGTTTATTACTTGCGCCCTGGGCCCCTTTGTCAGACTCTCCATTCCAACGGCCATCCCCAATTCAACTCCCTCTCGCTGCACACCTCCCCCCTTAAACAAATTCATGTCCTCATGAATAAACGCAGGAAATCTCTGAGCGATATCTTCATACAGCTCCCAGGTCGCCTCATCACGAGATTGGTTTTGCCATTTCACCAAGATCTGAGCTGCTGCCGCATTACCATGCTTAACCATTCGCCTTGCCAAAATAGATTCTGGCACTCGATTCACAATCATCTCTGGACCCATCACTGGTAACTGAGGCGAAGGTATATGATTCTCTCCCAACCTTGCTTTTAATTGAGAAACATGGAATACTGGGTGGATTAGCGAATGAGGTGGTAAATTCAACTTATAAGCTACAGTGCCAATTCGTTGAAGCACTTCAAAAGGACCATAATACTTTGAATTAAGCTTGTGACATCCCCTTCCTGCTACTGTTATCTGACGATATGGCTGTAATTTGAGGTATACCCAGTCACCTTTGTCGAATTTCCTCTCGCTTCGATGTTTATCGTCGTGCCTCTTCATTCTTTCCTGTGCCTTCACCAAATTGGCTTTTAATTGAGCAAGGGCAGCTTGGCGATCCCGTAAGAATATGTTTACAGATTCTACTTGGCTCTTCGGAGCACTGCCAAGGCCGAGCTGGGGAGGTGAATAACCGTATAAGGCCTCAAAAGGTGAGGATTTGATGGCACTATGAAACGTTGAGTTATACCACCATTCTGCTAGGGATAAGTAATTCGACCATTTCTTCTGTTTGTCAAATACCATAGCTCGTAAATACGACTCTAAGCACTGATTCACTTTCTCAGTTTGGCCATCAGACTGAGGGTGATATGCTGTGCTCATATTGAGCTGGACCTCCAATATGTCCATCAACTCTTGCCAGAACCGGCTGGTGAAGATAGGGTCTCGATCTGAGATAATTTCAGTGGGTAGTCCATGCAACTTATACACTTGATCAACAAAGGCTTTGGCGACAATAGATGCTGTGTAAGGGTGTGACAAAGCAATGAAGTGTGAATACTTGGTTAAACGGTCAACCACCACCATTATAACCTCATATCCCTTTGATTTAGGCAAACCCGTGATAAAATCCATTCCTATACTTCTCCAGGCCTCCTTAGGGATGGGTAATGGCTGCAACAGTTCAGCTGGGGCTGAGAACTCAGGTTTATTTAATTGGCAGTTATCACAGCTCCTTATGAATTGGTGTACTGATTCTTTCAAATTTGGCCAGAAAAATTGTTTTTTAATTCTCTGGTATGTTGCAGTAATTCCCGAGTGCCCTCCAAAAATAAAATCATGTAATGCCTTCAAGATCGATTGTCTCCACTGATTGTGATTACCCACACATATCCTTCCTTTATAAAACCACACTCCCAAGTGCTCATAAAAAGGACAATTTACATCAGCACTTTGAACCTCACTCAACTTCTTCTTTACTCCTTCAATCCACTCATCTCCAACATAACTTTCTTTCACCTCTTGTACCCATTTAGGTATCAGTTCACTTACAGCTGACAGTTTCCCTTCTTCAGTACTATTCTCCCCAAAATGCCCTTCTCTTCTTGACAAGGCATCTGCCACTTTGTTATCTACCCCTTTCTTGTACTCTATTTTATATCTCAACCCCAACAACTTGCTCAAACCTTTGTGCTGCATTGGAGTGTTCACCCTTTGTTCTAATAGGTATTTCAAACTGATTTGATCGGTTTTAATGACAAACTCACCCCCAAGCAAGTAATGCCTCCACTTTGATACAGCAGTAAAAAGAGCAAGTAATTCCTTCTCATATGTTGATAGAGCCAAGCTTCTCACCCCCAATTTCTTACTCAAAAAAGCTATAGGTCTGTTGCTTTGCATCAGGACTGCGCCTATGCCCAACTGACTAGCATCAGTCTCGATTACAAAAGGTTGACTGAAATCGGGTAACTTCAACACTGGGGCTTCAACCATGGCATGTTTCAGCTGTTCAAACGCTTGTTGAGCTTCAGGGTTCCAATGGAAGGCATCCTTCTTCAGCAATTCCGTAAGGGGTTTGGAAATTACACCATAATTTCGGACAAATTTTCGGTAGTATCCGGTAAGGCCAAGGAAACCCCGTAAACCCTTGAGATTTTTAGGAGTTGGCCAGTGGGTCATTGCTTCTATTTTAGTTGAGTCAGTGGTTACTCCTTCCCTGGAAATGACATGTCCCAAGTATTGGATCTGGTGCACACCAAACTCGCATTTAGATCGCTTCACAAACAACTTGTTCTCTTCTAATGTTTGCAATGCCAACTTGAGGTGTTCAACATGAGACTCCAAGTCCCTGCTGTAAACTAAAATATCATCAAAGAAAACTAAAATAAATTTTCTAAGAAAAGGCTTGAATGTACTGTTCATGAGCTGCTGAAAGGTGGCTGGTGCGTTCGTGAGGCCAAAGGGCATGACCCGAAACTCATAGAGCCCTTCATGAGTGCTAAATGCTGTTTTTTGAACATCTTCTTCAGCCATCAGAATTTGGTGGTAGCCCGAGCGTAAATCAAGCTTAGAGAAATAATGGGCTCCATCTAGCTCATCCAGTAGGTCTTCTATTATTGGAATAGGAAATTTATTCTTGATGGTATCATCATTCAACCGTCTATAATCGATGCACATCCTCCATGACCCATCTTTCTTCTTGACCAACAGTACAGGGGAAGAATAAGGGCTGATGCTAGGTTGAATGAGAGAGTTTTGCAACAATTCTTGCACTATCTTTTCTATTTCCAATTTCTGAAAATAAGAAAAACGATAAGGCCTCTGGCTGATTGGTTTGGCACCTGGTATGAGCTCAATCTTGTGATCGATTATTCTTTTAGGAGGCAAGGATTTTGGTTCCTCAAACACCACACTAAAGGCTCGCAACAGCTCACTGATTTTAGGGTCTAAATCTTTGTCCTGACAGCCTTCCCCTTCTTCTAGTCGGAACAACTGTGCATAAAGGACAGAATTACCCTTTTGTGCCTCCTTCACTACATTTACCTCTTCTTCACAAATTTTAATTTCAGCTCCTGCCTTCTCAGTTGTTAACTTTATCTCAGCACCATTCAATTCTAGTGCCAACATCCCTTGCCCCAAATTCATCTTCACAGTACCTAGGCTAGATATCCAGTCAACCCCCAAGATAATATCATATCCTTGTACTGCTAAAACTCGTAGGTTTGACTCAAAAGGGTGACCTTGCAATGTGAACACTACTCCCTTACATTCAGTATTGGATACTGCTCTAGGGCCTGTAGCTACTCTCACAAATAAAGGTTGAATGGGTACTGTAGGTAACTGGAGTGCTTGTACTAGGTTTGGATGGATGAAAGAATGTGTAGCTCCAGTATCAATAAGGGCTAGAATGGGAATATCATTGAGTAACCCTTTAAACTTCAGTGTTTGATTACTAGAGAAATTGTTGATGCTGTTTAGAGTAATAGTGTATCCTTCAGCCATATCCCCCTCCAACTCCCTTTCATCCATGGTCGGATCTTGCTCCTCTTGATCATCACCTTGTTGCTCGATCAATTCCTCATCTCCCTCCATAACATGAACACTCTTATTACACTTATGCCCCTGATGCCACTTTTCCTCACACTTATAACACAGTCCCATCTTCCTTTTTTGTTCAAGACTCATGCTTGGTTGGGGATTTATAGTTGGAAATTTGAGTCGAGGATCTTCATGCCACCTTCTGTTTTGGTTGTCAAGTGGTCTACTGTTTGGAAATACTGATTTGATCGGAGGCTTGGAACTGATTGGAAATGGAGGTTTGAGAAAGGGTAATTTCTTGTCAGAGGTTCCCATGACCACCTCCAACTCTAGAGCCACATCCATTGCCGCTTCCAACGTTTGAGGTTTGAACAAGTTTATAGTGTTTTGTAAATCCTCTTTCAAGCCACCAATGAAATTCCACACAAAGAAATTCTCATGCTTAATGCCAGTTTCAGCCAAGAGTCGAGATTTAGCCCTTTCAAATTCTTGAATATATACTTCTACTGAACCCGTTTGGTGTGTTTTCCTGAACTGTACAATTGGATTGGTTGTCATCCTGGGCTTAAATCTCACAAAAACTTTATCCACCAATACAGGCCATGAAGGGTTTGGGTGTTCAACTCGATAACAGCTAAACCATTCCTTGGCCACACCCACAAAATTCATAATAGCCATGCGTGATTTGTACTCTTCAGGAATCTGGTAAGCCTCGAAATAAAACTTGCATTCTTCCAACCAATCCACTGGGTTCTTCCCATCAAAGGCAGGGAAATCGATACGAGGTAGAAATACCTTTTGAGAACCAGAATTGCGATCATGGCCCTCTCTTCTATTGGCGGTTCTGTCAGGAGTCACACTTCTATCTCGACGGAAATCACGGTGCCCGGCAGAGTGGCTACCCTCCCCGGTCTCATGCTGCTTACCCGAGATGGCATCAGCCAGCATCTTGGTCATTGCCGCAAATCTTGCGTCTAACCCTTCTTCCAGCTGGGTGAATCGCTCATCTTGGGCTTGAATAGAAGACTGATTATCTCGCGCAACTTGAGAGATCCTCTCATTGATCGCCACTATGTCCAATTGATATTCGTCTTCAGGAAGATCAGTTCTTTTGGATTTCGGCATTTCTTGCGATTCTTGAATAATCGGACTGCTACCTCCCGGGTGATCGCAACGGCTCTGATACCACTTGCAGCGATCTTCGCTATCAGCAGCAGCTAATCAAACTCAAAATTGAGTGGAATGATACAAGAGGAAAGGTAATTTTGGGAAAATTAAGAATACGGGAGAATGGAAATTGAGACAGAGATAAAGGAATTTCAATAATCTTGATTATTCATTTCATGATCGTTCCATGAATACAATGCCCTTTTTATAGGCGATTACAAGGTATGGAAAAAATAACAGAAAACTTTAGACTGTAGCCTTAACGGAGCTCCAGCTTCTAATTCTTTTAACGGCTGAGATTCTTTTAACGACCTGGGAGCTCCAGTTTATTACTTGCGCCCTGGGCCCCTTTGTCAGACTCTCCATTCCAACGGCCATCCCCAATTCAACTCCCTCTCGCTGCATGCAAAAATCGCAAATCACACCGGGGAAACAGAAATGGGAGTGGGAGAGGGAGAGAGATGGTCTTTCTCAACACAGTGGCAAGCAAGGAGAAAGAGGGAAATGGCGGAGTGGAAGAGAGAAATGGTGAGCCGAGAGACAGAAAGGAAGTGAGAGCCGAGAGAAAGAGGAATCGGCGGAGAGAAAAATAAAAAGGCCCATGAAAAGGAGAAGGGGGGTGGTATATGGGTTCAGCCCCGGACCCGAATTCTTATCTCCAAAATTTTTGGTTTACCAAATTTCAAATCCGATCTGAGTAAATAATTCGTGTAACGAGTCGCTCATTCAACTTATTTTAAATTAAATTTTCTAATTTCGATCAAACATACGTTTAGAAATACTTGTTATATTACTCGATCGACTAGTATCGGAACTCATTTTAAATTCCTAATTCGAAGTCGAAATCAATTGTGAACAATTAAAATTTCCATTTATTTAATTCTTTTATTTTTAGTAAACCTTGTTTTTATTTATTTACTTTAAAATTTAAGTTCTAAAATTTTATTTATCGAATCATTTATTCATTCTTAATTTAACTACTTAAATTATCCTAACTTTTAATTAGGTCTAAATCTAATTGAATGAAAACAATATATATTAACTCAATTTAACTGTATTTGCGTTCAGAAATTGATACGGAATTTTATCGAATGTTAGTCGTGTAAATTTGTAAAAATAAAATTATAATTTCAACTAGTCAGAAATTCCCAAATTCAAAAATTAATATCACGATTAACGGAACTAATAATTCTTTTTAATATATAGTTTAACTATTTTATTAAATTATCAAATTTCAAATTTGTTAAGTATTAAATTTAAATTGCAGATCGGTAGAACTACAAATTGATTTGAGTAATCATTCATTATGAGGTTAATTATTTAATCCTCGCTTTGGGTTAATTAATTAACCCGAGTTTTAATTAGTCGCAAAACTCGATCATTAGACTAATTAATTAGATTTAAATTTACGGGTTATAACAAGAATAAAGAGAAGAAAAAGTATTAGCTGCAAAGTGGCACAATTTCTGACTCAATATCACGAGACCAGAGGGACCACTCCATCTGCAAAGCAGTGATTGGATGCACCGCATGTGCACGCCTAATTGTATCAGGACTTGACTCCGGCAAGCCTATATATATATATACTTCACCTTCCCCTCTTCAACTAACTTCTTTAGTTCTCCAACCTATATAGATCAAAAACTCAATCTAATAAGGCTACTGTTTACTGATTGATATTACTTCAAGTAAACAAATCTCTAGCATTTGTGGCCTCCTATTTGTTTTTATCTAATCAATTGATAATTCTTAACAAGGGTAAAGACAAATGAATTAGGAGGAATACAGAATTAATTGGGTAAGAACTTAATTGCAGTTTCCTCGATTGGAATGGTTGTATCAATCCGGTGCTGGTAGTAGACATCTACTCCAAGTCTTTTAAGGCTTGCCTCACAACACGCACGGACATAATCTGGCTTGCCGCATATCACTAGATTTCCAGCAGCATTTCTTGAATTCCCAAATTTGGTAGCCACTTGCACCTTTTCCCTTGGAAAGTGCTTAAGAGCCTGATAAGTGAAGGCCATTGTAAGTAAGGAAATAAGAAATTATTTGGTTGCCACTTCAAATATATGTGTGAGTTTCATTTCCTCCTTTCGGTAAATTTTTAAAAAATTGACCAAACTTAATTTTTCTGTTGGATTTCCCAAAATCAAGTATGAAAGCAACATTATTAAAAAGAAATTATTAAAGGGCCCTGCTACACTTTAGCATATTTTAGATGCTATTTTCCAAAATTAAACATGTGTCTCTCTATAGTGAGACAAGGGACTCGTGTCATTGCACTAAACCTGTGTTTACAAATCTTCTTTATGATCTGAACGAAGTTGTAGCCATTAATTATTTTTTCATCTCTGAAGAATTTCCCTACATGAAAACAAAATAAGACTGAACTCTAAAACTAACCTTGCCAACCAAAATTTCATTGGTATGAGGTCCATACACATCGGAAGTGTCAAAGAAGGTGATGCGCCGCTGTCAAATGCATGTTTTATTATCGATATACAATCATCGTCAGACACCGGAGAGTTGTAAGCATATGAGAGCCCCATGCATCCAAAACCCAGCTTTGATACCTGCAAAAATAACCGTAATTATCTCTGTAAAACTGTGCATGAAAGGGTTTTTAAAAATAAATTACAAAAAAGTGTCAAAATAATTAGAACCTCTAATCCCTGGGATCCCAATTTCACTCTAGAAGTGGCCATCTGTGCTTGCTCTGTTTTTCCTCTTGAACAAGTACATAGAGGAGTTGCTTTGATTTTTATATTGTTAGGGAATGATGCTTTTACTAATTGATTAGGGAAGCAGTGACATCATATTATCATAGTTAGTAGCATGAACCAAACCATCTCCAGTTTTAAAACAATTCTTGCAAGCCATTTTGTTTTCAATATTTAATGTTGACCTCAGGCCCTCAGCCTATTACTGGACGCATCAAGTTTTGCAATACTGGCGGAGATCAATTATATGCAAGTGAATCATATTTGACTTTCAATAATTGAACAAATAAATTCTTCAAAAACTCTACAAAAAAAAAATTTCAACAAGGAAAACGACTGCTGCTATTAAAAAAACAAGAGTGGGGTTGTTATCCTGCGTTCACATTATAAACAAGTATTTATTTTCTTCACACAAATATAATTCTTGTAAATTAACCATCTCTGATACACAGTTTGTGGAATATATTTTAAGGATTAAAGAAAAGAGAAATTTAGATATAAGCCCATTATAACTTGTTCAATTAGATATTTCTCCATTCAAAATTGAAAATTAGTTATTTACCCATCTAAATATAACTATTTTATTAATATACCCATTCTTGATTTTTTTCACTAAAAAAATTAAATTAATATTAATAAAATATCTAATTGACAATTTTGCCCCTTACTTTAAACTATACTGTTATTCTGAATCAATTCCAGGCTACCCTACTTCAGTACGTGAAAATTTGAGAAACTAAAAATGCGGAAGTTGAAACTACATAAATTTTCATATGTACTCATAGTCTAAATTTCGCACGGACATATCTTCAATACGTGTTATTCTCGTTTTGTTGTTACTCTGGTATCCATTTTTTATGCACAGCCAGTCTAAATTTCTGAACTTTCACATGTTTTCCATTTATTGTTATTATGGTACTGAACTTCCATATCTACTCATTTTATGATCTACTGAAATGAGTAAATCAATTTTCATATATTCCACCTTTTATGATCTACTGAAATGAGTAAATCAGAAAACTGAACAGTTTTGCCATATTACCAGAATACCAGAAAACTGAAATGAGGTTCGCGCGTGTGACGGGGTAAAGCTGGATGGAAAGTGCAGGGAAGGGGGAGGATAGCATGTGACGGTGGAAGGTCGCACGGGGAGAAGGAGGGTAGATCCTTGAGAGAAGCTAGCTCAGTCTCATAGCTGGGTGAGATCATATACTCTCCATTATCTATTTTATCGAGGTCCATGACAATCTCAACCATAGTAGTAAACTTCCGTAATGTATCCTCTTGCATCCGAAATCAGTATTTACTAATTGGTATAGGTGCCAATAGTAAGGTACTATACTGCTGTACCATTTTAACAAAGAAATATTATTTTTCAATTGGTATATAATGTAGGTGCCGCCGATTCAGGAGCCGTTTTCCCATACCAGCAGTATTGGTACAGTTTATTAGACCAAACAAGCTAAAATTCTTGTTTAGGTCAGTCTTGTTCTCAAACTGTACTTCTCGATCGAATAATTCCCATAATTGCTATTATCTGCCAGTAAATCGACATAGGAAATGAGAGACCCAAGTGAACCAATGGTGAGGTCAAAATTGGAAGGAAGGTATCAAACAGGCTCAATTGAACAACTTATAATCCTGCCTAGATCTTGAACGAGATCTCTCAACCTGAACTCGGACTTTTTTTTCTTTCAGTCACCATCTTGAGATAGCTTCATAAAGAGCTTTGAATTCAATGGATTTTGCACTTTCAATTGGAATAAGGCACTCCTTGCAACCAAGTGCTACCAGTACCAACTCCACATTTGTGAACTGACAATCATCGAGAAATTCATCTATGCCGACTCCACATATTGAAGAAAGGGAGTCTGGAAATGATTGGGAGTAACAGTATAGTTTAAAATAAGGGGCAAAATTGTCAAATATATATTTTATTAATTTAATATGATTTTCTTAGTAAAAAAAAAAATAAAGGATGGGTATATTAATCAAATAGTAATGTTTAGATGGGGAACAACTAATTTTCAATTTTGGATGGGGAAATATCTAATTGAACAAGTTATGATGGGGATATATCTAAATTTCTCTTTTATCTATTTGTAGTATGCTAAAATACATAATGGTGAAAAACTGCAAAATAAAGAATTAAATAAAGAGAACTGTGAATTATCTCTTTTATTTTCTCCCAAATTTCCCAAATTATATATTCATCAACGATGACATTTTATACATATTGTAACACTTATCAAGTGAATTAGATTTATTGTCTGAAATTATCTTCTCTAAGCATCAGAAAACTAGAAGTACAATGGCAAATTATATGAAATTTTGTTGGTGTATATGTTTCTTTCCAAAAGCTACTTTAATTAGTCTTAGTTAAATTGATTTAAAAACTGTATTAAAAATTGTTCATTATCAAGTACAGTCTGTTTTATTTAGGGTTAATTTCTTGTGTACCCTCTAACTCTTGTTAAATTTCTTATTTATCCCTTAAGACTTCAATATATTATATTTACCTCTCAATTCTTCTATTTCTTTCTTATTTATCCTTAATGTTAATTCTTACATTTCAAAATTTTATATTTCCAATTATACCCTTTTTGTATTTCCTTTCTGCTTCACTTCGATGGATGCTATATACCGTTACGGGGCCAGTGCACATCTCGGCTGTGGCCACATGGTCCTTTTTCATTCAGACCTTGTGCAAATTGGTACAGTTCTACATGTGCTTTGTGACGCGGTGTGTACCGAAGAACTATCTGATTCAGATACGGACGTAAATGATGGCCACACTAGATCCAGACTGATCAAGAAATTATATGTACAACTTGAAATTTGATCCCAAATAATGACAAGGGTGGTCTTCTAAGAAACAATTAAATGTCATGGTCTTCTAAGAGTCTTGAAACAATCAAGCATTTTATTGCTTTGACCATGCACGCATGGGTCTTCATAAGAATAAAAACTTTGTTGGTATACTAAAAATTAACATTTATTAGTTAGCATTTCCTAAGTTTTAAATTTTGTTTTGCTACAAATATGTAAGGAATCCCCTCTGTTGTGGTAGCGAATTTGAATAGAAAGTTTGATTGTTTTGTTGTTTGTTCTATTTGTGACTATATACTCTTCTCTATTACTAAATCGGTACGTGAGCTTAACGGGCAAGATCATAACTGGACCGGTTTGCGTCACTTTGTTCAGCCAGGGGAAAATGGCACTGGTATCGAGAGGAGATGGTCAGTGGGAGGAACATTTAAGAGTGCTTCCACCTACGCAGAACATTTAAACTTTGAGATCCGTGCAGAACATATTTGAACGGTTGAGATCTCCAAAAATTCCTGCAAAATATGAGATATCTCAGAGGATGCGAATTCGCGCTGTATATATGTAATTTAGTTACCCACCAAACTTGAATTAATTTTTCTTTTATAGAAAAATTAATCTGAGTGCCTCGGCTTGGAGAATGAAACATGATGAGCTCTAGCTTTGTAATTAGAGTCACTCTTGTAATTAATTTACGCAAAATTAAAATGAACATATGATAAGTAACCGTAATACAAGAGAAGAAAACGAAAAATAAGAAACTGCAACACGACCTTTTGAAGTTGGAGCTATGCTAGATAATTAGGCCACAATATAATTCTAACTTTCTTAAATGTTGAAACTTAAAATAGCGGCAAGCTCATATTATGATGGGTAGAAGTGTAGAACTCACTCTATGATATTCATTCCTAAACCAATTGCAAATATATCGTTACTGGAGTTTTTCTCACTAACCTTCAAAATAATGAGACCAAGAGAAAGAACAGGGGTAAAATGAGAAAAAGTAAATTATGACAATATTCAAATGAGGATAATTAATTATCTTTATGGGTAAATAGAAAAAGATAAACATAGTTAAGGAGTATATTAGATATAACAAAGAGTGCAAGGGTAAATAAGAAAGTGAGAAAGTTTTGGAGGATGAAATTTTTATGAGAGCAAGTATTCTGCTACTGTATTGAGTATTGTATATTTCTTTTCTTTCAATCTTCAAGTTACACAAGTATATATACTTCTCATGACATCTTATTTTACCGTTATCACTAACGGTAACATCCTATGCACCTATAAATTATGATATTTACACTTTGACCCTTATTCCTTTTTACAATATTACCCCTCTAATTTACTTTTATTCTTCAACACTCCCCCTCAAGCTAGGATTATAAATATCAATTAATCCTAGCTTGCTTGTTATTTCTTCAAACACCTTTGGAATGAGACCTTTCGTGAAGATATCGGCTAATTGGTTTTGGCTCTTCACGTAAGGAGTTTCGATTTCCTTTGCTTGAACTTTTTCTCTTATAAAATGGCAATCGACTTCAATATGCTTTGTTCTCTCGTGAAACACCGCATTTGAAGCAATATGCCTTGCCGCATTGTTATCACAAAACATTTTCATCGGTTTATTAATTTTGAAGTTCAATTCTTCGAGTAATTGTTTCATCCAAGTGAGCTCACTTGCGGTGGATGCCATGGCACGATATTCCGCTTCCGTACTTGATCGCGCCACGACATTTTGCTTCTTGTTTTTCCATGTGACTAAGTTTCCGCCTACAAATGTGCAATAGCCGGTTGTTGATTTTCTATCGAAACTCCCGGCCCAATCTGCATCGGAATAGCCACACACTTCGTTAGATTTGTTATTTTTCATCCATATACCCTTTCCGGGTGATTTCTTTAGATATCTCAAAATTCGGTCAATAGCGTCTAGATGCGGTTTTCTTGGTGAATGCATAAATTTGCTAATTTGACTTACCGCAAATGATATGTCCGGCCTAGTTACCGTTAGGTAGATTAACTTACCTACAAGCCGTTGAAATTGGTTTATATCTTCTAACGGCTCTCCATCTTCGGAATTTAATTTGCAATTACTATCAATTGGAGTTGAGGCCGGTTTGGATCCTAATTTTCCCGTTTCTTTTAAAAGGTCAATAGTATATTTTCTTTGTGAAATAAATAATCCTTTGGTAGAATGAGCTATTTCAATTCCTAAAAAATATTTAAGTCTACCAAGGTCCTTTATTTCAAATTTTTCTTTTAAGTGTCTTTTAACATTGTTAATTTTTTCATAATTGTTTCCGGTTACAATTATATCATCAACATAAACAAGGACAACGGTAATATCATTACTCTCATGTTTTGAGAATAATGATGTATCGGATTGGCTTACTTTAAACCCGCAAAAAATTAAATATTGAGATAATTTGCCATACCATGCTCTCGGAGATTGTTTAAGTCCATAAATTGATTTTTTTAATCTACAAACAATGTTAGTATTTTTTTCTTGTACATGACCCAGTGGGAGGGTCATGTAAACCTCTTCCTCAAGTGTTCCTTGAAGAAATGCATTTTTAACATCCATTTGATATAAATTCCAACCATTATTTACCGCTATCGAAAGTAGAATTCTTATGGTATTCATCTTTGCTACCGGAGCAAAGGTCTCTTGGTAATCGATACCGTATGTTTGGGTATATCCTTTGGCAACTAGTCGGGCTTTGTACCTTTCTATGGTGCCATCACTTTGGTATTTTATTTTATAAACTCATTTGCACCCTACGGGTTTTTTATTTTTTGGTAACGGTACAATGGTCCATGTATTATTTTTTTCTAAGGCTCGAAGTTCCTCTTTCATAGCCTTGCACCACACCGGTTGGCTTATGGCTTCTCCAAAAATTCTTGGTTCTTCTATTTTAGAAATTGCACTAAGAAATGCATAATGTTTTTTTGAAATATTTTTATATGAAATATAATTATGAATAGGATATTGAACCTCATAGGTTACGAAATCTCGTAACCTTGTTGATGGTTGAGTGGGGCGAGTTGATCTCCTTGGTGCGACTTCTTCTTCAATAGTTCTATTTTCTTCAACATTCTCGTTTTCTTCTTCCTCGGCTTCGCTTTGAGAAGTGATGTCATTTTCGCCTTCATTTTCTACTTCTTCATCTCCTACAACTCTTTGCTCCTCAATTTGATTAGTAGTGATAGGAATGACAAAATCATTTGTACGAATATGGTTATCAAGCTCATTTTTATTTTCTTTAAAATATGCCTCATTTTCAAAAAATGTTGCATCTCTTGAAATATATAATTTATGATTTATAGGATCATAACATTTATAGCCCTTTTTTTGAGATGAATATCCTAGAAAAATAGCTTTAATAGAAGTATGATCTAATTTGTCTCGTTTATTTTGGTGTACAAAACATGTACATCCAAATACTCGTAAATGATTAAAAATTATTTTTCTTTGGTAAATAATTTCTAGTGGACTCTTTTTATTTAAAATAACACTTGGCAACCTATTTATCAAATAAGTTGCGATGAGAATGACATCGGACCAATAAATTTTTGGAACATTATTTTGAAACATAAGTGCCCTTATCATTTCAAGTAAGTGACGGTTTTTTCTTTCGGAAACTCCATTTTGTTGCGGTGTATAAACACAAGTAGTTTGGTGTATAACTCCTTTTTGTTTCAAAAAATTTGAGAAGTTTTGATTCACAAATTCCGTACCATTATCGGTTCTAAGGATTTTAATTTTTGCGTTGTATTGATTCTCAACTAAGTTTGAGAATTCTTGAAAGTAGGTAAAAACTTCACTTTTATTTTTTAGCAAATATAAATAAGTTAATCGTGAAAAATCATCTATAAATGTAACAAAATATTTAAAACCATTGTAAGATTCTACGGGGGCGGGTCCCCACACATCGGAATGAATAAGTTCAAATATTTGACTACTTGTAGAATTTGAAATTGCAAAAGGAAGTCTAGTATGCTTTGCTAGTTTGCATACTTCACAATTACTACAATCTAAATTTGAAAAATCAAAAATATATTTCAAAATCTTATTGGAAGGATGCCCAATTCTTCTATGCCATAAACTTCCCATGTCTTGTGTTTTTGTGTTGAAATTGAGTTTTTGACTATTCAAAAAATAGAGTCCGTTTTGGAAAACACCTTCACCAATCGTTCTCTTGGATGTCAAATCCTGAAAAAACACACTTTTTGATGAAAAAATGATCTCACAATTTATTTCTTTTGATAATTTTCCTATTGATAATAAATTAGAGGCACAATTTTTTACATGTAAAACATGTTTAATTTCTTTTAAAAAAAGGTTGATTGAGCCATAACCACAAATTTCCATTTTCTCACCATTTGCAACATATACAAATTCTTGTTTTTTATTTTTTTGGTAATTATACAATATATTTTTGTTTCCGGTCATGTGGTCGGTTGCACCGGAATCTAGAATCCATTCTAAATTATTTTTGGAATTCAACCGATTTACATCACCTAAATTTGTATACCTTAATTGTTTTATTCCTTTATTTTCGGGTTCAATTCTATTTGGGCTTAGAGTGCTTCTTTTATTTGGTATGATATATAAATTATGATTTGGGTCCAAGAAATTTTGAGTTTTAGAAGAACCTGAATTGGGCTTCAGCAGCCCACTGAGTTGTGAAAGAATAGCACTTAAAACCTCCTTATTTCCAGCAGGCCCGTTTACTACAGTGAACCCGGTAAGAGAGGATGCTGTGGCTGAGTTCGGATCTGGTCTGTTTGGCCTGGCGGACCCATTATTCCAATTAACGGCAGAACTGTTAATATTTCTGTTAACAGCGTTAGCAGCTGCTGCAGGTCCATTTGAAGGGGCGGACCCATTAAGGGAGGCAGACCCGTTAGCCTCATTATCTTCTTCTTTCTGGAAAGATCGAGCACCACCGAAACTTCTCTTCTCCCCCTTAGTTCCTTGATTTTCTCTCCACCATTTCGGCCTCAACTCAGGGTGTAGGAACCAGCACTTCTCTTTCTCGTGGCCTTCTTTTTTGCAGTGCTCACATTTTTTTCCAACTCCCCCTTTCTCCCTAGGGTTTGGTCGAAAACCGGCCATGGCATGGTTTTCTATTTTTTCGGGAATGGTGGAGGTATCGGCCATGAGAAGGGGCCTTGATTCTTCTCTTTGAAGAAGGGACATCGCATCATCAAGGTTTGGAAGCTCGGCTGACAAGAGAATTTGAGCTCGAATTTGTTCGTAGGACTCGTCGAGCCCCGCAAGAAATTGGTACACCCTTTCTTCTTCTCGCTCCTTGATAATTTTCGGATCTGAGGTTTTGACGAGATAGAGGTTCAATTCCTCCCATCTCCTTTTTAATTGACTTATGTATTCGATGATCGGTTTGCGATTTTGGGTTAATCGGTGGATTTCTTTTTTTAGGTGGTATATGTGGGCATGATTTCCTTTTTTGCTGAAATACTTGTTGATAGCATCCCACATTTCCTTTGCGGTATCATGATAAAGGAAGATATCATGTAAAGAAAATTCAATGGAATGAATGATGGAGTTCATAGCTTTGATATCGGTTTTCTTCCATTTCTTGTATTCTTCGGGTTTTTTTGTTTTATCGGGCATTGATGCATCTCCTGTGACATTCTCATATAAATCTCTTTCGTTTAGTGAAAGAATTGCGGCTCTGACCCATGATTGGAAATTGTGATCATTGAGCAGCGTGGTGGTTAGGCACGACGACGGCATCCCAGTGATGATGTTTGTTGCCTCTGCCTCTGCCATACGATCTTATTTGCAGCAATTTGATTTTTCTGAAATTTTATGAGCAAAGCTCTGATACCATGAAATTTTTATGAGAGCAAGTATTCTGCTACTGTATTGAGTATTGTATATTTCTTTTCTTTCAATCTTCAAGTTACACAAGTATATATACTTCTCATGACATCTTATTTTACCGTTATCACTAACGGTAACATCCTATGCACCTATAAATTATGATATTTACACTTTGACCCTTATTCCTTTTTACAATATTACCCCTCTAATTTACTTTTATTCTTCAACAGAGGATATATAGAAAATTAGTCCTATTATAAATCGAGTACGAATAAGACTTTTGTATCCAAGTCTGTTAATATTGTGGTTATTTCTAAATTTTTTTATTAACCGGGACCACTTCTAGAAGGTCGCTCTCAACTTTTCAGAACTAGTAACTATCTAGGACCACTTTTAATTCTGTAAATTGTTTATCATTAAGTTTGCAAACCACAACTTTGTAAAGCGTTTGTTTGAAGTCTATAAACCTGTCAATTAATTTAAAATTTAACTTTTTCTAAATATAGTACTAACTACTACTTTCAATAATTGAAATTAGTCTAGATTTATTTTATGACGGTAAACCTTACGATATAATCTATACACTCAAAATTTTTGTAACAGTGACAGCGTACTTAATATTGGTCAAAGTTCTTCTCCTGTCAAAATCTGAGTATTCATCCATCACACTGGTATGATTGGAATATGAAATCTTAATTCATACGTAATTTCAATTGTCTGGGCCCTTATTTATCTCTAGATCTGTAAATTGCCCATCCTTAGACTGGCCCTCAGGCCTGGTTGGTGGTTTATTTGGGCCGAGATCGAACTGTTGAGTCTTATTGGTTCATCCATTTGGTTTTATTATTGTTAGATCAAATATAAAGTTGTGCCTGTTCATGAATATATCTTCTCTTTTATTAAATATTTGTTCATCAAAACAATAAATTAATTGTATATTTATCCATCAAATTCAAATGCTTTATTAGTGTTTCTATTTCTCAGTTTATTAAATCTAAAATATTGATTAAGAAAGAAAATAATTATTGCGCTCTTAATTAATCAACAGTTTTTGTAAATAACCCAAGTTCAAAATATAAACAACTCTGGTCATATAGATAACCATTTAAAATGCATCCAACTTTTATGCATCCTTTCTTGCCAGATCTGAGCCATTCAATCTGCATTAAAAATATGTCCGTTCAATTTATCAATTTACAATTTTAATGTACACACAAATCTCAACACGAATCCGCACCTCAGACCCCCGCCTTTCAATCAATCCTGTCAGTCAATCCTGGCACGACTAACCCTTTCCTTGGGCCTTACCCATCAACTATCCCCGGAACTTACAACAGGAACCGTGTTGGTGCCGATGGAATTGCAAGTGGCACTGGACGTTGGGCCGTGAACGAAGATGGTGTGGTCTGCTTATAAATTGAAATGTGAGTACTTTTTTTCTCATTTCTGGAATTCTGGAGTTGTTTTCCTTTGTCCTTTTCTGGCATTGCAAATATTTTCTAACTGTTGTACTGTGAACCCTTGCTATTTGCAGAGACATTTGACAGCATTTTGTGTTATGTCATTAGGTTGTTTGGTGTTATTTTTTGTAAAGAGATGCAAATCTGAGGAGAAAATATTTTTCTGTATTTGTTATTTTGTTACAAGATAGGAGATAAGTATTTATACCATTTCTATTCTATTGTATCGTTGGTATTCATTTGATATCTAACGGTAACTTCTATTTTATAATTTTACAATACTACCCTCTTTCCTAGTTTACAATTCTACCCTTCAATTATTCAATTATTCTCAACATTTGGTATTTCAATTAGGTTGAACCTTTTTCTGTTAATTGTTCTTTATTTCTCATTTATTCTTTTCATCTCATTCTATCTTATGCATCTCTTTTTTTTCTTCTTAAATGTAAATCTAGAAAGATTTTTGCATAAAAAAAGCAGAGGGAAAAGAAACGAAATTTAACATAGCACATTTTTCACTAAATATTTTTTCACATTTTAACATTTCATATATCCGTGCCCTCGCCACTTAAACCAAATCAACTATGTACAAACGCAAAACATAAAGACAATAAAAAATTATTTCATGTTCATTTCAATTTTATTCCACAATCCACAATTATTTTTCACCACCCTAAAAAAATTTCATACTTCAACCTTCATATAAGGGAGATAAAGGGTTCGATAGACATTGGACCAAATTATGCTCAATGTTCAACCATTTGATCCGCTGTAAAATTTGTGCAATCATTTTAGATTCACTTACAATTTATAATTTTAATTTTCCATGAATCTCAAAGCAAATCAAATGGTATTGACCGCACATCAAACCGAATTTGGTCTGACCCATTGAATAAAACACCGCTCCCTATTTTCAAAAGATAAATAATATAAAATTCCCATGTAATCTATGTCCTCCGTCCGAGCAGCATCGCTCTAAATCCAACAACGTCGACCTCAACAACCCGATTAGCAGGTCGGTAGTATCCGGCTGAATCAGGAACCCACGGAATCGGGTCTGCATCCGTAGCCCGCTTTCTGGCCACAGACTTAGTCATTGCCTCCATCTCCTCCGTTTTGGGGCTTCGTCTCGATGTTTCTACTACCGCCACAAATCCTCTCCTGTTTATGAAAACATCGACAATTTATTCAAAAATGTCCTTTCAAGAATCATTCTTTTACTAACAGCACAAGATCAATCGTTATTTTAGGGATCATTTTTTTAGAATAAAATGTGAGATAAAGTTCCATGCATGGAAATGGTAGTAACATGCATTATCTTTTGCCAAGGAAAGAGATACCATCAGAAAGGAGAGTCTTGAAAAGAGGAGCTGAAGGGGTGTCAATGGGTACGATTCGAGCTTCTTTTGAGTTTCATCTTTGTTATCCAACTCAGCTCTTAATTTTGATAATTCATCATTCTTGCTTTTTAAGGACTCGATCTATCAATAGAAAAACCAATACATATGCGAGTCAATCAAAAATGAACAACCAATTAAAAAAATATGAAAAATAATACTCCACAATCAGTACCTCAAATTCGAGCTTCTTTTGAATTTCATCTTTTTTATGCAACTCAGTTCTTAATTTTGGTAATTCATCATTCTTACTTTTTAAAGACTCAATCTATCAATAGAAAAACCAATGCATATACGAGTCAATCAAAAGTGAACAACTATTTATAAAAGTATGAAAACTAATACTCCACGATCAGTACCTCAGATTCGAGCTTCTTTTGAATTTCATCCTTGTTATCCAACTCAGCTTTTAATTTTGGTAATTCATCATTCTTGCTTTTTAAGGACTCGATCTATCAATAGAAAAACCAATGTATATGCGAGTCATCCGAAAGTGAACAACCAATTAAAAAAATATGAGAAATAATACTCCACGATCAGTACCTCAGATTCGAGCTTCTTTTGAGTTTCATCTTTGTTATCCAACTCAGCTCTTAATTTTGGTAATTCATCATTCTTGCTTTTTAAGGACTCGATCTATCAATAGAAAAACCAATGCATATGCGAGTCAATCAAAAGTGAACAATCAATTGAAAAAGTATGAAAAATAATACTGCACGATCAGTACCTCAGATTCGAGCTTCTTTTGAGTTTCATCTTTGTTATCCAACTCAGCTCTTAATTTTGGTAATTCATCATTCTTGCTTTTTAAGGACTCGATCTATCAATAGAAAAACCAATGCATATGCGTGTCAATCAAAAGTGAACAATCAATTAAAAAAGTATGAAAAATAATACTCCACGATCAGTACCTCAGATTCGAGCTTCTTTTGAGTTTCATCTTTGTTATCCAACTGAGCTCTTAATTTTGGTAATTCATCATTCTTGCTTTTTAAAGACTCAATCTATCAATAGAAAAACCAATGCATATGCGAGTCAATCAAAAGTGAACAACCATTTATAAAAGTATGAAAACTAATACTCCACGATCAGTACCTCAGATTCGAGTTTCTTTTGAATTTCATCTTTGTTATCCAACTCAGCTCTTAATTTTGGTAATTCATCATTCTTTCTTTTCAAGGACTCGATCTATCGATAGAATAACCAATGCATATGTGAGTCAATCAAAAGTGAACAATCAATTAAAAAAGTATGGAAAATAATACTCCACGATCAGTACCTCAGATTCGAGCTTCTTTTGAATTTCATCTTTGTTATCCAACTCAGCTCTTAATTTTGGTAATTCATCATTCTTACTTTTTAAGGACTCGATCTATCAATAGAAAAAACCAATGCATATGCGAGTCAACCAAAAGTCAACAACCAATTAAAAATGTATGAGAAATAAAACTCCACGATCAGTACCTCAGATTCGAGCTTCTTTTGAATGTAATCTTTGTGATCCAACTCAGCTCTTAAATTTTGCATTAGCTTCAAATAGTTTTCCTCTGTGTGTTTCAAGTTCTATGTCCGAAAGAGAGAAAAATCAATATTGACAATCTCTAAGTGACTCATTAAACAATGTAAGAAATATATTTGCGGGAATATGGTGAGAAAAAGAGACCTGCTTGCAATCCTGAAGTTCTTTCTTGATGTTTTCTGTTGTGTCCTGGGTGAAGTAAATTGCAATTATTAATTTCCAAAAGGGGGAATTGAATACAAATTAAAAGGACAAGTACCTGGAGGATGACTGAATACATTTTCTATTAGACAATACAAGGTGGAAGTAAACGAGAGGGAAGAGAATGGGTGCATGATATGATCTATATTTGGGTCCATGAATTATGTTTTGTTTACAAATCTGAAGGTAGATTTTGTTTAACATTTTAATAATGTAGAATATTTTATGAAATTATCTGTTACTTGATTTAAGATGGATTTTACAACAGATAAAATAGAGATGTTTATTATCAATAATAATAATTTTATTACACACCTTGACGTAAACTCCAAGTGCATAAATAAATATTCCTGAGCGTCCATAGAAACCAATAATTTGACCACTAATTGCTGGAAGTTCAAAGGCGAATTCCCCTCGTCTACCATATGGTCCAAAAGATCTCATGTTTGTCTCAAATTCAAGTGATGTCAGAACAATACCACCATAGTGGCCTTTAACGGAGGTAATGTACTCAGAATCTTCAAGATTTAACTACAAGACAAAGAGCATATAACATATATCATTAATATCCTTTTGGTGGCTACATTAATCAACATTTACTATTGATGAACACATTAATCAAAGTTCAAAATTGGTGACAAAATTCACTTCATTTCATTCCAATATAAGTGTAGGTTTGATTTAATGATTACTTTTATATTTTTCCAGCCAAATGTCATAGAAAAATCCTTGGTCACTATATTATTTTGTTTTTCAATACTTAAGAAGCCCCATTGGTACAATTATTAGTACCAGTTCAAGTGGTCCTGCTAACAGTAGGATAACATGTCCCGCATTTCACTACATTCTTCCTCTATTGTTATCAAGTAATGGATCAATGTGGTCAATTTGCTTTACCAAGAAATAAGACTTTCCACTTCTCGCTCACAGAGTTGGAATTTTATTATTTTAGAGATTAAAAAAGTTGGTACCTCTGCCAGATTTAGTCCTCCTATACCCCACTCCTTAGTACTTTCCTCACCGTTATCATGTAGAAAACGTACAGTAAGACAATCAATAACTTCAGGACTATATTTAACACTGATCTTAACAATGCGATTGATGCCATTGATATTCATATCTTTCACTTCCCCACCAGTCCCACCAACTGGCCCGACCTTCTTTATGACAACTTGAGTTGACGCCTTCATTAAATCACACAGTGCACAAAAGGAATTTTAAAGATGATTAATGAATTAGAGGAATTTCTCGCTAATTAGTTTCTGAACACTCATTTTTCATAGAAAACCTTCATTTTGACATCTATATAAAAAAGATAGCGCGTACCATTTCGGGAAAAATTTCAGCACACTAGCGACGATGGAATTATTGCTGCATTTGTTGATTGCTTTGTTTTGTAGGCTTAGAGGTTCCTGGATGAATATATACTTGATGTAATTAAACACGCAATGATGTAATTAATTAGACACGCAAAAGCATGTCATCTCCGTGCACGAAATGATGTAATTAATAATAAAAAATAAAAAAAAAACTAGTTGCATCCGCTGCATTTTTGCACAGACACCAATGCAAATTGCAAAATCTTGTATTAGCTCATTTAATTTTTTATTATTCGAGCAATGAGAATACCCTAGAGGACCATTTCTTCGTCATACCCTTGTTTGAGGTACTGATATTTATAATATATATGATAATACGGCGTACAAATTCTCCTCTTTTGGCTTTAATTCCCAGAATCCTCCTGTACGTACACAAGGTAATTTTCCTTTTTCGTATAGATGGTCGGCAAAAACATTTTCTCAATTATGACTCTGAATTAATTAATGAAATATTTTGCAAAGTGTCACTACCGCAAAAACGCTAATCAACTAAGGTACATCATATACATTTTCTCAAAATTTTTATTAAATCCATGTGTAAAGCAAGAAGGTGCTCTCCGAAAATGAGCTCAATATTCATACACAGATTTTAATAAAGAACCGTGTATAAATGTGCTCCATGAATAATGTACAGTATTAAAAAAACCTGTATGAATGTTCTAGCTAGCTCATTTTCAGAAGCTTGTATAATTAATGCTCCGTAGGAGGCCTTTTAGATAAAAATTATGCTTGTAATTATATGCAATTTTTTTGTATGATACATGTGTGATAAAAGAAATACAAAATTTTTCACGTCATCGATCCGTGCCCTCCTGTTATAATGTATCTCTATCTATCTTTTTCTAAGACATGTCTCTTATATCTAAAACATCTCTTCCATGTACATATATATATATATTCCTTTGGGGCAACTCTTCTAAACAGACGATGCTAAGGCGAGAGGTAAGACAAAGGAGGCGATATTTTCACTAAGAAGGCAATAGGGGACGAAGAAACTTCAAACAGATGTAACCCTTTTCGCTTGAGTGTTTGATTTTAACCATAGTTTTTCTTAGACATTAATCATGTAAATGTATAAAGTCTCTAACCTTGGGTTTTATGTTATATTTACATTTTTTTTTAGTTAGAATGTTGTTCATTTAACAATTTGTTTAATTTAATTGTAAATTTATTTATATTGGTAAATGCAGTGTTTTTGATATGTGTTGTGTTTTAATTTATATCTTTTTGAAATTTAATTTAGTGTTTTGGTATACTGGTTAATGTAGTACTTCATTTGAATTCAGATTTAAGATTGATTGGTATTTTTTCTAAATAAATATGAATTATACATTTTTTTTAATAATTTGTGTTTTCATACTCGGTCTTAACATTTATAATTTATACTTTAAAAACCAATTCATACATAACTTGAATTGGAAGGTTTTGACTGAACATTAGACTTGTTTTGATCACATACCCATGGAACATTGGACTTATATATGTTAGCCTCTAAACACACCGTCCTATTAAAATATTTAAATAATAATTAAACTAATTAAGTTATTAAATGACACACTGTCCTAATAAGATATATAAATGACTTGCGCGTTACTTTAATTCCCCAACGCCAAACGCCTAAGAATGACATTAATTCCTTTTTGGCTATTAATTCCCTGGAGACTTGTGGGTGGTGGACTCAAGGAATTTCCCTCGTCTAGTCAACTGGATCGTTTTTAAGATCAAAGGTCGACATTCACAGTGTGAGTCGAAAGGTTGCATCAATATTAGTTTCCTTAAATTCCTTTATAAAAAGTAAAAAAAAAAAATCGTATACATTTGCTTAAATTTCCCTTGTCCTTGCTGTTTGTATACATAATAGGCTACAAAAGTAATTGAAACAAATTGAGGCCTTATAATTCGCTCCGATGAGATAAATTTCTTTCTCTTTTTTTATGTGCAATCACACTAAGAAGTGAATAACCCATATTATAAAAACATAGTCTGATATCAATAGGAATTTTAGAATTTTAAGAATATATAAATGTTCTCTCTTCCACTATGAAATTATCACTAAAATCATACTAAAATCGATTGAAATATTAAATGACACTTGTAAGTAATAGAACATAATGGTAACAATGATCATAAAATAATAATAAAGTAATTATAAAATGATATGATCCATATACATAATAGAGAAGGTTATAATAAAACACAGAAAGATTGAAGACAATATAAAATCTTTACCTTGTAAGAGATATGATCCAAAATAGAGAAGTTGTTGCTCTAGCATTCCATGTGTTTCTCTATTTTCTAGTTTGTTGTTCTGCTTTTGTAATTCTCACTTAACACTGAGCACTAAAATTGATGCTCAAATTCAACTATATGTAAGATAAAAGGAAAATTATTTGTATGGAATTACCAAAATTTAGAAGTGATGGTGAGAGGAGAGAGGGAGACATCTTCCTCTTATATACCTGCTGAACAGAAAAGTAAAATAAAAAACCCCTAATATACCTCTCTTTTAAAAGTAAAAGAAAGATACCCCTATATAATATACCTATCTTCCTCTTATAACCTGTTTGGAAGAGGAAAAAAAAACAGAGAGAGAAGTAAAGAATAAAACATATGGATGTCCACATTACTAAAAGCAAGAGCATTTCACCATTTCCTTGTCTTGCAATTATGCTTTACACCTCTTATGAATAATTAAATTAAGCTTCAAATTTACAAAAGAGAAAACAAAATCAAAAGGAAACCGTAACCACACACAGAATGAAAGAAGTATTAAGAGCATCTCTATCTCAGAAAACATTTAGAAATTAAAATTAGCCACGTCACTGAGTTTAGCAATTAAGGGATTCATAATTTCTAAATCACTCCATCCCAAAAATTAATTATGAATTGCAATTAAGAGAGTGAGAGTGCTACATACAAGGAAAGAAAATATTTGAACCAATTAATTAGCTAGCGTGTCATTAAAAAAACGTTTTCTTTTAAAGCAAATTTGCTAATTTAGAAACTGTGGTACATCCCAACATTTATCACATCAGATTATCAATCTAAAAGAATCACTATTGTAGTAACAAAAGAAATTAATTGAACCGTGCTTTAGCTACTATTTATTTAAACTAATAACAACAACAACAACAAAAAATGAAGTTCGCATCAACAGAGAGATTACGCAAGACTATAATGTACCTATTGGAGAAGAGAAAACAGAGCTTGACAAGAGATATCGGACATCAAAAACATGGAATTCACATCATCCCTGGTACTGTAATAGAGAATCTTTTACAATTACTGGATCTGGACCATTTATTTTAACTTGGCACGAATTTCAAAGCGCATTAATACTTCTACCTGTGCTAGCCTGAATCTCAAAGCGGCTGAGAGTTAATCTCAAACCGTAAAGTGAAGGGAATCGTTTACAGTAATGGAGAGGATACTTGTCCAACAACAATGCTTTCCTCAAGGGCTTGTGAAGAATGAGAATAAAGCAAACATCCAAGAACGAGGATGCAACAATGCAAAGGAGAAATATTGCGAGCCATGCAAGAAAAGATTAACTTGGGAATGAATAATGTCTAACGTATAGAGCTGGAGATGCATACATTCTAATTTATTTACACCTAGAAAAAATATTGGAATATTTTCTCTATCTCATTCATATCTCACATCTTTATCATTATTTTTAATATTCAAACAATCGATTAGAAAGTGTTTGATGGCCAAATGTTAAGTTTTTTTGAAAAAGAAATATTATTTTTTAGATAGGTACAAAATCACTTTTTTTTTTTTTATGGTTGAGAATTTTCTGAAAAACAGTGATTTTAATATGGAGTAACTTGGTGGGCATAACTCCTGAATCTATTATTTTTTATTGGTGACGAATTCAACACCTTGAAACCGATTTACTTTACGAGTAATGTGTTTACATGCAAAATTTTAAACATTTTGAATTTATTTAGTACAATTTTGTAAGGCAAAAGAAATGAAGTTCTACATGCTATTTTAATACATTTATTTTGCATTATTTTTTTAACATTTTATTTTATACTAAATGAATTTTAAAATTTTAAAATTTATATGTACATAGTACAAGCTAGCTTTGGTGATATATTTTAGAGTTACACTCATCAAATTCTCTTGATGATCATAGTACAAGCTAGCTTTGGTAGCGGTATTGTATCGATTATTCGATCAAAGAAAATTTGGTGGGCAAAACTAGAGTATTGTATCATTTATTGGATCGGAGATATTTATTGACAATTTTAATTGCGTTGCCTAGATCAATTGTAGAGAGTACCATATTCTTTGAAACAACTAAATTTTCAAGTCTATCGCTTATTTGTAATTTTCTGAAGTGATTGTAGCCTATAACCTGGTGCCAAAACCCAAGAGCTGTAAAATAGCTGTAATATCCTGAAAAATTAAGTTATAATTATCTATGCCTGCAATTTTTTTTCCATAATATATATCAAAGATTATAAATCTTTCGGCAACATATTTTATTTAAAAATATATTACTTTAAAAAAAGAGAGAAATGATATTGTAAAAAAATTATTGTTTCTTTTGTTTTATTTCCTAAAATTATTGATTTGGTCAAATTTATTTCTATTATTATATAATCTCCTAATCATTAATTTGCCGTATTTAATTCTATTAAATTTTATTTAGAAAGAAATGCTAATGTGGCAATAGTAAGGCGGTTCCATTCCTTAATTGTCTCCTCTGATTCCTTAAAACGATACACATGCTTTATGATAAATTTCGTATAAACCTAATATGAATTCCCCTCCTTAATTAATTACCCTAAACAACAAAGAAAAATAAATAATAAATAAAAAGGAAACGATGTGGTTATACATGGCAACCCCCCACCCTCATCGTAACCCCTTTATAATTAGCGCCCCTTGCAGTTTCTTCCTCTGATCAATTTAGAAAAAAAACAAAAAATAAAACACAAAGGCAAAGAGACAAAACAAAAGAAAATTGAGTAGTATATTCGAGGTCAATCCACAGGAAATATTGGTTCAATGCTTTGAGCGATCGAATCGCAATCTTTCAAAAGGCTAGACGAAATCTAAAAATTGAGAGATGTTGTTTTGATCAATGTAAATTAGGAAGCAATTAAAAGTAATTAAAATAAAGATAGACATGAGAATTCCTAGGGTTTCGGCACACCATTGCCACTCAATCCGCCTTGACAATATATTCATGTTGCGTTTTCCGTTGTTGTTTAATGAAAGAAACCACATAGGTCACTGCGATTTATGTTACGCGAGAATGACAGATCTTTCACCGAGATTCTACATAGGACACTGCGATTTACCTTACGCAAATGTCTGATCTCTCAAATACCCCAAATTACTACACAGATCACTGCGATTTATTTTACGCAAGTGATGGAATTTGGTACGCGTTTTGTTGGTCTGGTTTATGGTTTCCCCGCTAAGGTTTTCTTCACATAAACCTAATAGATCTCAACGAGGCTAATTCATACAAATAGTTTCTCTTACCATTAAAGTACTGTCACTACCCTAACGGACTTAAACTAGATCATTGAAGTTAGATGAAGAGTAGTAAATCACAAAAGCATTTTGTTTCAATAACAAGAAATCATAATCAACAGAAATATATATATCAAAACATCAAGAGTAACAAGGTTTACTGCCTAGCCCTAAGAAAAGGAACTTAGCCGCGGAACGGCATTGTTACAAGCACTCCTCTCTTCTCCCTTTAATCAAATCTAACCCTAATTACAAAGATAAGTTATTCTTCTGCCCAGGGGCCTTATATAGGGGCGGAGGGACGTCTGGAGATTGAGTAGGGGCTAAGAAACTGATTTGGAAATAGCTGTCGGCAGTTATTCCCCAAGAGACGCCTTCGGATACGGACCGTATTGGGCAATACTGTCCGTATTAGGACCTTGACGGTTAGGGTTTAGTGCTTCCAGCGCTATCTTCTGGTCTGTGCTAGGCCTGGTCCGTATTAGGCAATACGGACCGTAACAGAGACTTAGTCGATGAGCGTCGCTGATCCGATTGACCCGATTCTAGCTCCATTTGGTGTAAAATAGTCCCAAAACCTGTTTTTTGCAATAAAACATAAAGAATGGTGACAGTAGCCTTTTTCTCTAATTAATTAAACATAAGTGTGAGAAAATATGCAAAACCTAAGCCAAAACCCTACGTAAATCATCATTATTTTGACTCTGATCACGCCTCCCAACTTGAATTGTTGCTTGTCCTCAAGCAACGACATCCCAGCTGGTCAAAGATCCGGTCTAGGTTAAACCATAAAATCTCAAGGTCTTGTTAAAAATCAAATTAGGGCTTAGGTTTGGTACAATTGGCATGACAATAAAAATTTATAACTTAAAAATATTCATGACCTCTCCCTTGAACAATTTATTCACCCCATGATTGACCTCATTATGCTTACCCTAGAAAAATGATCATCGAACAATTTATTTCACAAATATCCTTAAATTTGAGAGTATTAATTTCCCCTTCGATTATAAATGGATCACTTCCAATCAATAGGAATTCTAATGATATAAATTTTGATTTTCCTTCCCAATTGATTGGAGCAAAGTATGACAACTAATTGTGTTGATACTTGTGACTATTTTTGAAAAATTAAATATATACAAGAATTAAAATTTGGGAGGTTTTCTCGAGCCTATTGGAAACCAGTCTTGCGTAGGCACCCGTACTCTTTTTATCCTCCATCTTTTATTCTATTTTTTTCTTTTTTCTGATTTTTTCTATTTTTTGGATTTTTCTCATTTCTGATTTTTTTTTATTTTCCGTTTTTTTTTTGAAAAATAAAATATTTTTGTGTCACAAGCACCATGATTACACACAATTCCAAGTATTCATTCATACAAGGAATTATTGCATAGTTTCGCTAGGGGTCTATCTATAATAAATGAGTATTCTAAACCACTATCAAGTTTAAAAGACTTTGCAAAAATAAATTACTCAACACTAAAAATTCTAGGGTTTGCGATTTTTGGTCAACACTCATGGTTAGCAATTAATTGTTCACTTTGAGATCACTAATTATTTTTAAAATTCTAAATTTTTTGTATCATGGCCAATTGTCTAAACCTTAGTCTAATTCAATTTAAAACAATTCATATTTGATTAATCTACTCCTAGGTAAAAATAAAAAATGCAAGCTAGCTAAAAAGCTCAATCTAATCATTCTAGGATTTTCGGTAAAGCCTCCAACCCTAGTCAAAAATTGAGTAAAACTACTAGCACCTAAGAATTTAAATTGCGAAAAATTTAATAAAGATACATGGTCAATTTACCTCCTACCCCCCGAATAAAATTGAGCATAGTCCCCAATGCTCGAGAGATAAAAATAAAGGAAGTAGTAAAGTAAAAAGACCGGGAAAAGATACAACTCACTGCACCTCAATCCTGAGGTGGTGGAGGTGGTGGTGGGTGCTGGATCTCCTCGTAGAATGACGAGTCGAAGAGTCCATAGGGTGGTGGCTGATATGGCAATCCGGTGGCGAGAGCATGCTGGTAATACTGCTGTGCCATGTAGCGCGTCTGCTGAGTCTCGCGCCTGCCCTCATCGACACTCCTCCGAACCTCTTCCATGATGTTTCGGATTTCACCAACCTCTTGGTGAATTGTAGAACTGTTCAGCTCCATTTGCCGGGTGGTTTTGTCCGTTGTCAAGGTGAGCGCAGTGAGGTTCGAGTCCATCCAATTTACCATTTGGATGAACTTATCATAATCATCTGTAGGGGCATCAGATGGTGCCGCCCCTGAAGATCCGGCTCTAGCTGCCGATGTGCATGCCTCCCTATATGCATTAAAATGGGGCTCCTCCTCTTCTCTTTGCTGCCGATCGATGTTAGCCTGATTTTGCATTGCGGTTTGGCTCTCGATTACATCAATGTAATCCTGAGGAGGCTCATAAATTGGGCTCGCGTGGCGTGCCATTTTCCATGAGGCCCTACTACGGAGATTGAGATGTCGGAAGGGGAATTGGAGAATTCCCTTCGGCGAATTGTAGAAGTATGGACCTGGATAGTGGCCGGTGACAAATTTCATGGCTTGGAGGCATGACATGTCGATTTGTGTGAGCCCGCTTGCCTCTTTGAGATGATCGATCTGCAGAGCGAGTTGGTTGGCTAAGATCGTGGCCACGAATCCAATGGAAATCTTTCCATTACTTTTCTTAGCACGAGCGACCTCACGGATTTGATTGCAAAGGAGATGGCCGAGGTGAGGTCGCACCGGTGTTGGCTCGATCATGCACTTGGGAAGATAGAGTTCGGGTAATGTCACCTTAGATGAACTCTCGCCTCTCGCGAAAATGGAATTGGCAAGGATTACTTGCAAGAGGCGGACTTGGGGATGGATGATTCTGCTTGCTGGTCGAGTTGAGTTTTGGTTGTCTTCAGTGATGTTGTACCAAAACTCTCGGCAGTCAGGAGAATCAGAAGTGCCATCGTCGGTGAGGTTGAAGATGGGCCAAAAATCATCCATGGCGACTGTGTACTGCTCACCAATCATTTGGAAAGTGATGGAGTCTTCATTGTATCTGAAAGTCGCAAGGAACTCCCTCATGAGCACCTTGTAAATTTTGACTCCTTTGATCAATTGGAGGAATTGCCAGAGGTGGATGCGGTTGGCTAGCTGCTCGGTTTGTGCGAGGAGGCCTAGTCGCTCGAGTGTTTCCGTGTTGATGGATTTTTGGTATATGACCTCCCTTGTTTTCATCTTCTCGTAGCTTTGTCTGAATTGTGGATGCGAGAAGACGGGTTGGTACTCGGTTGCTTCCTCTATTGACTCATCAGAGTCTTCCTCCCCGAGACCAAAATCCTGAGGGTTGAACTCCTCCGGGTTATAGTCTGCATCTGAGACTGGTGTGTCTCTGATTGACTGCTGGGTGTTGGAATGAGATGATGAATAGTTGGAGGATTGTGGTTGCGAGCCGGAGGACCGGGAGGATCGGCTAGAGGAGCCCTGTAGTGAATTACTCAGGCCGGCGCTTCCGAGGGCTTTCTTGGCACTCCTTGTAACTGCCCCTAAAATCTTTTTCATTTTTGGAGCCATTTGTTTAAAATTAATGTCTCTGTTACGGACCGTATTGGTCAATACGGTCCGATTACGGACTGGTTTGTTGGTGAGTTTTGGCCAAGTACCGAACTGGTTGCGGACCGTATCAAGGTGATACGGAACGTATTACAGGGGTTGGAAAACTACCAAGTACTGGACTGTTTTCTGGTAAACGATTACGGACCGTATTGGGTCAATACGGATCGTATTATACTGGTAAAAATTGGGAAAACTGACAGAAACCTAATTTTTTTGTGATTTTTGTGATTTTACGAAATAAAACCTAATTACCTAAATTAATGCAACAGAGATTAAGTTAAAACAAATGCAAAAATGATTTTTAAATTTTGAAATTGAAATAGGGTTTAGAAAAACCAAATTTGGAGGAGACTCGAGAGGCCACCGGATACGGACCCGGTACGGTCCGTATTAGGGTTGAGGCGCGGAGAAGGAGGCCGGTGGCGGCTTCAATGGTGTATGGAGATGAGTTCGGCGATGGAGATCGACGGCAAAATGGAGTTTTGATTTTCGGGCAAAAGTGGAAGAGGGAGAAAGAGAAGAGATTGAGGGGAAGAGAATAGGGAAAGAGAGGAAGAGAAGGGGTTTAGGGGTTAAAACAAATATAGTTAACGGTTATGAGACGTGATTCGCACGGGATTTCAAACGTCTCTCTTAACGGGTTCGCATCTCCCGGATTAACCTTAATTACGGACTGTATCAGCCAATACGGTCAGTATCTAATCCGTTATGCTTAAACCCAATAACCGCTAAGTTTCTCCCTGTGAATACGGGCCGTATCAGCCAATACGGACCGTATTCACCACTTGTTTTCCTACCTTCTTACTCTATTACCCTCGTCTCCACTAGTATGGTCTGTATCAGCCAATACAGGCCGTACCAGCCAATACAGGCCGTACCAAGGAGTATTTTTCCATCTTCCGAGATGTCTTTAATCAAGCCTTTCCTCCAACATGTTACCTGATCATAGGAAAAAGGTGGCTATGAGTTGTTTCTTTGTTAAAGTCCTAATTAAACTAAAAATAAATAACTATAGGAATATATATAAGTGGCCTTGGGTTGCCTCCCAAGAAGCGCTTGTTTAAAGTCGTTAGCTTGACTCGGTGTCTCATCAGTTTCCTCCAGATATTCTCCCGTCAATGCAAGTGGGTTGCTTGTCGGGTGGCTTGTCTTCAGTGTCTTTTGCTGTATTGTCATCATTGCCCTTCTCGAAGAAGTCGGTTGGTGTTTGAGGTCTGGGATCGAATGCCCGACTCAAACCGAGTACTGCTTCGATCTCGTCCAGTCTTTGAGAAATTGCATTGAGTTCTTCGCGTAGGTTTTTGATTAATGCAAGGGCTAAGAGAGAATAATTCATGTTGTTTGCGATATTGGGGCTCTTGTTCAGATCATCGGTTTGTGTTGTCACGGAGGTTGGATGGATCTGACCGTCATCTTGTACAATGAACAATCTCTTCATTTCTGCTTCATGCACCATTTCTTCGATGTCTTCAACCATTCGCAATTCATCATTGCCATACTCGTCCGCTGTTTCCAAATTGTAGACAAGATTTATGTCAGGTGGGACTTTGGTCTCATTCATGTTGAAGATCATCTTGTTCTCGCCAACATTGAGTGAAATCTTCCCGTTCCTAACATCGATCATTGCCCCACATGTGGCGAGGAATGACCTTCCAATGATGATCGGAATCTGCTCATCTTCTTCCATATCAACTACCACAAAATCTGCTGGTATCCAGAATTTACCAACTTTGATTGGGATGTCAAGCAACATTCCTTCAGGATATCGAATTGATCGGTCAGCTAGTTGCAATGAGATCCGTGTTGGTGATAGGTCTCCACATTCTAATTTGTCAAATACTACCTTAGGCATCAAACTCACACTTGCTCCCAGATCACATAAGGCTCTCTTAAAATCGGTTGTGCTAATAGTGCATGGTATCGAGAAGCTTCCCGGATCTTTTTACTTCGTCGGTAATTTGCTTTGCACGAGCGTACTACACTCCAGATTGAGCGGAACTGTTGAGAATTCTTGGAGCCTACTTCGATTTGAAATAATCTCCTTCAAAAATTTAGCATACGAGGGTATGCTTGCAATTGCTTCAGTGAAGGGGATTATGACTTGTAATTGCTTGAGTGTCTCCATGAATCTCGCAAATTGCTGCTCCATCTTGTGCTTGGCATGCCTTGGAGGGAATGGCAGAGGTGGCTTGTAGGGTGGTGGTGAAATGTATTCAGGTTCGGGTTGTCGCTCTCTCCACCTACGGTGTCATTCTGCTCCTCAATAGGGTCTGTTTGCAGTTCGAATACGGGCGGCTCCGGTGGTTGCGGCTCGTATTCTTCGGAATACGATGGCTCTGCATGCATCTCATCGGAAGTTTGATCGGGCATGGGAGGTCCCTGATAAGCTGTACCGCTCCTTAATGTTATGCTCTTGCAAGTCTCTCTCGGGTTTTCTTCCGGTTGGTCCGGAAATTTGCCTTTTCCGCGTGTAATACTCGAGAGTTCTTTTGCCATCTTAGAGACATTGTCTTCTAAGTCTTTGTTGCGGTTTGTTAAGGATTCGATTTTCTGTGCGATTTCGGCGTTAGCCTTGTCTTGCTTCTCTAGGAATCTCTCCATTAAAGATGTGATGTCAGGTTGCTGTGGTTGATTGTATTGCCTTGGTTGATAATTCTGTTGAGGATTGTTGTATCTTGGTTGATAATTGGGCTGTGGTTGATAGTTTTGTTGGGGTGCAGCAGGTCTTTGATTGTTTGCGTATGAGAGATTTGGATGGTTTTGGTTGTTCGGATGGTATGTATTGTAAGCGGGCTGAGGTCGAAAGCTATTGTCGATTGCGTTCGCTTGCTCCATTTCTTCCTCAGTTTGCATCACATTCATACATTCGGTCATCTCATGCGCTTCTCCACAATAGCCACATGTTGTTGCGGCATTGACTGCTGCTACCATTCGTTGCTTGGTTTGCTTGTTGAGTGCCATTTGCAAAGCATCGATCTTTGCGCTCAGCATGGATATATCATCTACTCGGTGCATGCCAGGTGTTGGAGTTGGCTTCTTTCGCTCAGGAATCCAGTAGTGTTGGTTGATTGCAATCTCTTCAATTAGGTTGTAAGCCTCGTCGGGTTCTTTGTTCATGATTGCTCCTCCTGCGGAAGCATCAATAGACAACCTATCGGTAGGGTTTAGACCATTATAGAAAGTTTGGACAATCAGCCATCTTTCTAGACCATGATGTGGACAACACCTTAACATATCATTATATCTATCCCATGCCTCACACAATATTTCACCATCCCTTTGTTCAAAATTAGTAATTGCATTTCTAAACCTCAAAGTTTTGGATGGTGGAAAATATTTTGCAATAAACACATTAAACAATTGGTCCCAAGTTTGAATGGAATTGGCCGGTAAGGAAAACAACCATACTCTTGCTTTATCTTTTAATGAGAATTGAAATAACCTTAGCCTGATTGCTTCATCGGTAACTCCGTTGATCTTTATCGTCTCGCATATCCCTAGGAAAATTGACAAATGAAGATGTGGATCTTTATGTGGAAATTCTCCAAATTGCTGTTGCGAAACCATATTTATGAGAGCAGGTTTGATCTCAAAATTACGGTTCGTAACAGTTGGCGGGTTTATGCTAGAATTAGGATCATTCGCGCGCGGTACGTAATAGTCTCGTAGAAGTTTGGGTCTCGCTGCATCGTGAACTGCATTATCACCATTGTTTTGTCTTCCATTGTTGATCGGTTCGTTCGGTGGGATATTCATGTTGATCGAATCTGAGTCTTCTTCGCTTTCAGAATTACTTGATGAAGAACTATGATTGGTTCTTATCGGTGATGTGGAAGCGAATTGTCCTCTCCTACTAGCAATCCTCTCGGACCTTCGTATGGATGATTCGGCCAGAGTGCAGTGTCCTAAAAAGAAAAGAAAATCTGAAAATTAAACTAAAAACTGAAAATAAAAAGAAAATAAAAATAAAAACGAAATTGAAAAATAAAAGAAAAATAAAAATGCACAAAATAAAAAGAAATCTAGGCGTTTCTAATTCATTGGATTCAATGGTCAAAGCAAGGGCGTCTCGCGAGGCCTTGCATAATGAACCATTATTCCCCGGCAACGGCGCCAAAAATCTTGATCACTCAGAAGAAAGCAATGTTTCTTTTAATATTTATAAACTCGGAATGCTATCGGTTCGGACTGCAAGCGCACAATCCTATCGAGTAGTATATTCGAGGTCGATCCACAG
>CM051465.1:200000-467021 GCA_028015225.1 Carex myosuroides
TGTTTTGTGCGGGGCGTCTCCAAGCTTGTATATGTCTTATCTATACATGTTTATTTTCTGCCATTTTGTATTTTTTTAATATTTTGTTTGTTAATTTTTTGCATTATTTTTGGTATTAAGGTAAGTTTGTACTTTTGAATTGCTAAAATCTGAGGATTTTTCAAATGTCAGAATTATGGACTTATAATTGTTCAATTTTTTAAATATTTTTATATTACTAAAATTAAAAAATATACAGATTTATAAAATTTATTTTTCTATAATTGTTTTTTTTTTCATTTTTATATATGTGTGTAAATTTATTGCTTACAGGAAATTTTCCATATATCATTGTATAAATTTAATGTGGTTTGCTCAATTTTACATTTGTAATTTTACTTTGTTATTAAGAATGTAAATGTTGCTTACTCCTAATTGTAACATTATAATTAATTTAAGATGTGTGAATTGTTAGAGAAATAAGTATGATCTTTTAAAGATGGATATCCATTGACAACTAATTAGTTGGACAACTAATAAGTATGATCTTCTTCTGTTAAAGGATGAGGCTGCGATGCAATTTCCGCGACTTTCGTATATGGAAGATCAAGAATTCATCAGATTGGTGGGGCCGTCGATGGCTCGCAAATATGAGGATGATCTAATAGAGATCAAGAACTCCATCACAAAACTTAAAATGAAAGAATTCAGGTTGGGTTATAAAATATTGACTACAATTTTTCGGTAGATCATTGTGAAATTAGGAGGAAGTTGAAGTTTTTGTAAGTTTAACTATACAATTTTTCGGTTGTTTTAATTTGAAGCAACTATATATTTTGTTGTTGCTTGTTGCTTTTGCACAAGCAAATATTTTGCAAACATTTCAATATATGTTGTTGCCATGTTGAAATTATTTTTGCACCGGCATATTGAGTAGTACTGGTACCAGAATTTGAGGTCAAAATGATTCTGGTTTGGATGATACTATCTTGAAGTTGCAAAAGAAGTAACTAACAAAAAATAAATAAAATCGCACAAGTGGCCAGCAAATTAAATTAACATGTACTTACTGGTAGGTTGACAGTAAACTATGCATGCATAGGTGTGGCATTTAGTAGATATGGTATTGACATGAATGTTGAAATTATTTTACTGGTAAATTGGAAATTTATTATATGTCCATCTGGTTGTTAATATACTAGTAATGTAATACAAAGAAAAACTAGGTCTCTAGAGGGAAGATGCAAATTACCAATTAAGAGTCTAATCATATATTCCGACCACACCATACACAGTTCCCACTTTGCATTCTGTGTGTGCTGCGGCATCTCTTCTGCACCCAATTTTCATAATTCCTTAAAATTGAGAGTACCCAAATTTTCTAAATGTCTTACAACATTGCTCAACAAATAAAGAATGTATAATACTAAGAATAAAAGCCCCATAAAATGAAAAGGATCAACTACAAGTTTTATATATACTACTATTGTATCTGTATAGCTCCAGAATTCCATTATTTTTTTTCATATCTTGTGGGTAATGTATAATTGGGAATTCAGTTTAATGGCAGAATTCATAGAAGTGCAAAATAAAAAAGAAAAAAGATACCTATGGTTTCCATGGATCCATCAGCTCGGTTAATTTGAAGAATAGAATCAGTGACACCATCAACCGGCTCAAAAATGTATTTTGTCTGGATATTCCCATAGCCGCAACCACGAATGGAGCTTATGGGAAGATTCTTCCATTCTTCCAAAATTTAAATCTGTTAAATTCAAGTTAAGATTTAATGGTTACTGGTGCTCTCGATTAAACTAAATAACCACCTATAAACTAAAGTTTAGTTCTTAAAGGAGACATTTGCATTATCATGTACTTGGTCAATAGTTCTAATGTGTCGGATTGAGTTAACCTGGTTCAGATCAGGCTGAGTTTCAATGGAATGATGACATCCACCTTCTTTTCTATTATAACAAAAGTGATAGGGGTCTCAATTTTAACTTTTAGAAAATTGTAAGAAAAGCCTGTCTAACAAAATCAAACAATTGTCTAATTTCCAACAGTTCAACTCAATACCAGTTTCATTATTCAATTAAGTGTACTTACAAAAGAGAAGAGGGGCAGTGCATCACTGATCAAACAATCGTCCAATTTCACCAAAGATGATGAACTATATTGAAATCTACAAATAATTAAGCTGACAAATGGATTTGATTGGATGGTTACTTAAAATGAGAAATTAGATGGGTCTATAATGTTCTTTGTCGATACTGATTGATACAGATTCTGATTTTGCACATTGGAAACCAAAGATTTCATTCACCTAGATTGAATTGCTAAGTCCTCCTTCCCGTGCAACCATCCCCTTCCAGCGAGATCCTCCATCTTTTCTGCACCTTTCGTCCAGTTGCGGCTGATGGTGAAACACCTTCTCCTATACCTACCCGAATGAATGAATGAATAAGTAAATAAAAAAGCAAACAGACAAAAAAGAAGAAAGCAATACTCCGAAAACAATGGAATTTCTCTTTCATTACATAAGCAGGAGCCAGGAGGAGACATACTATTCAATCTACCATTAATGAAATATCTACTACTGGTTTGGGTAATAGTTAGTCTCAGTTATTTAGTTCTTCAAATCTTTCTTCTGGTTGTTTGGTAGGTCTCGCGGAAACACACCAAGCAACAGGTGAAAAGCTTACCAGAACCCTTAACAAAAGAAGTGCTGCTACAACTGGCACAACAGCAGTAGCTAAAGACCATATATATTAGCACGCCTACTTTTAGGACTTTTCTGTAAATTTGAACAAAAATGTGCAGTTTTTTAAGCATATCAAGATCAACTTTGAGAACTTCATTTTTTCTTTGAACACGATCCAACGATTTTGAAATTAAGCTCATGAAACACCGTGGTGCACTTCGGCTCACGTAGCTTTGTTCAAGATATAGTGAGCAATTTGGGGTAGTTTAAGCATTTGCGAGAAGAAAATGATTAAATGAACAAGTTATGTGTAATAAAACTATATAGTTTATGTTCAATGCGTAGGCAGTAGGCTACCCTAAAATAAGCTTGAAAACAAGCACTCAACTATTAATGAATTATAGCAAAAGCTAAGTGCTACCATCAAATTACCAATAGAACCAACAGGTACATAATGTTTCTGGTACCAGTACAAGCAGTTTGTCTGACAAAAGTGGTAAATTTTGTTTTACATTTGTCTGAGCCTGATAGAAGCTTTTCTACGGTGCTCTATTGCACTAGTGTTTCAATCTTGCAAGCTTGTAATAATGCATAATTAAACACCCCAGAGTAGTACTGTTTATGTCAAAGCGAAGGAAAGAGGAAATGGTGTGAAGCAGTATTTTAAAATAAGGGTAAAACTGTCAAAAAAAATTATTATTATTAAACTATATTTTTAAGTGATCAAACTAAGAAATGGGGAAATATCTAATTGAAGAAGTTATGGTGGGTAAGTATCTAAACTTCTCTTTTTGTAAGTCTTTGAAAAATGAAAGAAGACATGTCGACAATGTACTTGAACTCTTCAACAAACACACAGCCCAATCATGTCTAAAACACAAAGCCCAATTATGTCTTGTATCAATCACATTTAATCTATTTTCTCCATTCGGCCCAAAAGCCCAGTCCAACTGCCTTCCGTCTCCTCAAAACTTCAATTTCCCCCCTCAAAATTAGGTCAATTCAGATACTATGTAGTTTCATATAAACCATTCTTTCTATTCTTTTGTTTTCATTTGTTATTTTTTTTTCTCTGTCTAGTAGACAAATAAGCAATTCTTTCTGAAGGCCTAAATATCAAAACTTCCAAAAATTAATTTAGGGCTACAATAAATAATATGAAAGGATAAAAACATTAGAAAAGTAAAGAGATAAGATAGCATTTGTAAGTTGTAACAGATTCAACATCTGATACATTCACCATGGATTCAAGACAATATGGAAATACCATTTAAACATAATGATATTCTAAGATACACATACTACATACAATAACTAGCTATGATGCATGGTTACAAACCATATACATACAACTCAAAAGATTCAAAGCGCCCGTTAGGTTTCATTCCCAATCAACTTGTTCCAAAAATACACAATTAACAGCATCACTTAGTATGTTCCTGTTCCTGTTAGAGAATAATATCTTCAATCTACTAGGAACTACTGCTCTATTCCCTACAAAATAATTATACATATTCATAACCTTCCTCTGAATAACTCAACAATAGAAGAATGTAACAATTTCTGCATATGCACCTGGCAAAAAGTATATGTATAAATACATTTCAATGGTTGGTATGGTAATGCTTAGTCACGTACCTAATTTTTCAACATTGGTACGTCCGCTTTGTTAGCACCATAACTACCATTTTCAAACCTAAAATATTTGAGAAGGACATAAAAAAATTACATTTCTGGACCAAAAGTAACTACAAATATCCTGATGAAAATATTAAATTAAAAATTATTTAGCAGGACCAACCTTAATCATCGTCCCTGTACCATTACCGGGTCCATGGTACTCAAATAATCATTGAGTGTCCTGGCATCACCATCAAGCGGTACAATGGAGACTGGTACACGAAGAACATCCCTTGCAATGAGAAACAACACTGGGTATTTTGGTGAAAATGCCTTCCACCCTATTTATTTCTCAACAGTCAACACTGCTTCTTCCAAATACAAATCCAAATCTGACTTCACCGTCTGACCACATGATGTCTCCTCTAAGTACTGATCCAGACCCCGCTTTGCATCAGAAAGTGTGATACGCGACAATGTTTTGTTGTGGGTCCCTGCCCCTCCGCCAGAGTAATCAACCCCTGAACCTGAACCTGTAACAGTTCCAGCATGGCCAGTGCCTATATAGAAAACTGGTTCATGTTTTGATTTCCTGGCCGGCTCAGCTGCATACTCATTGTACAACCTTATGAAACTGGTCTGTATGCTATCTATACAGGCTTTGGACTCGTGATAAGGATCTTTGTATAAAACCCTAAAAAAGTACACAACCAACTTGGTCTTGTACTGGGGGTCCAAAATGGACGCAAATGCCATCATTATTTTGTTCACCTCCCAATACTGCTCGAATTTCTCTAGCATTTGTGCGGCCATGGTTGCGACCACTGGGTACCGGTTGGTACACCAATCTTTGAGTAACAAATGAATTGCACAAATTTCTTCGAAGTAGAGGTTAGCAGTTAGCAGTAGGGTTTTCTACTGTAGGTAGCTTTTCCATAGTATGGTAAAGCACATCTAGGCATTCAGTCAAGGCTGACACAGCAAGCCAATCATCAGCGGACACATAGGGACGGCACTCCGGATTGCTTGGCAGCCTTTTCGAACCACATGAACCGGACTTGAGACGACTTAACATATCCGATGCTTTCACAGACTCTGTCAGTCAGGTCACAAACTAGTTCTAAGCTCTCTTCTATCATAAGGTTTAGTACGTGTGCACAAGACCTCACATGAAATAATTCAAATTTGTTATGGAGCATCCTAAGAAGCTCAGGTCCCACCTCGTCAGAGTACAATCAGTTATCCAATACCACACTCACAATTTTCTTCTCAATCCCCCATTCCCTGCACAATATAGTACTTGTAGTCCAATAAATCATGCATGCAGTCAAACAATTATTGATACAATTATTGATCTTTAGTGTAAATTACCTTATATCTAACTTTCAACGAGATAAAATTTGACGAGACATAAGCCTTCAACTTATTACTTAAAGTCCAGGGTAACTTTCTACAAGGTTTATTTCAACCATACAAATATTAACTTTAGAACACTAATAGATAAAGTTTCGGACTTATCGTGACAGAAAGCTTGATAAAGTATCTTAATAGCATATTTAGCCATTAAAGAAGTAAAAAAAAAATGGATCTAGATAAATCAGTAAATCTAATCTGCTGCTACCCGCAAAAAATGCTCAACTTCTCTGATCAGTGAATTCTAATGCATCAAAATTCATGCTTTGCACTTACCAGCATTTCTCTCAGCTTTTGTACAATATAACTGGAACAAAGACAATTAAGTAGTATACTAAGTCTAGTGTTGCTCTTACAATACTAGATTGAGGCAAAATGTCACCAATATTCTATCATGTACAGTCTAACAAACTATAGTGGTCTAGGTACAATAAAAATGTAATATACATCCACAGTGATGGTCCGTGTGATTTTTTTTCCCATTTTATTATGGTTATGTTAGTCAGAAAGAGAAATAAAACTACAACAATTGGATTTGCTTAGGAGTTTATAACTATTAGATTTGACGCAGAGCAAGACTTGTATGGAGGAAATTTACTCTGCAAAGTCACTACTCTCAAAATCTTAACAACGATCATTCACTGTTAAGATTTCGGAATGATCATTCATATCCTAGGTACCATACACTATTAAGAAACATAGCTTCAGATTTCTGTTCATAGTAAAAAAGGAGATAATTTTTTTAAACTTTTCCATTGTGAAAGGTTAAACATTAGCAGAGGAATGTCATGTCATTCCTCCAGTGATTTCTTCAACTATATCAAAATTCACAACACAGCCTCAACTTCCTTTACTTTCTTAATATAAAGCCCGAGAACCTATACTTACACAAAACCAAACCAAACCACCAAAAAAATCCCAAATATAATAATCAGCCCCTTTGCTTACATTGGGGCATCAGACCTGATGCCTTTGCCATAAATAGAGTTCCAATAATGAACCAACATGTGATCCTGGGGTCTCACATCTGCCCCCTTTCCAGTGCAGAATATCGCATATGCATCAGCTGCATACCTGAAAAGCAAAAATAAAATTATATTAAAATAAATGGTTCACAAAGTCGTTTATTCATTTGATTCACGGAGCATATAGCTTACTTTCCAATGCCATGGAGAGAAGTGACGTGAGTCCAATCAGGCCTTAAATACTCTTCTGAGAGGCGTTTAATCATGTGAGCACGCTTATTGTGCAATCCCAGAGTGGAAATCACATTCTGAATTTGCTTTGTGTCAACTTTTGTTGTAGTCTCAGCATCAGGACATAGAACAAAGAAGTCTTCTACTACATTCTTAACCTATTTATCAATTTATAGCAGTATTAGTTTGACCGATCGATGTTACAATTATTTCTTTTTGTCTAATATAGGTCTGGTAATTGGTTAGTCTAAATTAATCCAGAACACTTGGGATGAAAAAATTTATAATGCAAGCAAGGTGTTTGATGAAATGCCAAAGAGCAAAATTAGCATATGATTTTTTTATGGATGAGAATATATAATATACCTGTTTTCCGGTGGTCATATTAAGTAACATGCAGATGACAAGGACCCTCCAATGATCAAAAGTGTGATCCTCTTGAATGAGCTGGTGACACGAACGAGGCGGCATAAAGTCAAAATCATGGGGCACCCTGCGGTATGCCTCCGACCATTTCTCAGCAGCCCTCAGCTGAGAGGAAGTTTTCTCCTTCTTCTTTTTAACTGTCACTGTCACTGTCATGGTCTCAGGAGGAGCAAGAACCCCAGCAGCCACGGCGGCATTTCCCTTTGGTGGGTTGTGTGATTTTCTGACTTTCTTGACATTGTCAGTACCAACTGGAGCTGGAGCAGTATTCTCAGCAGCAAAAGCAAAAGCAGTTGGGCGTGTACATTTGAGAGGTGAGGGTGTGGATGGGGGAGTGGGTTTCCTCTTACTAATTACAGAGAGGGAAGGAATCCAACAAGGACCTCCTCCTCTTCTTCTTCTGCCGGCCCCGGTGTAGCAGAAAGAATCGAGCAAATCAAATATCCCTTTCCCTGTCACGTATACACACTTCTTTAATATATTATTGTTCACAAACTGCTATACTAGCATAATTAGTCTCTGCTTTTCTAGATTTTCCCTTCTTGGCATCACAATAGTTATCATTTGATGGTTGATTTTCACCATGGCCTCTCACTAAATTGATTTAGCTGAATTTCTATTCTCAGTCTTCTGTTGAAGATACTACTACTCTAAGACCTGTCGCTAAAATGATTTAGCTGAATGGCGTGTACGTACCTTGAAACACTTCTCCTACTTTTCTCGATTGTGTTGGTCTTAGAGTAGTAGTATCTTCAAAAGACGCAATATTTCTCTTGCGCTTCTTCTTCTTCTTTAAAGAAGTATTTACAACTTCAGTTGGGCCAGCAAAGCAAGCAACTGGCTGCTTATCAGTATCAGTACGAGGTCGCAGTTGAGTCGCCACCAAAGCTTTGAGAAAACAGCCCCCCTCCATCTGATGGACAACAGAGATCGACAGGGTTTCCGACAAGTAGTACTCTATTCCTTGCCAGCGTGTCTGCAAGGCAAGGCCAGTTCATAATCAAATTACATCTACAGCACAGCAGAGCTTAACAGGTAAAATAAAATAACAGAAATATGACCCACAATAAGAGCCTCTATGTTGATTTGTCCAACTTCAGGGAAGCAAATTTCATGCTCACTTACAAACTTTCCTGATGAAAACAACACAACACAACTTTCTTGTTAGAATGAGTTATATACAGGAATGAGAGTGAAATTGTTTGTAATGAGTAGAAAGATTGTGAGAAGAAGAAGTGGGTACTTTTGAGAGAGGCAACGGTGTCATGGGAAGAGACAGCTATGGCGAGATGAGTGTCGAGAGAGGTGTCAACAAAAACCAGGACTTGACCTGACCTCGCCATCAGCCTTGGGAGTGCTACAGGCCTACAGCCTACAGAGAGAGAATTAAGAAGGCTTAAAATTTACACAACAGTCCTTGTGTTTATAATATTTTCGTTTTGGTCCCTGTCATCACAATTCCGTTACCAGAACAGATAAAAGAATGGAGCCAAACAAGTCTATTTTCAGCAATTCAACTCAACACCGAGCACAAGCGAAAAAGAAAAAATAAATAAAAAAATAAAAAAAACGAGGTTGGTGGTGCCAGCCTTACCCGAAATTTGGTCCAATCGTGAAATGGGCCAAGGTCGGTACGAAGGTGGCCAGCCAGTGCTTATGCTTATACCACCTCGCTTCTCAAAGTGAGAAAGAAGCGACCTCCTTAATCGGGTTAAGGGGTTAAGGGTTTAGCAACTCAGACAGGAGAAAGGAAGAGAGAGAGGTGGGGTCCGCATGTAAGAGAGAGGGGGGAAAAGGGTTTAAGTGGGGTTGGGATCCAGCCTGTAATACAAATAGAGAGAAAGAGAGAGGAAGACAAAAGCGTGCCGACATTTTTATTAATATTCAAAGTTAATTACAAATTAATAAATATACTCAGTAATTTTTAGTTTTCAAAAAATGTTCAAACTGGCTATTTTGTGACCGATTTCGTCTCTCCCAGAAACAAGCCACAAAATGACCGGTTTTCTTTTCTTCTTTTTTCCGTTTAAACCCTATAAATATACCCTAATCCCTCCTTACAATTCACACCTTCTTCCGTCTGATCCGTTTTAGGTAAGGTTTTTATTTTATCTTATTTTATTTTTTTACTTTATCTTATTTTATTTTTTTATTTTATCTTATTTTATTTTTTTATTATATTTTTTAATTTTTTAGAATAATTAATTAAATTATTAAAAAAACTAATTTAATTATTATAAATAATTAATTTAATTCCTTTAAACCCAAAAGCCAAAATACTAATTCTTGAAATTTCCCTCCATTCTTTCTTCTCTATGCGCAATTAATGATGTGCTATGATAATGAACATTGAACAGTGTGATTAGTAGTATAGTCTAGTCTATAGGTAATAGGAGCATATTAGTAGTTTTTTGGAAACCGTTCCACAGGAAGCAACAGCGCGCGCGACAATAGAGAAATGAGAAATGCGCGCCAAAATCAGAAAAAAGAAAGATCAGATTGGCATGTGTCCTTTTGTGTAGCTTGTATATGCCTTATCTATACATGTTTATTTTCTGTCATTTTGTATTTTTTTTAATATTTTGTTTGTTAATTTTTTGCATTATTTTTGGTATTAAGGTAAGTTTGTACTTTTGAATTGCTAAAATTTGAGGATTTTTTAAATGTCAGAATTATGGACTTATAATTATTCAATTTTTTAAATATTTTTTATATTACTAAAATTAAAAAATATACAGATTTATAAAATTTATTTTTCTATAATTGTTTTTTTTCAGTTTTTATATATGTGTGTAAATTTATTGCTTACATGAAATGTTTTAAATAATTTTTATAATATTGCAGCACTTTATATCAATTACAACTAACAAAAATTTATAGTTTGCTAAACTAATTTAGTAAAAAATATATATAGATATAGATATAGAAAGACTAAAACTATGTAGGCGATGCGATAGCGCGCGAGAGAGAGAAATGAAAAATGCGCGCCACGATCAGAAAAAAAGAAAATCAGATTGTCATGTGATCTTTTGTGTAGCTTGTACATGACTCAAGAGTTTAGGGTTTAGGGTTTAGAATTTAGGATTTAGGGTTTAGGTGTTCTCTGATGCAGGTTTCAATGTATTATATGTAGTGTGTACAAGATGTTCGATGAATTGTTTAGAGTTTAGAATACATCACGTCTCCACAATCTCTCCGTTTCTCAGACAAGATATCATGTCTCCTATATAGAATACACCTTGTGCACTCTACATATAATACACCTTGTGCACACTACATAAATTTTATCTTTATTTCCCGGAACTATAACCCGAATTAAGAATTAAGAATTAATTAATGTTTCTGTGATAGAATTCTTATAGAGGAAGCTAAAGCGCCTGTATTAATTGGTACTCTAAATTAATTAATGTTGTTATTTGTAGCAATTAATTTTTGTTTATCAAGGCAATGGAGATTCTTGATATTCACAACTGGAAATTAATATCCCTCCTTCCGCTACGATGAGTTATTAATTCTGCTTAATTAAGAATTGCTAATTTGTAATACATGCATTAGGGCTGCACAAAAAATTCGTAGTTCGTAATTCGATTCGAGTTTGATTCGAAAAAGTTCGTAAAAAATTTGATTCAAAATTGAGTTCGTTCGAAATTAATTCAAACCAAACTCAAACTGGACCTAGTTCGTTCGAAATAGGTTCGCAAACCAAACTTAGTTCGAAATTAACTTAAACGTGAACCGTTGATTTCCGACGATCACTTATGTTCGCTCATGAAAATATAAGGCCGCCCAGTCCATAATTGCTCTCAGTTATGACTTCTGAAAAATGTTTCTTGAATACTTTGGATATTTGAAAACTTTGGTGATGTTTCTCCTGTTGGCTATTTTGAAAACTTTGGATACTGTGATTGTACTGAACTTTGATTGATTGTACTAAACTTTGGTGTTTGATATAAATTTTCGTACTTGTAATGAACTTTGATTTCCAACTTTGGTGTACTGTGTAATTAAAATTCAGAATGCTTGAGTTTTTATTGAAGTGTTGTAATTTTGAACTATGATCCAGCCACAAGTCATAACTCGTAAGTCGTAACAAAGTTCGTAAAAGTTCGAAATTGAGTTCGTTCGAAATTAATTCAAACCAAACTTAGTTCGAAATTAATTCAATCCAAACTCAAACTGGAGGTAAGTTCGATTCAGTTCGGTTCGTTTGCAGCCCTAACATGCATGTATGCACCAAAAATTAATGCAATTAATCAGCAATTTGCGTCATTTTATAAAAATTCCTAAATCCCCAAAAATGCAATATTTGAATTATAGATGCAAATATAAGGCCAAGTTGAGGGATACGATTTGGGTCAATGCAGGATATAGTGATTCTGAGGGAGGACCTATCATTTCCAATGGAATTGGCATCGTCCACATATAGTGGAGTACCAAAGTCAGCTACCAATAGGTGGAAAAAATGAGGGTGCCAGAGTGTAATAGGGTAGTTTCTTATCTCCAGATACACTTTAAAGTCAGGTGGGGTTTGGTTCCATCCCACCTCCGGATCCCAGTCGAAAACATAGAGGTTGCGGCTTACCGACCAGACTAATAAAGCCTGAATTACCTGACCTTTTTCAAGGTATTCCGGCAAGGTAAGAACATATGCCTTTGTGGATAGCACCATCGCCGGGTAGTCCCTGGTGCTACCGCCATATAGCTGTACTAGTTTGTTTTGCACGATGATCGGATCTGAGCTGGTGGCGTTGTGGAGAAAACAGATCTGAATAGCGTGTTGAGCATCATGTTCCAGCAAAGTGGCATGTGGAGTGACCGGTATGTAGACATGGGTTTGCTCCGGCTGGATAGTACTGTAGGGAAAATGAACTTGGGACATCTAATTTTGTTTAGTGGTGTTCAATTTTTGTTTTGAGTGGTAGATTGAAATGCATTTTTTGGGGTTAGTAGGGAAAAGGTGAGAGGAGGAGAAGGAGAAAGAGTGGAGGAGGAGTGGGAGGAGGAGTGGGTGGGGAGGAGAAGGAGATGTCAGTTGAACTTTGCTGGAGGAAGAGATGGAAATAAACAACCAGAGTGCCATGATTTGATGGCCATCCATGATGCATAGCTATGTCTGCTGTCTTATTTTGTTTGGGGTTGTTACACTGTATCAGCAAGTGTGCTAATGACTAATGACATCTCTTTATACATTCAGAGGTGTGTTTCATGCAATCTAATCCTTGTCAGTCTTTACATATGTAATTTTACAAGTTAGTCCTTGCTTTTTTTGTTTTAATCATACTATATGTATATACATTAATCTTATGTCTGACAATGGCTCACAACATGAAATCAAGTTCATTTGAGCAGTATTCATTGCCATGTCAGATTCCTGAGATGATGTCCTTTTGCATAGGTGACCTTGTATTTATTATTATTTATATAGTTTATCTTAATGAGCAAGTATTACAAGGACCAAACAGTGAAACATTTTTATAGAGAATCATGAGATGTTCTTGCTGGCCATGATGATGTTGTGAAATCAAGTTCACTGTTCTACATGAAAAACTTGGGCTTCTTTTTTCATTCAGGCTATAAAAAGTATAAAAAACATACATGAAAAACTCCTTTTATCAATAAAAAAACATAAGATGTGAAGATAGAAACCTACAAAGTGCAATTAGAAATAGAACCTACAAACTGAAACTAAATATAAAGAAACTGGAAGTCAATTTTGCTACCTACAACATGGCCTGTCCTCCTTGCCCAATTTGCTACAACATGGCACTGTAGATGATTCATGATTGTACTAATCTCCATTTCATTAACAAAGCACATGATAAACTCAAAGCACATTACATCCATAGTAACTAGTTCCTACCCAATTCCTTTAATTTGTGAGTGATATGCATCATTCATTCAACAGTGTAATATGAGCAAGGGACCAAGCAGTGTACTGATCCAACCTGTACCAGTAGAGCATACCATAGAAGCACTCCCATATTTCCCATGATTCCCAAAGTACCCCTTAACCCCTTAATAGTTCCCACAAAAAACTTTTCTTTTTCTTATCTTACATCCTACCCCTCACTACTACAAAAACTGGCTTTGTACACTGCACATTGTACACGGATTTGGCAATTATATTAAAAACAGTGTACCAAATATGAGTCCAAAAGATCTGCACGATTTCTACACGGATAATTAGTTAATAATCAGTGTAGAATTATTAGAGAGAGCTACACGGTTTATTAGAAACCACAAATCCGTGTGTAAACAAGTGGGTGTGCAAATAATTGAGAGAGCTACACGGTTTATAACTAAATATCCGTGTAGGAACATTACACACGGCTTTTTGATAATATAGCCGTGTAGAATTCTTATAATTGTACACGGATTTATAACTAAATAGCCGTGTAGAAATAGTTGGAGAGCTACACGGATTTATAACTAAATAGCCGTGTATAATAGTGTAGGGTTTTTATCTCTTCCCTTCCAGAGCGCCGTTTTGATCAAGTCTTTTAGTTAATACATCTCGAACTGAGCTTTTTATTTCTGCGAATTGATCGAGGCCAGCAGCTGAGATCTGAGATCTTTGAATAAAGTTTGTATTTTCTCCTCTCCATCTTTCTAAGGTTAGTAATATGTATTTAAATCATTTTCTTCCTCTAATTTTCTGTTATTTAGGCTTATTTAATTAGGTCATTTCATGCATGCTTGAATTCTTAATTTTAGATGTAATTAATTAGTGTATTGTGGTCCAATAACCGACCTTTAGATGCTTTTAGGTCCATGCCCGTTCAAAATTAATCCAATAGGGATTAATTTTGGATAGTCCCCGTTTTGGGACTGCTCTTTGAATATTATGTCTCATTTAGGATGTGAACACATATTAGCGGGATTTAATTAGTATTTGAGGAAAGTTCGACAGTATTTTCCCTTATTGCTCCTACGAGTATGTGGTTCGTACGCATACTTGGGGAGTTAAGGGGAAATGCTGCCGAATTTTTCTCAAATACTAATTAAATCTCGCTAATATGTGTTCACATATGAGACATAATATTCAAAGAGTGGGTTAGGATTGTAAACCGGCCCTTTGTAAGCCCAAAATTTTGTACACAAAGGAGAATGTTGACCATGCATGATTAATTGATCAAATCATTTTTTTAATTTAATTTACAGATGGATCGAAGCTGGATGTATGAAATGCGACGTGACAGTGAAGAATATTTGGTTCGCGTTGATGAGTTTATAAAATTTGCTGAGAGTTATAGAGTGAAGAAAAAAGAAGAAGACATTTTATGTCCTTGTAAAGATTGTAAAAATTTATTAAGATTTTTGGACATCGAAGAAATTAGAGCTCATTTGATTTGTCGGGGATTTAAGAAGAGATATACATGTTGGTTCATGCATGGTGAGAAATTTGGGGAAAGTAGTAGTGCCAATAAGGATTGTAATCGTGAATTGAATGATGAGAATGTTGGAATTTCTGATAATTTTGAACTTGATTGGAACGAGGATTATGAGAGTGCCGAATATTCTGATATTAACGTCGAACCCGAAAATGACGATGATGAGATGGAGAGGAATTTTGATGAAAATGTAGAACACGAGTTTACTGAAAATTTGGAGGATATGTTACGTGATGTGGAAGATGAAATTAGTGATAAAAATTATGATAAATTTCAAAATTTGTCTAATGAATCCAAGAAGCCGTTGTATCCCGGGTGTACCAAATTTACAAAACTGTCAGCTGTGTTGAAATTATTAAACTTAAAAGCAGACAATGGTTGGAGCGATAAGAGTTTCACGTCCTTATTACAGCTTTTAGGAGAAATGCTCCCAGATAACAACGAGTTACCCGGTACAACATATCAGGCAAAGAAGTTGATATGTCCAATGGGGTTGAAGATCCAAAGAATACATGCATGTCCGAATGACTGTGTATTGTATCGTAACGAGTACGAGGCCATGCATGTCTGTCCTAAATGCGGTGTTTCACGATATAAACGTCGTAAGGACCAGGACACTGATGATTGTAACGAGGACACAAGTGGCCGACCTCCGGCTAAGGTGTTGTGGTATTTGCCGATAATACCGAGATTCAAACGGTTGTTTGCGAATCCCAAAGATGCAAAATTATTGCGCTGGCACGAAGAAGAGCGCAAAAATGACGGTAAACTAAGGCACCCGGCTGATTCTCCTCAATGGAGAAACATTGACAGACATTTCAAAGAATTTGGTTCTGAACCGCGGAACCTTAGGATTGTGGTGAGCTCAGATGGAATGAGTCCGTTTGGAAGTATGAGCAGTCGGCACAGTACTTGGCCAGTTCTTTTATGCATCTACAATCTTCCTCCTTGGTTGTGCATGAAACGCAGATATATAATGATGTCATTACTAATCCAAGGACCCAGACAACCCGGAAATGACATAGATGTATATCTCGCACCATTAATCGAGGACCTCCAAAAATTGTGGCGTGATGGCGTCCCGGTGTGGGATGCGTATATGAAAGAGACCTTTAACTTGCGGGCCATGGTGTTTTGCACCGTAAATGATTTCCCCGCGTATGGGAATTTGTCGGGTTACACTTGTAAAGGAGCAAAAGCGTGCCCGATCTGTGAAGATGACACGCAGGTGCTGAGGTTGAAAAATTGTCAAAAGAATGTATTCATGGGGCATCGTAGGTTTCTTCCTATTAATCACCCATATCGTAAGAAGAAGATGGCATTCAACGGGAAAATTGAGCTTGGAGTGGCTCGTCATCCATTAGACGGGGAGAGTGTCTTCGAACGGGTAAAAAACATTGATGTTGTTTTTGGAAAATGCGCCAAAGCACTACCGAAGAATATTTGGAAAAAGAGGTCCATATTTTGGGAGCTACCGTACTGGAAATATTTAGAAGTGAGGCATTGCCTAGATGTCATGCATGTCGAAAAAAATGTCTGTGACAGTTTAATTGGTTTATTATTGAACATTCCGGGGAAGACGAAAGATGGTATTAAAGTGAGAAAAGACATGGTAGAGATGGGAATACGACCCGATCTCGCACCGCAGGAGAAAGGGAAGCGCACATACCTACCCCCCGCACTGTGCACAATGTCAAAGAAAGAGAAAACAAGCTTCTGTGAATGCCTCAATGGTATAAAAGTCCCATCAGGATATTCTTCGAATATTAAGAAGTTGGTGTCGATGAAGGACTTGAAACTGGTCGGTCTGAAATCTCACGACTGTCATGTTTTACTGACACATATAATTCCGGTTGCAATTCGGAGAATTTTACCAAAGCACGTTCGTCAAACCATTACGAAGCTTTGTTCTTTCTTCAATGCAATAAATTCCAAAGTGGTAGACCCTCTAAAATTGGACTCTTTGCAAAAGGAGGTCGTCGTTACTCTTTGCCAACTTGAGATGTATTTTCCGCCATCTTTTTTCGATGTCATGGTTCACCTTGTTGTTCATCTTGTGAGAGAAATTAAGATTTGTGGTCCCGTGTTCCTTCGGTATATGTATCCATTCGAGAGATACATGGGCATCTTGAAAAAATACGTAAGGAACCGACATCGACCCGAAGGCAGCATTATAGAAGGATATTCTACGGAGGAGGTGATTGATTTTTGCACCAACTACTTGACCGGTGTGGATCCTATTGGCGTTCCAAAATCTCGATACGAGGGAAGGCTCCAAGGAGTCGGGACAATTGGGTTGAGAGCCGTAGTTGCTGATCTAAATGAACTACAAAAGGCACATTTTATTGTACTACAACACATGACAGATGTTGCTCCCTACATAGATGAGCACATGACAATCCTTCAACAACAAAACTACACGAGGAGTCAGAAGTGGCTTACTAACGAGCATAATCGTTCTTTTATAGGATGGCTGAAAGAAAGAGTGCAGTCACACCCCGTACCTGAAATTGTTAAACTGCTTGGCAAAGGACCCCAAATTGTTGTTAGAACATTCCAAGGATACGAGATTAACGGATATACATTTTATACTAAATCCCAGAGTGATAAGAGCACGATGCAAAACAGTGGGGTGACGTTGGTGGCGACCTCTCAAGAATTCAGTAGATCCGGAGATGGCCGGGCTGTAATAGCATCAAAGTCATATTATGGCGTTATTCAAGAAATTTGGGAGCTCATTTACAGTCCTCGCCTGAGCATTCCCGTGTTTCGGTGTCAATGGGTCGAAGACCGAGGTGTTAAAGTTGATAACGACGGGTTCACACTCGTTGATTTAAACAGGGTTGGGCATGTTGATGATCCGTTTATACTCGCCAAGCAAGCCACCCAAGTCTTTTATGCCACTGACCCGAGTGATGCCAGGTTGAGCGTCGTCCTATCCGGAAAAAGAAGGATTGTCGGGGTAGAAAATGTCGTCGATGAAGAAGAGTACGACCAGTTCGACGAAGTACCTCCATTTTGTACTGATGTGCAAACTGAGGTAGCAACACTTGAAGGGGTAGACGAAGCTGACTACATGCGGTCCGACCACAATGAAGGATTATGGGCCGAGGGTACTGTTCAAATAGTGGAAAAAAGGAGAAAAAGGAAAAAAAAAGCATAATGTGTAATATTTATTTTGTTTAAGACCGTGTAGCTTTTAATATTGCAACTTTAGCTTGTAATATATCAAATAAAAAAGGAAAAAAAGAGGGAAAAAAAGAAAAAAGCATAATGTAGTAATAGTATTATCAAATATTATCAAATATTAGTTTAATGCTTATAATGAAGGATTATGTTTAATGCTTATAATATTATCAAATATTAGTATTAGTTTTTGAAAATATTAGTTAAAACATTTAATAATAAAATAAAATAAATATTAGTTAAAATATTAGTTTTCACTAAATATTAGTTAAAATATTTAATATTAGTTAAAATATTTAAAATATTAGTTAAAATATTTAATATTAGTTAAAATATTTAATATTAGTTAAAATATTTAATATTAGTTAAAATATTTAAGGAAGGATTATGTTTAATGAAAATATTATGTTCAACTTTATCAAACATTTAATATTAGTTAAAATAAATATTAGTTAATAGTTAAAATAAATATTAGTTTATGTTCAAAGCATTTTACTGAACCTGGGACCCGCCTGTCGGAACGATTTATACACGGACTTTTAGCTAATAGTCCGTGTAGAAATGGAAGAGAGCTACACGGACTATTAGCTAGATGTCCGTGTAGAAAGGTGATTTGCACACGGATTTTTATGTACAACCGTGTAGAAAGGTGATTTGCACACGGACATTAACTTAACAGCCGTGTATAATGAGGAAACATTGGTTATTTCGAAATCCTTCTCTGCCAAAATTTTCATAAGTCCGAAAACCCTTCTCTGCCAAAAACCTCCCAAAGACACGAGCTCGATCTTCACCGCTCACCGCGCGCCTCACCGCCTCGCCGCCTCGCCGCCTCACCACCTCGGTCTCTCTCACCCGTGGTCTCTCTCTCTCTAACCCGTGGTCTCTCTCACCTAGGTTAGCGTCTCTCTATCTCGTTCTTTTTCTTATTGGGTTTGAACCCGTTAGCCAATTTAATAAAGGTATTGCTATTTGCGGCTTGGCTGTTGTTATCGTGCTGCCCCTTTTTGACTATCTGATACTGTTGTGTTGCTGTACCAGTTGGTACAGCACAATGACGCCCACTGGTACCGGCCTCTTTCCTTTGTTCTGCTGGTTTGTGTACCAATTTTGGCTACTGGTATGGTGTACCAGCAACCCCTGTGCTTGTTCTCTGTTGAAATTGCGCTATTGAGAAGAAATTGGGAAATTTGAGTTTAAATAAATGGCCGGCCTTTAATTTTAGGTTATTGAATACATTGTGGTTTTTCATAATTTGTATATAGGGTATTTTAGGGTATTTTAGGTTATTTTATGGTACTTGTTAATTTTAGGGTATTTTAGGTTAATTTAGGGTACTTGTTAATTTAGGGTACTTGTTAATTTTAGGTTATTCAAATAATTATGGTACTTGCATGTTAGGGTATTTTAGGTTATCTCTATTTTGTTCATTTATCCCTACAAAAGACAAAATATGTAATAGACCATGTCGAATGTAGTAGACAAAATATGTAGTTCATTTATCTCTATTTTGTTAATTTATCTCTTTAATTTATCTCTTCAATTATTGGTCACTTGTGATTTGATCTTTAATTTCATGCAGAACCATGTCGAATGAGGATGAGTACGTCGATATGATGGCAGAAGAAGAGGAGCAGCAAGCTACTGCCTCATCAGAAAGAAGGAGGAGAGGGCCGACAATGTGCACGAGCACGTCCGAGCAGACCCATCAAGAAATCTGGTTCACAGAAGACGGGCGTGCGCAGGGAGAAAAACGGCAGAAATATTCAAATTGGTGTACGAGCTTCGTGAGGCAAAATGCGAGTATCCTTGTTGAGAGATGGGATCATTTTGAGGATAAGGTGAAGAACGAGTGGTGGAACACGGTGAAGGTAAAGTGCCTAACAACTCTTCTCTTGAATTTTCACTTATGTATGATCTATACTTAAATACACTAAATTTTTGTGTCAATCAGGCTCAGTGGAACATCGAGAATGATGTTCCAAAGGATAAGACTTTGAAGATTATGAACAATGGTTGGAAGCAATACAAGAGCACGTTGAAGACGGAGTTCATGGAGAAAGGGAGAAATCCGGTCGGCTACTACAAATGGCTAAAACAAGAGGACTGGGATGCGTTTCAAGCTTTGAAGTCTACCGAAGAGTTCAAGGTATCTAACTCGTGCCAAATTTATGCTTATTCTTTCTCGATATGTACTCTTTTTTCTAAAACTAACTGATCGTTATTGTCTTGTTTCTGTGAAGGCAAAAAGTAATAAAGGCAGGATGACCGTTGCCTTTAACAAGTATCCACACCATCTAGGGTCAGGTGGTTACGAGGGTAAGACGGCAGAATGGAGGAAAGTCCTGGACGCGAACAAGGATTCTGACTCACCTGTGGTTAGGATCCAAAATCCTAGGGGCAAAGATTGGGTCATGGGTAGAGCCGAGGTAACCGCTGACGGGAGGATAGTACTCCCAACGGATTTGCAAAGCGTGGCTCAAAGAATGGTAAGAGTCATTTATAACTCCGAAAGTATGTCAATTGTTCTTTTGCTTTAACTAATTCTTCTACTTGAACAGTTGGAAGTGGAGGAGGAGGTCAACTCGGGTGCCCGGAGTGTCGAACGACAAAATGATTCCTTGTCCGCAGCGCTCGAGAATCCAGAACACCCGGGTCGAGTAAGAGGTGTAGGGGTCTACAGGGGCTGGAAGGAGGTGTTCCGAGTGGAGGGACAAAAACCTCGAAGAAAATCTCGTGCCAAGGTAAACAAAGACGAGATAGTTGCGCAGATACGCGCGGAGGTGAGCGCAGAGTACGATGCAAGGTTTGCTGAGATGCATGCAATGTTGACACAAATTAGATCAGCAACTACGCAGCCATCTGAGCAACCACCTCCCATTTCGCCGGGAATTCGGCGAAGTAGTCAAGCATCCGGCACGTGGGGCGCCTTAGACGATTTGGATAATCTCAAGGTAATCAATACTTCTTCATAATCTAAAGGTATTTAAAACCTGTTTGCAACCTTGTTGGACAATATCGCATCACTAAAATAAACAACTTTCCTATAAATTTGCAGGACCCCAGAGCATGCGACCTCGTCCTGCGGAATGGCAGTGTTTCTCTGATCGTTGCTAAGGGCGTTGTACATCCACTCGCCAAAAGTGTACACAATACTCAGCTAAGACCCGACCATGCATGCTTGCAGGTTGAGTTAGTCGTGGATGGATGGCAGCGCGTACCCCTTCCTGTCCCTACCGACGAAGCGCTTGTGCTTGATGACGCACGGATGTCATTTGTCCAATGGCCCAAGAGTCAGATTGTTTTGGATCAGGTAATCCATAAAAAAATCCATTTATTTTGTTACATTCAACTCATTCTTTTTGAAATACTAGAATAATACATCTATAACTTGATACAGACACGAGGAGATGATGTTACCGGTACGGCGATGTCACCGGTACGTCAGGAGGTGGCTTGCGTCATCGCGCCTGACGCGCCACAATCACCTTCACGTCCTATGGTCACCGAAGAAGAATACAGCCGTTTGCCCAATGATTTGCGCCTTCTCCATGACTACTTGATGACGGCGCCCGAAGGCATGGAGGCTATCATCATCCCTGTCCCACCTGGTATGTTTCTACACGAAGGCAGGGATCTCCTGATAACGTTCAAAGATTTCAAGGACCTCTTTCACCACTCGTCATCCGACAAATGGCTCGATGTTTCACACATCAGCATTTTTCTCATGTTAGTGATATTAAAATATTTTCATTATTGTATAGAACTCAAATATATATTCTAATTACAATATGATGAGTTTTCAGGAAGCTAGTCCGAAACTGTGATGAGATGGTTGAAAGGAAGAACTTGTGCATGTTTCTGGACTCCGAGAAAGTGAGTGGTACGGCAGTGACATATTATCCGGATATGTCAATCGAGTACATGTGTTCTGCGATGCATCGTGCTAAGGCGGAGGAGAAGAAATTCATTCTCATGCCATACCACGAGGGGTTAGTTCTAATCTTAACTTATGTGTTGTTTATATTTTAATTAAAGAATTGTATAAAGGAATTAAAAGTTAAACATAAAAAAATGAAATCACACCATCAATCATAGCAAATACTCGTGTGACTTTTATATGCTAAAGTACTATAATTCTTCTCCTCGATCCCACAGCAAACATTGGTGCACGATTCTCATTGTGCCGTACCTAACTGTGGGCATAATTATTGATTCTTGTAAGCCAAAAGGAAGGACCGCGGCTGCCAAGTGCAAAGTTATCTTGCCTTTTGTGAATAAGTAAGCAATAATAATTCTATAGGTTTGCATTTCTTACTTCCAATTCAAATTATAAAATTGCTAATTACATTCACTCACTTTTGTAAGGGCTTTTGTTAAATATATTAAAGAGGGAGGATCAGATAGCACGGGCCCGGGCAAGAAAAGCAAGTTGAATTGGAAGTACATGTTGGTGAGCACACTTTATGAGTTAGAAATTTCATATCTTGTTAAAAAAATTATTGTCATTCTAACAAATGCCGCTAAATGTAAATTTCAGTGCCCGCAACAGAAGGAGGGTTGGGAATGCGCTTATTACACGATGATATTCATGTTTGACTTTGTCGAAAGAATACAATTCCAATTCCCAAAAGCGGTATGTACTTCATATGAATTTCCTATATAATAAGCAATTGATATCTACCTTTTCTGAAATACTAACTATTATCAAATTATAATTTTGTAGAATGTGACAAATCAAGATCATTACACTTGGAATCAGATCGACGATGTGCGGTGCATGTGGGCAAGGTGGTTTGCCATGGAATTTTGTAATCCTCGATATGGATTTGCATAGATTAATTTGTAATAAAAATATGTTTCGAATGAATTTATTGCTATATGAATTTTGTATAAATTTAGTATATGAATTTCTTGCCAATTAATCTGTTTCGAATGAATATTTGTATTTCTGTTGAAAAAATTGGCTAGCAAAGCTGGAGGCTAGCCCAAAAACAAAATATACAAAAAAAAAAAGGTATTTATACACGGATATTTCACAATTGTGCGTGTACGATAGAAAAAACAAAAAAAAAATTAGCTATTGCACACGGCTATTTAACAGTTGTCCGTGTGCAATACTAATCATACACGGTTTTTTTGTTAAAAATCCGTGTATGATAGCCTTGCTGGAGGCGTAATACAAAATATCTAAAACTATTTGTACACGGATATTTACCAAAAGTCCGTGTATAATAGCTAAGAGAGCTACACGGACTTTTAATACAAAGCCGTGTAGAAAGAGGAATCGTACACGGTTAATTAGGGGATATCCGTGTAGCTCGGTAGTCTTTGTACACGGTTAATTAGGGAATATCCGTGTAGAAATCATTATAATCACACACGGTTAAATATCCGTGTGTAGTTCCTGACCTATTCATACACCCTGGCTTTAAACACAGCATGAAATCCGTGTAGCTCTTCCATTAATGTCCGTGTGTAATCTGTTTTTCTGTAGTAGTGCCTATCTATTGAAATCAAGAAAGTGTTTACAATAATAAAATACACTGATTGTAGACACTCGTGAAAACAATACTGAAAACCCATAACAACATCACATTACTTCAATTAGCAAAAAAAGGATACAATGCACAATTTTCTTTTTTTCCAAGAATCGCAATTGAGAAATATTTCAAAAGCAAATCATTTCCAACTCTACCCATTGGATGTTAAAACCTTGTCATCTCAATCCAACATGGAGATTTCATCAATAACCACGTTTATTTTTTTTAACCTTTAAAAACCTTAGAGGATTACCATAAGATCTCTACTCATACAAAGAAGATCAAAGCACATGAGCACACACATGACATCACAAATTTGCTTAATTTTTCACAACAAAGATATTAATTAGTGGTCTCACTAAAAGAAAGGATGGTTCGAAGAAGATATCAGAGATACCACTAGAATTCAAACATCCTGCCACCACACCCATTCCTTTTCTATGCAAGCATATGTAAGCAATTAATTAATGCACTAAAATAGCTGAATTATAGGTATATCAGATAAGTTAGACAACATTATAACATATCACAATACTAACATGCTCCAAAATTCCTATTAATAACTACTATATATATATTTCATCACTAACAGTTTCCAAAATGCCTATTAATAACTACAATTATATCATCACTAATGGTACTAAAACCATAACCAAAAGAAAAGCGTGCCTGTTATCAAAACAACCCGACTAATCACCTACAAAATGGAACACCATTTTCACCGACTAATCATCCACCATCTCATCAGCCAGGATTTCAAACAACTCGGCAATCAGATTCTCCTCCCTTGCGTGCAACTTAATTGCATCCATCCGCAGCATCTTGGTTTTTGCCTCTAAATCATGTGCCCCCGACTCCCCAATATGTTCAACCACTTCCTCGACTGTAGAAAACCATCTCAGACATTTCTCTGTACTGATCATGTCCTTGATCAGTCCCTCAAGGTAAAAATGAGAGCTCCCTTTCTTCCGTTTACTGTCACGCTTTGTCTCTGCATCATCACGGTTGGTTTCCTGTGAAGCCCCTTGTTTTGATCCATTACTGCCATCTTCATACAGTTTGGTGCACAAATCAAAGACAATCTTATCATGAGGCGTTGAGAATTTGATATTGGACCCCTTCTTCTTGTTCTGATTATAGTTAAACTTCATTGTGCGCATCTTGTTAAAAAGTTGTTTGACAGTGACAGGGAAGCTGATTGAGCCGCTTATAGTAGAGATAAAAGATGCATAATCCTTACTAGGAGGGAGTTTACCATTTTTGAGTTGGTAGTCAGACAAGGCCCAAAGGAGAGTCATTTCGTCCTCCAGAGTCCAGATTCGCTGGATAGCCGACTTCTTCTTCTGAGAATTCTCAGGTGACTTCTCCACTTGTTCTTCTTCTTGTTCTTGTTCCTCCTCTTCAGATGAATCCTTGGGTTCTAAAGGTTTCTGGGGAGGCTGAATCTCCACCGTTTCTTCTTCCTCTTCGTTTTCTTCAGATGAATCCTCCGGTTCTGAGCATTTCTGGGGAGTAAGGGTTTTGATCGGCGGGTGCGGGTTGGAATTGGGATCGGATGATTCGGAAGAAGAAGAAGCCATGTATACAGAGGAAAGAAGAAATTAAATGGGTTTGATGGAGGAAATGAAATGAAACGGTGAGCGAGTGAGCGAGTGAGTCGCTGGCTGGTTTCATTAAATTAATTTACCAGTTTGCCCTCCAACCCAACCCTATCCCTATGTCCCTAATCCCTATGTATAAAATAAAAAATGTATCCCCTCTTCTGATTCTCAAACAATTCTTGGAATGAATAATTGTTAATTGGAATGAATTTACAACACATTGTGTCGTACGTACGGTCTCCAATATATATATATGTTGACATATTTGTTCAAATTTTTAATTTTGTTGAGACAATTCAAAATGATATATTAAATTTGTTCAAAATTTTTATACATATACACTTTTAGTGTACATTTATACTATGTAACATGTTGCGAGGGCAAATCCGTGTTTAATTGATATGGATCATATATATATATATATATATATATATATATATTAAGTCATAAAGTAATAATAACAGACATGTATGTATACTGCTGTTATTATTGATGTCTTGGGAACTAATTTATTTTTTCATACTCAGAAAATGCATAAATTTAATCAAAAAGTTCGATTAAATTGCTCGAGTTTTCATGTCTCGATAATTCAGGTGCTGAAAATAATAAATATTTATTGTTATGAATATAATAGTGGATAGTTCATTCATTTTGTAACTCTCAATATTAATCCTCATTCACTTCTCCACTACCCCACTACCATTGGAATTCATATCCCACTACTATTTGGAATTCAATTTCTTATTTATTATTCTAGTGGCTTTTCATTTACAATTTTTAGCCTATAAATAGAGGCTTTGTAATATTGTATTGTACATATGTAAGACACATGAGAAATATATGAATAAAGAGATTGTCATCTTGTGTTCTCTTTATTTTGTTTATTGTTTGTTTATCTTTATTTTATAACATTTATAACATTTTTATATGCATTTTTCTGGATTTTTTAAATAGAATTAAACAAAATTCTTCAGATGAAAGTAGCACCCGATGAATGTAATTTACAAAAAGCAGCTTCACCTTAGCAAATGTTCGATCGGTACAAATAGAAAACAGATTTATCCACTGCAACAACGTACGGTTCAGTAAACCTAATTTTAGATCCAAAATTAGGTGCCACAAAAAATCTCACTCATGATTAGGGGGAGCCTTTTATTTGTAAATACCATAACAAATTGTCATAATCTAACTTGCTTAAACCGTACATAATTTAACAAAAAATTAGCCATAAGCAAATTTTATAAAATCAAATAGCTACCTTCTTGTCATTTCTCACGATCCTATATGTCACATGCTCACAGTTATCTTATTGTCACAGAACTACAAAGTTGGATTTGGGTTTGGATGTGATCCGGTTGAGATTGGATGTGACATGATTTCATATAACTCAGTTCTTAATGAACGAGTTCGGGTATGTTCATGCTCGGTTCATTAAATTAACAAGCAAGTTGATTATGATCAGCAAGTTGTTAGCGAGCTTTTAACGAACGAGTTACGAGCGAATCACGAGTTATGAGCGATTTACTCACTCATAGGTACGGGTACGTAATTAATTGGTGAATATATATATATAGTTGCCATTTTTTATGATACAAATTGAGGCATGTATGTATTCATTAAAAACAAGGTGTACACAAAATGCGACGAAATTGAATGATGGAAGATATCGACATACATACAATTAAAATGTGCTGGTAATTATATATATATATATGTAGTTCGGTGAATTTGTTCGCATGCATAATAAATTTTTCTACATGTACTTGATAAGTTATATAATTGCAAAATGAGGAGGGATACACTTACAACAAATTTGAGTTACAACAAAGTTACAACATTCATTTTTTTCATTTTCAAAGTCCAAATCGTCGATCCAAACCGTTCAACATGATCTCCACAATAAAATGTGCTTGCAGATCAAATTTTACATTTTTTTGAATTTTTTACTATTTATTAAGTAGTTTACAAAAAATAGCCATACTTAGACCATTGAATTTTGTACCCATCTTAATAAATAGTAAAAAAATTCAAAAAAATATAAAATTTGATCTGCAAGTACATTTTATTTAGATAATTATGTTGAACGGTTTGGATCGACGATTTGGACTTTGAAAATGAAAAAAATGAATGTTGTAACTTTGTTGTAACTCAAATTTGTTGTAAGTGTATCCCTCCTCTTGCAAAATACAAGATATAGCTAGCATTTACAGGCAGTATATATATATATATATATATATATATATATATATATATCAAGTATTTGATAATATGTGAAGAATTGCATTAATTCTTGCAACACATGAATGCATTTTAGCATTAATTATTTGTACTTGGCATAAACATATAAATTAGCATAAATAGTTTTTCCAATATGTGGCATGCAATTAACTATACTTAATTTTTGTTGATTTTATGACGTTAAATGAGGGCTGAATTGATTAAGAATATCACCAAATAGTCAAATACACACAAATTAACATAATTTAATTAGGTTGCAGCAATATATATATATATATATATATATATATATATATATATATATATATATGCAGGATGCAGCATATATAATTTGTTTGCTACATGCATGAAGAATTAATTAGAATGCCCACTAGTGGAAAAACAGGAATCAGGATCGGCCCATCTGGATCGGCTACAACAAACAACAGATACTAATACCTATCTGGATCGGTTTCAACAATGAACCCGATCTTAAAAGCTAATGCAATCGGATTTACAAACTTATAGGATCGGTTCTAGAGTGACAAACCGATCCATAAACTATCTGGATCGGTTCTAATATAATAACCGATCCTGCTTTATCATATATTAGGATCGGTTGTTACACTGGAACCGATCCTGATAGTATCAGGATCGGTTATAATAAACAACTGCTCCTGATTGTTCAATATTTGGATCAGTTGATCAGTTCTTAGTTAGAACCGATCCTAATACATAATCTAGGTAAGATATTTTTATTTCCATAGAAAGATTAAATTTTTTTTAATTCCATAGAATACAAATATGAGTTATATATACACATGAAATGCTAAATTGGCCGATATTTCAGTGGCATTAGATTGAATCGAATTGAGCACTCCAGAAAGTCGGTTTGAATTGTGACTATCTCATTTTCTTCGCCAGTTTCGTTTTGAGGAGATATAGGATTCAAAGTTTTTCCTCCCTTGATTTTGCTCTAAGATGGAGGATTCAAAGTCTTTCCTCCCTTGATTTTACTCTAAGATGGAGGATTCAAAGTTCTTTCTTCCTTGGTTTTACTCTGAAAAGAAGGAATATTTAAAGTCTTTCCTCGATGAAATTATGAAGTTATTAATTAGAAACGAGAGAGTTTTAGTCTTCTCTCACAATATTGAGCCTTCAAAACTCTTGATTAAATCTATAGAATTAATAATGTTTTGAATAGCTAGGGACATGCGTAGAGTATTCAAGTGCTGAGCCAGTGAAGTTGCATCCAACCTGGGCGTATACCTGTTCATAGCAGATGTACTGTGACACATTTTAAACAACTGCAGAATTTATTCTATGGAATTAAAAAAAAAAATCTTTCTAGTTTCTTAAAAAAATATCAAGATTCTTTTCAATATGTAAATAATATTAGGATCGGTTATTTAATAAGTAACCGATCTTGATACTATCAGGATCGGTTTTATACACAACCGATCCTAATAATAAAAATTAGGATCAGTTCTTCAATAAGTAACCGATCCTGATAGTATTAGGATCGGTTGTTAATAAAAAACGATCCTATTAAATGTAATTAGGATCAGTTTTCTACAACAACCGATCCTGATAGTGATTATAAAGGTTAATCAGTCAAACTCTCGACAGAACTTTAATTTGTCAATCCTTCTTCCCCAAGCGAGCCTCTCCTCCATTAATGAACGCAGCTCCTATCTCGCAGTGCATTAATACAGCTATCTGACGCTTCTTTTCTCAGGTTCATTAAATGAACATAGATATATAGATCGCTTTTAATTCGGTTCAAAATATAAACTCTAAGGCCTAAACCCTAAATCCCGAATCCCGAAACCCTAAACCCTAAACCCTAAACCCTAAACCCCTAAACCCTAAACTAATTAGTTTTGCATATATGGTGCTTATATGGATCAAAAAACTTAAATGAACATATGGTGCTTATTTTGTCATAAACACAACTAAATGGCTTATAAATATATCAAAAATCGCATAAATGTTAAAATTAGGTACATTTTGTTGTTTTTATGTCATATGTATTTTCTTTCTCTTTTTTGTAGAGATATAATTGACATTAATTACATATAGCTCCTTATTGTTAAAAATTGTAAATTTTGACACATACTAGCTAGTAGATTGTAGTGCTATATATATGGATTTTCATATAAAGATCAAAAAATTGTAAAATTTTGTAGATTGGCTATTGTTGAGAGATTTGGTGCAGCAGTCTTCATCTCACTCAGTACGACATCCCAAAAAAGTTGTAAGTACAACGTATAATCTAACTTTAATTAGTTTAATTTGTATGTGCATGAATATGTATTTTAAATTGATAGCTAGATTAAATGTATTTATGTTAAGTATGTAGCTAGCTAGAGTATTGTCTTATGAGCCACAACCACATGATTAATGCCTTCAGGTCATGATACCCGTTCAAAATTAATCCATTAGGGATTAATTTTGAACAGTCCCCGATTTGGGACTGCTCTTTGAATATTTTGTCTCAATTAGGATGTGGTCACTTGTTGGTCGTGTTTTAGTATCTAAGAAAGTTTCGACAGTATTTCCTTATTAGTTCCCCGAATACTCGGGGAACTGAGGGGAAATGCTGCCGAAATTTTCTTAGATACTAAAACATGACTAACACGTGGTCACTATTGAGACAAAATATTCAAAGAGTGGGATAGGATGGTAACCGGCCCCATGTAAGCCCTATTGTGAACAGAATTTAGTACCCCAACCATGTTCTTAATTAATTGTGTTTCATTATAATTGCAGATGGACCGCCGTTGGATGTACGAAGCATCGCGTCTATCAGATGAATATATGACAGGGGTCGATGAATTTATCAGAGTTGCTACGGAAGATATGGCAAATAAGGGGAGTGCACTGATGTCGTGTCCATGTCGTGATTGTAACAATGGTCAAAAATTTTCCAAACCGAACCAAGTGAGGAACCATTTAATCCGTCGTGGATTCAAGCAAGGATATAAGTGTTGGATATGGCATGGTGAGAGTTTGCCGACCGACATAGTTACTGGCACTGAGTATCATTCATACCATACCGGTGGAAATAAAATGAATGATCTACAGGGATTAGAACCCGACATAGGTACTCGTACTGAGCATCATTCAGAATACCATACCGAAGAAAATGTTGACATTGTGGCAGATAGATGTGATAATTTTGATCAAATGTTGCGTGATTTAGAAGATGATTTTGATAATGATAAGCAGTATTGTTTATTTGAGAATTTGTACGAAGATTCTAATAAGGAACTGTATCCTGGTTGTACTAAATTTTCAAAATTGAAAGGTGTATTAAAATTGTATAACCTCAAGGCATCTAACGGTTGGAGTGATAGAAGTTTTACTGAGTTATTACAAACTTTAAAAGAAATGCTTCCGGATGGAAACGAGATACCACCTAATGTTTATGAGGCAAAGAAAATACTGTGCCCAGTGGATTTGGAAGTTCAGAGAATACACGCGTGTCCAAATGATTGTATATTATATCGAACTGAGTATAAAGATCTTCACGAGTGTCCAAAATGTGGTGCATCACGTTACAAACCAAAGCAGGTAACCAGCGATAAAAGTGATGATTACAAACAGAACAAAGGACCTCCGGTAAAAGCATTGTGGTACCTCCCCGTGATACCGAGATTCAAACGTTTGTTCTCAAATACTAAAGATGCAAAATTATTGCGTTGGCATGCCGATAACCGAAAGAAAGATGGAAAATTACGCCACCCCGCTGATTCCCCTCAGTGGAGAAATATTGACAGAGAGTTTCCCGAATTCGGATGTGACCCTAGAAATCTTAAGCTTGGGCTGAGTGCAGATGGAATAAATCCGCACAGTAGCATGAGCAGTAAGCATAGCAGTTGGCCGGTTCTATTGTGCATTTATAATCTCCCGCCTTGGTTATGTATGAAGCGCAAATACATCATGATGTCCTTACTCATATCAGGACCAAAACAGCCTGGGAACGACATAGATGTATATCTAGCGCCATTGATCGAGGATTTAAAAAAATTATGGCTTACCGGAGTGCAGATATTTGATGCATACAGTAAGGAGAAATTCACTCTACGGGCCATGCTTTTCTGCACCATTAACGATTTTCCAGCTTATGGTAATTTGTCGGGTTACAGTGTCAAAGGAGAGAAAGCGTGTCCTATTTGCCTGGACGATACAGTCGATATCTGGCTACCCAATTCCTCTAAAACCGTTTACATAGGTCATCGTAGATTTCTTCCTGCCAACCACGCACACCGAAAGAGAAAGAAAGAATTCAATGGAAAGACAGATAATACCAGAGTAAATTATCCGTTGGCTGGGAAAGCTATTTTCTCTCGAGTGAAGGATATCAAAGTTGAATTTGGGAAATTTAAAAAAAAGGTGGTGAGAAAGAAGGGGGCACCAAAAATTAGTTGGAAGAAGAAGTCAATATTCTGGGATTTACCATACTGGCAGCACTTAGAGGTTCGACACTGCATCGATGTGATGCATGTGGTTAAAAATGTATGTGATAGCATGATTGGAACATTATTGAATATTCCGGGTAAGACTAAGGATGGTATCAATGCTCGAAAAGACATGCAATTCTTGAACATACGTCCTGATCTACAGCCAGCAGAGAAGGAAAGAGAAAATGGGAAATTTTGTACATATCTAAAACCCGCAATGCATACGCTGTCAAAAGAGGAGAAAAAAAGCTTATGTGAATGCCTCCATGGTGTCAAAGTTCCATCCGGTTATTCTTCGAATATTAAAAACCTAGTTTCACTTGAATTTTTGAAATTGTCAGGAATGAAGTCTCATGACTGTCATGTTTTAATGACACAGCTTCTTCCTGTTGCAATTCGGGGTATATTGCCACCATTGGTTAGGCAGACCATCACGAAGCTTTGTTTTTTCTTTAACGCCATTTGTTGTAAAGTAACTGATCCTGATGCGTTAGATGCTCTACAGAAGGAGGTGATTGTGACTCTCTGTCATCTTGAAATGTATTTTCCACCGTCTTTTTTTGATATTATGGTTCATTTAATCGTTCATCTAGTTAGGGAAATTAAGATGTGTGGACCTGTTTTCTTGCGGTACATGTATCCGTTCGAGAGATACATGGGATTCTTAAAGGCATATGTCAGGAATCGATATCGTCCTGAGGGCAGCATTGTAAGAGCTTATGCTGCCGAAGAGGTTATTGAGTACTGTACTAATTATATGGACGATACGAAAGCTATCGGCATTCCTAAATCTCGACATGAGGGTAGGCTTCACGGAGTAGGCACAATCGGTTCAAAATTATTCATACCCGATGCTAAAACGATGTCACTAGCACATTTTCATGTTTTACAACATCTCACTGACGTTCATCCTTTGTGGGACGAGCATATGACTATCTTGCGGCAACATAATCCTAGAAAATCCGACAAGTGGTTGATTGCTGAACACAATAATAAGTTTGCAGGATGGTTTACACATAGAGTCATGCAAGCTAAAGAGGGAGAAAACATTAAAGAAATTGTCAAATTGTTAGCGCTTGGTCCAGTCCATGTCGTGAGGACCTTCCAAGGATATGACATCAACGGGTATACATTTTACACAAGAGATCAGGACGTAAAGAGTACCGTGCAAAACAGTGGAGTGACGTTAGTAGCCTCTTCGAGTGATTTTTCAGATCCTAAAGGTGCCGGACCATCGCATGCATCCATGTCGTACTACGGGTTTATTGAAGAAATATGGGAGCTAGATTATAGAACATTTAAGATCCCGTTATTTATGTGTAAATGGGTCGATAACCGTAGGGGGGTTAAAGTCGACAACGATGGTTTTATTTTGGTGGATTTCAATAAGGCTGGATACAAGGATGATCCGTTTATACTTGCAAGACAAGCCACGCAAGTGTTCTACGTAACTGATCCGGCCGATCGTTCAAGACATGTTGTCCTCTCTGGAAAAAGACGTATCATCGGTATTGATAATGTGGAAGACGAAGAAGCGTACGATCATTTTGATGAGATACCACCGTTTTCCACTGGCATGGCATCTTTATCAATCGGTGAGGACCATGAAAATCTGGACATGCGCATTGATCATAATGAAGGAGAATGGGTTGAAGATGTTCCTGCTGGCAACGATCAAAATGAAGGAGTTCATACATAATTTTTTATTGGTATGTCGTACACAACAAATTTTTATTGGTTTCAAAATATAAAAATAAATTTAATATCAATATTGATGTTATAACATGTTGTCATTTTATTTTATCAGATGTGCATTGAAACACAGGACGATGCGAATCATGCAAGTTAATTACAATTCTTCAATATTTATGACATTTGTAATTCATTTGGTAGGTTTTCTTGTAAATTATTAGCTTAGGTTTTCTTCAATATTGTTTTTCATGGTAAATGTAATTTGTTGGCTTAGTTTTTAAAATTATTATAAGTTATTTTTTAGTAGCTAATTTTATTTCATAGACATAAGTACATTATTTTAAAGTAGCTAATATTATAATTATTTTATAAACCATAATATAAAGTATCTTATAAATTATTTAATGTAGCTAATATGAAAATTTTATAAATGTTACAAATTTATCTGGATTTGATATAAATTTCTATCTGGATTTTATAAATTCCTCTTATAAATTACTTACAAATCACTTCCTAGGAACATTTGATATGAAAATTGTTATCTGGATCGGCTGTTAATAAAACAATCGATCCAGATACGAATCTGGATCGGTTGTTAGTATAAAAGCCGATCCAGATATTCAACAATCTGGATCGGTTGTTAGCTTAACAACCGATCCAGATTCTTATCTAGATCGGTTGTGGTACTACAAGCCGACCCAGATTTTTTTCTGGATCGGTTGTTAGCTTAACAACCGATCCAGATATTGTTTTTAAATCCCTTTTCCGCCCTTCTTCTCCAAAACCCTTCTCCTCCAAATACTTCTTCTCGAAAAACCTTCTCCCTCTCCTCCTCAGAATCCCTTTCCGCCGAGTGAGATTGGACATTTCCGCCGTGGAGCCCTCTCTTCCTCTTCTCCATCCAGCCCGCTACCCTCCTATCTAGTCGCCGCCAAGGTCGCTGCCAGTGCACCTCAAAGCCTAGCCGCCGCTAACCCTAGCTAGTGCACCTCAAAGCCTAGCCGCCGCTAACCTCAAAGCCTAGGCGCCGCTGCCAGTGCACCTCAAGGCCGCTGCCAGTGCACCTCCTATCTAGTCGCCGCTAACCCTAGCCGCCGCTGTTTCTTCTTCTTCCCGGTTAGTGTGTGTTGTTCTTTAACTTGGCATGAACCTCAAAGCCTCTGATTTGTATAGTATTGATGCACTGATTTTGTATAGTATTGTTGATTCTTTAACTCGGCGTGAATCTCAAAGCTTGATAGTTGTACATAAATGCAATTCTTTAACTTGGCATGAATCTCAAAGCATGAGAAATAAATTGTTAGCTTGGCATGACTCTTTAGATGGATATTTATGTAGACATGCAATTCAACCCTTATTTAGCTTGGCATGAACCTCAATGCTTCATATTTGTATGGTATTTGTAATTAATAAAACACGGCGTGAATCTCAAAGCTTGATAGTTGTATATACATGCAATTCTTTAACTTGGCATGAATCTCAAAGCATGAGAAATAAATTGTTAGCTTGGCATGACTCTTTAATTAGATGGATATTTATGTAGTTTGTGTTGTAATTCTTTAAATTGTTAGCTTGGCTTCCTTATCCCTAAATTATTACTTATTATTTATTTTGAAAATGAGCAGATATGGAAGGTGGCAGTGAGCAATCCTCGGCTAAGAAACGAGGGAGAGGGCCAAACCAAATTAAGGAGAAGATCAGTGAGACAGGCAAGAAGCTTGAGATCGACAGATTTTATAGGCCTGTTGTTACCGCGGAGACAACGTCTTTTTCCACGGAACTTGGGGTTTTAGTAAGAAGGAATATTCCTATAAGGTTCCAACATTGGAGAGATGTTCCAGACAATAACAAGAAAATAATATGGGAATCAATTAAGGTAAATAACATGGTGTTAATTTCAACAGCTTTTATTTGATATTAACTAACACCAAATCTCGATTTCTATTTGTTTGGCAGCTAGGATGGGGTATAGAGGAGGACGATAAAGTGAGGAGGTACTATTATCAGAAAATGGCTACCATTCACCGAAAGTTCAGAACCAGTCTGACTAAAGCGTGGCGCAATGGTACGACCCCCGATTTTGGGAAGCTCAATATTGAACAACACGACTGGGATGAATTTGTCGAGTATCGAAATACGAAGAAATTCCAAGTATGTTTATTTTTATGGACCACATACCTTCTCTCTTATTAAAATTTGAACTCTGCACTTATAATTAAGGCCAACTGTTTCTTTGTTCAAATTGTAGGATGCCAGCCAGATTGGGAGGGAGAATCAGGCCCAAAACAAGTATCCACACTTCATGGGATCCAGAGGTTACAGCGGTGTGGGATTCCAGAGCAGGCTTAGAGATGCTATGCAGGTGATTGCAAATGAGAAAGCATCTAGTGATCCGTCTTCCCAAGGGTCAAATACTACTGCATTGACACCTGAAGAGGTTACCGATTTGTCGGTCGAGAATAGGCACGTCACGTGGAAACTTGCTAGACAGAAGCTCTCAGTAGAGACCAAGGAACGCTTCTATCCAGAAACATACGTACCGGTCATCAAGAAAATTGTAAGGATTTAGATATTGTCATTCATTAGAATACAACAAGTAATTTATTATGTTATAACATGTTGTCATTTCAGGACGAACAAGAAGCGGCTTTCAAACAAGGCTCGTTGGTCGTCGAACGACACGACGATGTTCTTGGAAGTTCTCTCCCAAATCCAGAACATTCAGGGAGGGTGAGAGGAGTGGGAGGTTTGATTTCAATGAGAAAAACATACGGCCCAACAAAGAAGAGACGCCCTTCCTTGAGGACTGAGAGGTCCGAACGTGAATTTGAAGCGAGAGTGGATGAGAGAGTGGAGGAGAGAGTAAGAGGAATAGAGGAGAGACTGCAGCGAGAAATGGAGGCGAAAATGGAGGAACTGTTTCGGCATAAAATGGGCATACCAGAAAAAACTGATAGCCAAACAGTCTTTCTGAGCAGCTGTCAGTCAGTCATACCGACGGCATCTCTTTCTGCTTTTCATGAGGTAATTCAAATTTAGATTTGAATCAATAGGCCTATGCGCGCCTTTGTTTCATACATATTCAGATTTTAATTTTTTTTTTGCGTAACACGTCTTAGATTCATAGCAATCATTTTATTCGAGTAGAAGTCAATATTTGTGCAGGAGGCAGAATTAAGATGCAAACTCAAGGCGGTTGTTAATGGGAATACTCTGGTAGTGGCCATAGGCCTAATTAATGCTCCAGTTAGACAAGGTGGAACAATTCACTGTAGGCCGATACCGCCCGACCATGCAAAGGTAACTGTTGATGCTGTTCAGGATGCGGACTTTTTAGCCATCCCCTTACCTGTACCAAATGACGAGATGGTAACCCTGCAAGATGCTCTCGGCAGTTCCACGGCATGGCCGATGTCCATGATATCTATTGGTTCCTCTGATGTTGAGGTATATTGTTATTACAAGTACTTATACTTCTTAATTTGTATCTATACGATAGAGTCGTAGTTGATTCAGGATTTTATCTCAATTTATTATGAATTTTGCAGGAACCACAAGTTCCTGGAGGTGGCAAAGCGAAGAGTCACTGCAAGGCATTTGATGGTATCGAGTTTGACAAGCTGGGACGAACATTCAAGCAGCTGCGTGATCGATTTTTGGAGTCTGATGGCAATCAATTAGATATCGTTCCGCCACTTGATTTTTTCCATTCAGCAGACTCCATATCTATCTATGCCGATGATTATGTCCTCTTGCTTAAACCACGGCAGTGGCTCACTGCGCCAGTTGTTCAGATCTGGATGCTGTGAGTTAATATTCGTAATAATTGCATAATTTAGTACCTTTAATTCAAATTTCACAAAATTCAGATTATCTGTATGCTTTTTTTTTTGCAGGTATTGCCACAATTTCATCAAGGAGGAATTTCCCGATGAGCAGGTTGGTTTCATGGACCCTGCAAGAACATGTGCCGACCAAATGGATCTAGACCGAGGAGCTGTCGTTCAATACATTGGGAAAGCACTCAGAGAAAATCGGGACAAGCGATTGATATTCATACCTTATCATCAGATGTTAGTGTTATATTTCGATTCTCAGTTTATTAAATTTCTTTCAATTCATTGAAATTATAAAATGTGAAATGTTGCAAACCTAACATGCAGAGATCATTGGATATTGGCCGTGCTTATGCCAAGAGATAGGGCATTGTACGTGTTCGATTCCGATAGGAAGCACAATAGAATGTTCATGATCACTGCTGCTGTTGAGGAGTAAGTGCCTTCCTAAATTTCACGTTTGTTTATTAATTTATTATTTTAACAATCTCTCGTATGTACTGATTGTTCAATGTATTCATATTTCAACAGTGCTTTCCGCATAGAATTGGATACTTCTTTAGATATTCATACCGAATGCAAGGTAATAGTTTATATTGAGATATGATATGATTATAGGTACGTACATGCAAAAATTTGTGAATATCTAATATAAGCCATTTGTATGCTCATCATACATTTCAATTTTTCTTTAAAGGTTCAGAACGATTGCGAGGTAATATTTTCTATTGAGATATGATGATTACAGGGACCTAGATGCAAAAATTTGTGAATTCTATACATTCAAGCCATTTGTATGCTCATTAACATACGTTTCAATTTTTTCAAACTTGTTATGTAGTGTCCACAACAACCATTTTCCTGGGAATGTGCATATTATGTCATGTTGCTCATGCAAGACATAATGAAGGAATTCCTCGATGTTTTTCCAACATTAAAGGTATATATGTATATATATATGCATTTATGGAATTTTTCAAAAGTAATACAAAATTAAATTTATAGTCTCTGCTATCTTTTAAAAAATGCAGAATATTCCCGCTAAGCATACCGTACAACGCTTGAGCGACTTTCGCCTAATGTGGGTGCAAGTTTTACTAAAGGAACTAAAGGCGAGTCGAACAAGTATAACAATTTAGGATGTCAAGCATGAACATGATTTATATGTAATAATTTAGGATAAGTTCATCTTTTGTGTAATATTTTAAGATGTGTATATAATGTGTATGATATTTAATTTAATTATATGTGATAATTTAGAATGTGTGATTGTGATTTAGTATTGGTAGGTTGGCCAGCAAATTATATATATGGGGGCTGGCCATAATATCGAAATTGTTTTTTTTAGATTAAATAAACATCAGGATCGGTTGAAGTTCTGGAACCGATCCAGATACCAACTTTTAAAAAAAAAGATTATTCGTACAATCTGGATCGGTTTGTTACAGCCGATCCAGATAATTATTATTAGGATCGGTGATGTAAATAACCGATCCTAATTGTTAACAATTTAAATAAAGAAAAATACCCTAGGTTGGATCGGTTTTAAGAAAGAACCGATCCTGATACTGTTTAATCTGGATCAGTTGTAATTTTTAAAACCGATCTAGATTATTTTTATCGGGATCGGTCGTTTGTTACAACCGAGCCAGATTAGTATCTATCTGGATCGGTCAAACAACCGATCCAGATTTGTTTAGTATCAGGATCGCCCCGATCAGGATCGGTTGTGGCCCGATCCTGATATATGTCTATAACCGATCCTAATTCTTATTTTTCCACTAGTGGCCTAATGTTCTGTCTCTAGTGGGTGGGACCCATGCACATGCACAGAAGCAATTTTCAATGTGCCACGTACTAACTTTGACTTTGAATTGTTTATATATATATATACTAAAATAAAATACTAACTAAAAAAACTGGGGTACTTGTCATCCTGATTCCTGACTACTATTGATGATAGATAGAGAAAATATATTATGATTATTATTATCTTTCAGGAAATATATATCATGATTGTTTTACTCCTGTGCTATATATGGGCAGTGGGCTGTGGCCTAGGAGATTATTGAACATCTATTATTTTAATGTAATTATTGAACATGTTAGTTAATTATCTACCAATCAATATATATACATCAATACATCATGCATGTTCCATTGACCATTAATTCATTCCGGTCTGAAAGTAAAAAGACATAAATTAAAGCAGATTAAGGAGAGACTGAGAGTCTACACTCTTATTATTTTTTAATTAATGTTATTTTCAAATATAAGCAAGAATCAATTAATTAAGTTGAGGCGGACTAGTACTGTCGGGCGTCCTAAATTTCCAAATATTATTAATTACTTGTGAATTAAGTTTATTTTGCTAATTTTAAAATTATGTAATATTCACTCTTCTGCAAAAAAAAATTTGTTGGAATGAATTTAGTTGTTGTTGTGTAGTGTGTACATTATTTTTTGCTTTAATCAATTTCAGACACATTAAGTCATACAATCATCAGCATTGACATATTTGCTCAAATTTTCACCGTCTAAGTGCAGAATAAATTTATTTGAGATAATTAAAAAAGATATATTAATTTTATTCAAAATTTAGACACACACACACTTGTAGTTATAATATAAAAATTGTTGCTTAATTGCATTGTTAGTTTTATAATTCATGCATGGAAGGAAGGAAATGCAATTCAATATGAGAGCTAGGTCTACCAAGTATTAATTATAATATAAAATTTTGGGAGGAACGTTTTAGATTACTATGCATAATTAATAATATTATGCATGGTTGAATATATTATTTTAAAAGAAAAGGCAATTTAATTGTATCCCTTAATCGCATTGCAAAAGGCATTAAAAATGATTAAAAATAATATATATGCGGGTTTTCCTTTCCGATGTAAGAAGACTAGAGGATCTTTTAATTAATTATACTATATACTATATACTACAGTAGTATACCTTATAGTCTTATACCTTGGAAGGAAGGAAGGAAGGAATTGGATCCACATTCCACATTCCACTAGCTCAATTACAGAAGAGAATCATAAAAAAATGTGTTATGGACCCAGCACCTATATGAAAGCTTGGGGCCCATTTCCTCTCTATTCTTCTAAGTAGTTATCTTTTAACTATAAATGGTGCAGTATTCCAGAGGCTAACAGGGTTAAAGATCAATATGGAGAAGTCAGAATTTATACAACTCAACACAGCACACAGCGCTGACCAGCAGATCCAAAACATGTTAGGGTGTAAAATAGGAACATTGCCTATGACATACCTTGGATTACCACTCTCGGATAGCAGGATTCCAAAGCGGGTGTATCAAGACTATATCCAACGAATAAGAGAAAGGCTTACGGGTTGGGCAGCGAAATTTCTGAGTTTAGCGGGTCGCATTGTTCTAATAAACTCGGTTCTCTCCGCTATGCCCATTTACATAATGACGGTCACCCGGCTTCCACAATGGGTCATCGATGACATTGACCGCATACGACGAAACTTTCTATGGCAAGGCGCTCAACAAGAAAGAAAAAAAATACACCTAGCAAACTGGGATCTTATCTGTGTACCCAAGAAGATGGGGGGCCTTGGCATCATAAATCTAAAAAATTTCAACATAGCACTCTTGGCGAAATGGTATTGGCAGTGGCTTCAGCAGCAACCAAAATTATGGAAGTCAATCCTCTCTGAAATCTACTGCCAGCAAGACCCCCTTGGAATTTATGACTCATATCTCTTCTCCACACACTTGAAAGATGCCCAACTATTATGTGACAATTTTATTCAGAGGGCAAAAGGCCAAGGAAGAAATATCAAATTGTGGAAACATGATTGGGGGGAAAGTATACTCAAAAATTGGTTGGCAGCACTATTCACCTTTGCCGTTAATCAGGATCTCAGCCTTCAGGATTTCTTGAGCACCCCAGACTTGGCTCGGCTCTTTGAGCATGCGCTGACAGAAAAGGCAGAGGAAGATTTGCAACAGCTATGCAGAATGAGATTTGAGCTACAGCAGTACTTGGCAACACCGCAAATGAATGAAGACAATACCACCTGGAAACCACAACCGGACAAGGGCTTTTCCGTCAAGTCAGCATACGGCACAATCTGCGATACTCCGAGAATCAAAGCGCAAACAGGTGACATCTGGAAACTTAAAATTGCTCCAAAATGTAAAGTTTTCGCGTGACTGCTCTTTAACAATAGGATACTGACAGCGGAAACATTAAGAAATAGAGGAATTGAAGTGGTGGGAATGTGTTACATGTGTAGAGCAAGTGATGAAGATGCCAAGCACCTATTCAACGACTGTATTCAAGCCAAGGCTGTTACCAGTAGAACACTCCTGGCCTTGCAAATCTCGGCCCCAACACAGAACAGTCTAGGCAATATTGAAATGATGGTGGACAAAAGGATCAACAGTAGCACAAGAGAGATTATAATACTTACAAACTTTATTATTTGGAAAGAGAGATGCAACAAGATCTTTAGAGAGACAACCAAAACAACACAGCAATTGGTGGATGAAATAGTAGAAATGAGAAAGCTGGAAGGCAGACTACAAGCAAGCAACAACAGGGTCCATGTAGACACCACTTAAATTTTAAATAAAGCTAATCAAAATCTAGCAACTACTGTATCAGTTAGCTAGGTTTTTCATATTTCTATTTTTATTTTCTTTTTCTTTTCCCTCCACAAGTAGACCCCTTTCGGTTTCTTTTTTCTTTGTATTTGTATTTTTTTTTTCAACACATACACTATCAGACTCTCCTCTTGAGAGCCTAAACACTTGTAACCAACAACGGTTAATATAAAGTGGGGCTAGACCCCTCTTGTTTCCTCAAAAAAAAAAACTATAAATGGATCACCAAATAGTCAGTTCAAATGTGAGCAGCATAGGCACCGTTTCAATTAATACAAGAATTGAACTAAAACCATTAATTATAAAAATCATCTCTTTTCTCCGATTCATATCAAAATTAAGTCACCTCTATAGCAATTGAAAATTTCACTAAAGCAGCATCTAGCCAGGCATTATCTATGCCCCCATACAACAGAGAACCAGTGATTATATATTATATATTATTTTGTATGATAAATGCATTCTTCTACAGTTCCTTTGTAATAGACTAATAGTCGAAGCCATTTTTTAAGCATGATGATTTAACAAAAAATGTCATATGTACAGAATAAAATTAGATAACTATTAGACCACAATTAATATAACACTCCGCCATGATTCTAGGACTTGCATTAATTTAAACAAAGTCACTTTCATAGCTTTGCTTGTATTGCTTATTTTTGTTGGAGCTAAATATCCTAGCCGTGTGTATCGTGTTGACATGGTTTTAATTATGTCTGAAGCATGCATGATATATGACAGAACTTTGACAAATAAATAGCTAGAAACAGTTAAACAACTACCCACAAATTCTGACCTGGAACCTCCCTCTTCTACAGTTTTCCTTAATGAATAATACAAGTACATCAAACGCAACCTTAATTTCAAAATCTTATGTGATCTTGTAGAAGATTCAACAGTACCCACGCAAATTAGAAATATACCTGAGCAAACTAAATGCACACCAATGAATTAGTAATATATCTGAGCCAACAACTATCTACAGTGATGGAGCAGAAGTGTGGTTCTGCATTTGCTGGTAACAGAAATAGGCTGTCAGAGGGTTAGGGAGGAAGTTACAAATTCATCCTACATCAAAACTAAACCTATAAATTGTTAATGATCATATTATTGGCAATTATTAACCTACCTAGGGCTCTGAAACAGGTTTCTAAATTAATAGTGGCAGCATTGATTGTCTTCCCTAGTGAAGAACTCATTCAAAACCCAAATTGATTCATTTCAAAGAGTACTGGACTGCCTATGCAGTCGGAAAAGAAAAGGAAAAGAAAAATCCAAAGATTCAAGATTTTCAACATTTTAGTTATAATGTTTTACAGTGTGATACTTGCCAAAAATAGAATCTTCATAAACTGCAGTAGTAACAACCACGCAAGATATAATAGTTAAATGCAAAGATATAATAGTAAAATGCAAGATATAGTAACTTTCATAAATCGAACCATCAATAACAGCTAAAATACAAAAAATTCAGTAGTTAAAAGAGCAAGTAATAACCAACAGATGAGATCAAATATACCAGTATCTAAATAGAAGGTATTGGTTTAAGGGGTTTTCAGCGAACATCCCAGAGCAATGAAAGCAAATTGCACAAGAAAAAAATTAGGGTTAAAAGAAAACAAAATAGGGTTAAATTACCTCCGGTTCTGCCAGCTGCCTCCGTCACTCTCGTTGATCTTCTGTTCCACCTCGCACAAAATCGTATACACTTGTGATTTGTCTTAGTAAATCTCTACTTACACATTTCCTAGCATAATTCCACTGCAATTCCCAAAAAGACCTTACACAAAACACTAGACTTGATCCCCTATAATCACAACCAAAAACTATTAAAACATGTATCAGTTAGAAAGCAGGAGCAAGTCTTTTCAAAGCCTCAAGAATGCCATAGTAATAATTCCACTGTGGGCGCTGATGTGGTGTAATAGAGGATTGCCCAAATGGGTTTTCCTTCACAAATTCTGGAATGTTCTCAACCGCAGATATTTTTTCTAGATATATCCTGATTTCTCCTCCTCTACCTGCTCATAACAAATTAATTATCAATTATAAGAATTAACCAATAAGATCATGCATTTATTATTAACATTTATTATTTTGCAAATGAAAGAAGTAACAAACTAACCCAAGGAATTGTCCTCTTTGTTGTAGAATGTGTATGGATATGGAAAAATCGTTGTGTAAGGCTGCAATAGAAATTTAGACAAGTATTAATTAGAGACTATTTTAATAACCAAAAAACTTAAAATTGCCAGGATATCTGCATGTACTATTGTCCCTATAAAAATGGTCAACAGGGTATTTGTTAAATATTGACAAATTGATCCTTCATACTAGGTTTGGAAATCATGAACATATATGCACAATTGTGATCATTTTTGCTTTACTAATCCTTGACTTTCACATCTTGTAAATAACCAACAGATGCCAATGCTAAATGGTTATATAAACTTATAACTCAGTAATTAAGATGTTGAGATAAATTGAAAATCAAATGAAGCTGTTGGTATTCTCAGCTGCTGCTGTAAGTAAAAAAAAGTAAAAAAAAATGAAAGAAATAGAAAGGGTTGTAGGTTAAGCAACATACAGGGTTACGCAAGGCCTTGCAAGGAGAAGCGTATTAGATGGTGTAAATCGCCCCTTTTCCCATGGCAAATCAGCTTCAACCTTTTTCCATAGTTTGTTTAATTCTTTAAAAAACAAGGGCTTTTTTTCCACCGTTTTGAACTTTGTGTCTGTGCATTTTGATTGGTCCTGTGAGTAATCAAGGCAAATAAAATGAAAAAAATATCAATACAACTCTCAAGGAAGAGAATGTAAAACGTATATAACTGAAGACTAAATAAATGTTGCGTACCCAACAAAATAATAGCTTATTTTTCATTTCTCACAAAAAGATGGTGGACAGCGTCCTCTAGGTTATGCCTGCAGAATCAGAATAAAAAATAAAAAAAAGATATCAGTAGGAAGATAAAACTTATGTTGAAAATCGAGACTAGCCAAAACACAATAGAACTGGTGCTTCAAGAAAACGCATACCTGCTTCTATATAATATTTATATAAGAGTGAGGCTATGGTGCTATGCATAGCAAGGATGGCTAGTGTACTACGACTCAATATGGTACTTTTTAAAATCTTAACGGTCGATCCAACCGTTCAATGTGATAACCATATGAATATGTACTTGCAAACTAAATTTTATATTTTTCTGAATTTTTTTACTATTTTTTTAGATAGGTAGAATTTTGATGGTCCAGAATTTTCAGAAAACACTGATTTTTCTACCTATCTAAAAAAATAGTAAAAAAATTCGAAAAAATATAAAATTTAGTTTGCAAGTACATATTCATATGATTATCACATTGAACGGTTGGATCGACAGTTAGGATTTTAAAAAGTACCATATTGAGCCGTAGTACACTAGCCATCCTTGCTATGCATAGCACCATAGGCTCACTCTTTATATAATTCAATGATCGAACTTACTGCTTTTTTTATGACCAAACTCCAACTTCAAAGTTTGCGAAACAAAACTTGAGAAAATTAACACAGAAGGGCCCACCAAGTAAATACATTACTCTGTAGTATAAGAATTAAAGAGTAATAATTGTTTTGTTATCTAATTTGTCGCTGATCTTAAAATCTGCATATCCGACATTTTTATTAATATCCAAAGTTAATTACAAATTAATAATTATACCCAGAACCGTTTGGTTTTTCCAAAAATATCCAAACTGGCCACAAAATGGTCAGTTTCCTCTTCCCCAAAAGCCGGCCATTTTGTTTAGGGTTTAGGGTTTCCTCTTCCACAAAATGGCCATTTTGCCAGACTGGATTTGTCCAGTTTGTAGGGGCATTTGCAATTGCAGCCTATGTAGGCTTAAAAAAGGATGGAAACCCACTGGAACTCTCTATAACAAGGTAACTTAATTAATATCTGATCCAAACCTTGCTGAGCCTGAGATATTGTAAATATCATAAATTAATAAATGCCTTAATTGCCTAATGCCTATGTAGGTTGTGAATCTTGGATACAAATCAGTGGCACATTATCTGATCCAAACTCGTCGGAAGCCAACCAATTGTAATTCTAAAATCAAAGCTGCCATGTCAGATAGCACAGAAGCTGCCAAAGAAAATGAACCTGAAATGATGATATCAGATGAGCAAGGAGATCATGAGAGTAGTCGTCGTCGTCGGGTTAAGAGAAAGAAAGGAGAGGGGCATACTGGTAATCTATTTTTTCCTGGCTCCATTGCCACTAGGTTTAGAAGACGTATTTAATTAATTACTAGGTCTTGCATGATGTTTGGATTGGTCAAATGAGGGTTTGGAGTTCGAGTTTTGTGTTTTGAGTAACAATATATATATTAGCTAGCTAGGGGGCGAAATTGACAACAAATTAATGGTGGTTGCCTTTTTGGGATATATATATATATATATAGAAATTAAGGGGTCAGTTGTCTTAAAATGATAACCATCCAGATCCAGTATGGTGCTTTATATGTGTGCTCCATAAAATAGACTCTGCATGCAATTGCAAATTTGCAATATTGCATGCATCAATTAGGATATTTTTACATTTAGAAATTAGTGCTCCGCTCCACTTAAGAATCATCCTTTTAACTAAATATATATATTCAATATTGAACACATTTCACTGGGAGTAATTAGAAAAGTATTATGAAAAAAATAAAATCAGTTGAATATTTGTAGTAGATTGGGAACAAAAGTGTAAGTAGCAAAATAAAATTATGAAATGAAGTGAGAAGAAAGCAGCTTTGGGCCTTTTAGGCTCCTGTGGTACAGACAATGCTACTTTCTGGTATTTCAACTTTGCGTTTTATTGCATCGCATCATTTGCTTCTTTCTGGTATTTCACCTAAACGATACAAGTACCAATCACAGTCGTGCAATATATCTATAAAGACAAATTTATCTGTTAATATTGCACTTGTGATTTTGTGTTTAGTTAATCTCTACTTTACATTTTCTAGCATAATATGTTCCTGTGCGATTCACATTTCTTAATTAGTTAGCATAATCTCTACTTCACATTGCCTGCTGTGATGATTCCTCTTGTTCCCCGGCCAACCCGGCCAATGAATTGATGACAGAAATCGGGTTTTAAATTAATACCCAAGAAGAACAAGCATGGTACCAATATCAGACCCTTTGACAAGGTCGGGGCCCCTTGTCTGGTCTAAACCCTTTTTCAAATCAAACCCGATAATTAAAACTAGACCCAATTAATAAACCCAATGATGATGATGTGGCACAATCGAAGCAGTGAATTAAGCGCAAATCTGAATGCACTTCAAACCTTAAAAGGCTGGCGCCAAGGGAACAACCTAAATCAAAATTAAATCCAATCAAGCCTAAATGAATCTAAGCCAAGTCCTAAACCAAATCCAATCCATATTCTAATTAAGATCAAATATTTTATTAATTACCAACGACCAATTTTTTAAAAAGCCTTTGTTTCTTATTATATAACTGCCTTGACAAACAAATTGTTTAACAATCTTCAAGTAGAAACTTATTGATGAGTGATAACATGCATGGTACTATGAAAAAGGACAGTAGAAACAAAAATAAGCATTAAATTATTTGTAATAATGGAGTTTAATTATGAATGTAATCTTGATCGGCATAATAAACACCGCATTATCTCCTATATATATATATGCTCTTAATCGGTCTCTCTGATCAAGGTCAAGCTTATTACAAACTCATTATGTGGCCTTGCATTGATTGCCCCATTCCCTATTCCTACATAACATCATAAGTTTAAGTTTAAGTTTGCCTCCGGAGTCCGGACTCGACAAGCTGGTGTTCAAGATACTAATTACCACAATAACAATTGGTCTACTAAATGTTGCCTCCAATAAAAATTACTTTCCTGTACAAATGAAGAGAATATACATGTTCATAAATTAATGATTTATGATATATGTACTGTATTTCAATTAGATTAGTCAAAAGTAGCTTTGAAACAATTAAATTCTTTATCTTAATAATTTTATTATATGAGATTTTTCAAGTATTTTAAAGGAAATTAATAATGCATTGACAAAATCAAATGACTGTATTTTCTCTATATTTGAATATTTTTGGGTAATACAACCTGAAATAGAATTTAATGAGGTTATAAGTTTTTCTTTTTTGATGTCTCGGCAGAAGCTGCCAAGGTATTGATTGAAAGAAAAAGTCTTTTTACAGCGATTCAGTAGGGTAAGTAATATTTAAATGACTTAAAACAAACCAAAATAGACCCGTCCCCCAAGCAAAGAAACAGTGCCATGCACGTAGGGGACGCCTCCGCTTAGTTCAGCAGTTGCGGAGCCACAACACCATTTCTTCTACCGCTCTGGCAGCTACTATCTTCGGCTCCGTTCTCGAGTTCTGAAAAATTACCATGTTGCGTTGTTTCCAGATATGCCAGGCAACACAAACAAACCTAGTACACCATTCTTGTTTCGATTTCCCACCCTTCAGCATTACCTTAGTCCAGGATGCCTCCCAAATCTGATGGACGGATTGTGCAACTTGAAATATAGGAAGGTTTAGCATGATGCCCACATGGTACCATACAGTTACCGCGTACGGGCACAGAAATAAAACATGTAAAATAGATTCAGCCGGGCAGTTTTGGCACATTGCACATTGACGCTCGATATTCATTCCCCTTCTTCGTAACACCTCTCGCGTCGGGGTTCTTCCCTGTAGGACGAAGTAGGCAAAGAGTTTAACTGACGGTGGAGCCTTACATCGCCATATGTATGAAAAATGCCACTTGATTCGGCCTCCACCCACAAGCGTGCGATATGTCGATCTTGCTGAATATGTGCCGGCATTATCCCATCTCCAAAGTATTCTATCCCGTGTCAGAGAGAACCGGATGTCATCCGGGAAGGACCTATCCATTGCCAAGGTCCCCCTCTCTGGCCATGCCCCTCTCTGGCCATGCCTCTCTGGCCATACCTCTCTTAATGAGGTTATAAGTTGCAACCTCACTTTTGTGAAAATTGAGCACAAGTTAACACATGATGAGTTGCCGGAGTTAAATTCAGCAATTTTACTTGGTTCGTTATGGACTAGAATAAAATTATGAAATGAAGAAAGAAGAAAGCAGCTTTGGGCCTTCTTGGCTCCAGTGGTACACAGCGCCAAAAACTAACTATTAAAACATGTATCAGTTAGAAAGCAGAAAGCAGAGCGAGTCTTTTCAAAGCCTCAAGAATTAATGCCGCAGTAATTAATAGTTCCACTCAAATGGGTTTTCCTTCACAAATTCTGGAATGTTCTCAACTACAGCTATTTTTTCTGAATATATCCTGATTTCTCCTCCTCTACCTGCTCATAACAAATTATCAATTATGAGAATTAACCAATAAGATCATGCATGCATTTATTATTAACATTTATTATTTTGCAAATGAAACGAGTAACAAACTAACCCAAGGAATTGGGAATTGTCCTCTTTGTTGTTTAGGGTTTTGGGTAATCAGCTTCAACCTTTTCCCACAGTTGGTTTAATTCTTTAAAAAACAAGGGTTTTTTTTCCACGGTTTTGAACTTTTTATCTGTGCATTTTGATTGGTCCTGTGAGTAATCAAGGCAAATAAAATGAAAAAAATATCAATACAACTCAAGGAAGGAAGAGAATGTAAAACGTATATAATGTTGCGTACCCAACAAAATAATAGCTTATTTTTCATTTCTCCAAAAAAAAAAAAAAGATGGTGGACGGCGTCCTCTAGGTTAATTATGCCTGCAGAATCAGAAAAAAAAAAAAAAAAAAGATATCAGTAGGAAGACCAAACTTATGTTGAAAATCGAGACTAGCCCAAACACAATAGAACTAGTGCTTCAAGAAAACGCATACTTTCTTCTATATATATTTATATAATTCAATGATCGAACTTATTGTTTTTTTTATGACCAAACTCCAACTTCAAAGTTTGTGGAACAAAACTTGAGAAAATTAACACAGAAGGGCCCACCAAGTAAATACATTACTCTGTAGTATAAGAATTAAAGAGTAATAATTGTTTTGTTATCTAATTTGTCGCTGATCTTAAAATCTGCATATCCGACATTTTTATTAATATCCAAAGTTAATTACAAATTAATAATTATACCCAGACCGTTTGGTTTTTCCAAAAATATCCAAACCGGCCACAAAATGGCCGATTTCCTCTTCCCCAGAAGCCGGCCATTTTGTTTAGGGTTTCCTCTTCCCTTTCTCTTCTTCTCCTTCTTTCCTCGATTGTGTTGGTGTTAGTCTTAGAGTAGTAGGATCTTCAGAAGATGCATTTCTCTTGCACTTCTTCTTCTTCTTCTTCAAAGAAGTATTTACAACTTCAGTTGGGCCAGCAAAGCTAACAACTGGTTGGTTATCAGTATCAGTATCAGGCCGCACTTGATATCTATCTTCTACTTGAGATTTATGCTTAACCTCAGATGGAAGGTCAGAACAGGGGCCCTTTGTCTTTGTCCTATCCCTGTGCTTTTTTTTCTTCTCTGTCAAAACTACTGTACCAATTGTTTGAGTCACCTCTAACAAAGATCCACCCTTCTTAATTATGTCGCCGTGTTTTCTAACTACTTTCTTCTTTGCATCATCATTTTTAGCTTTCTTCTTTGCTGGTCCTTCTATACCACACACACGCACACACAACTACTTTGGTTAATTAGCATCTTTAATCGCATCTCATTACTCATTTTCATCTCTTCCTTGATCAGCAATTTGGATTTACTCATCAATTTGGGTGTATTAATTGTACTAGGATTGCAGAAATTTGGGTGTATTTATTGTACATGTCTAAAGCTTAATTAGGCTTTAAATAGGATCTGGGCAAAATTGAAATTGGTAATAACCAATACCTAACTTTTCATGTAACATTTCATTACCAGCTGAGAGTTGGCATAACAACCACAGACAGGCAATTCAAAATGCTGTTCTAGCTGTATCTGGTTTTAAAAAAAAGAACTTGTGTTTTTAGAGCAATTGTAGTTCATAACAATCTTTTTACCTGGATTTTCTGGGGACTCGGAATCATGCCTGGACTTCTTTGTAAATATGTCTTTCTTTTTCTCCAAGCAGAGAGCGGTGCTTCTTTAATATATTCAGCTTCACAAACTGGTATACTAGCATCATTAGTCTCTGCTTTTCTATATTCTCCGTTCTTGGCATCACAATAGTTATCATTTGATGCTCGATTTTCACCATGACCTGTCACTAAATTGATTTAGCTGAATATCTATTCTCAGTCTTCTGTTTTAAAGGTGGTATGTAATACCAATACTAGGAAAGGAAAGGTATTCAATTCACTTATCTGATAACAAAATTTAAATGAGCATATATATATGAACAAGTATTAAGTTGTACATCTAATTTCTCAAGGAAAGTTAAGATAACTCAATAAGAACGACTAAATCAATTTATGACCATCTAATCTAACTCCTCTTGAATAGCATCTATGTACCTTGAAACTCTTCTTCTCCAATTTTCCTCGATTGTGTTGGTCTTAGAGTGGTAGTATCTTCAAAAGATGCATTTCTCTTGCGCTTCTTCTTCTTCTTCTTTAAAGAAGTATTTATTTCAGTATGAGGCCGCAATTGAGTCGCCACCAAAGCTTTGAGAAAACAGCCCCCTTCCATCTGAAGGACAACAGAGATTAACAGGGTAAAATATTGCTTCAACACAAATTCCTGTGACCTAAAACCGAATCCAAAAAAACCTGAACGTAAAATAGAAACTTATCAATCTTAATGTCAAATTAAATCTGTTGGAATAAGGTTTGGCCATTTTTATAGCATCAGCTAGTTGGTTGGCAACTAAACGTCAGATATCTTGCTTGGTCTTCTATTTCTTGCAAGAAATTCATCTTTTTTTTAATCCTGCTTGAGAGCTCTTTTCAGTTCTTCTAAACAAGTACAATAATATTATGAAAGATGTTAAAACATGTTCATTGCTACACACTAATGCTAATGTAGGTTAAAAAAGGTAGGGGCAGAAGGACCTAATTTAGCCATAAAACCAAATCTAAACACATCTTAAAATAGAGAACTCTTACCAGTACACAAGGTTTGGTGGAATTGCAGCATACTGTGCACTAACAGATATGTCCTAACATCCGGGCTAACAGGTATCTACAGCAACGAGGTTGTCAACTGATACTCTTGCATTATTTGAATTTATCCAATAATATTTTAGATTGAAGGTGAAAGAAAATAAAAGACAAAAAATATGAGAAAATAAAACCTCACATGCAATCTCTGCAAATATTCATATTTGGTATGAGGGAAGCCGGTCCACCATACCTCTTTCTTGTCACCTGCAATAATTCCAATAGACCCCTGATTTGCTATGGTTAATTGCATACATGTACACCAATTTTAAGCTACACATTGTACATCAATTTTCAACCACCCAGATTACCCATATTACAAAATAAAATAGAAAACTACCAAAATAGTACTATCCAATACTAATTTTTTTTTTATCAAATTATTCAGCACAAGAATTATAGGTGAAATTAATTTTGTATTAATTAATATATTTTATCAATCTATATTTATATCTCTTATAATCCAACACAATTACAGAAAATAATGAGAAAACTTAAAATACATAGCTACAGAAAAGATGAAATTTACAGGACACAATTTTCAAGCAGTGGCTGCTGAAATCGACAAGATCTATGAGCTGAAAAATTAAAAAGAAAAAACTAAAAATAAGACCTCAACCATGAATTGTTGATACTTAGAGCTAATATAACTCACTAATTAGTCCAAAAATAATGTTAATACAACTTCTTGCACTAATATAACTCACTAATAAAATAAAATGTGGGCATTCAAAACTGATCAGGTAGATTAATTGAATCACATTTTAAGTAAAATATAAAGGAAAAGAAGATATTATATATTTAAACGAAATAGAATTTCAGAAACAAATACATTTACTTGTTTACAATGCATTAATATTCAATATTAATAATTTTATTTAGTTAGTACATTTGACAAGACTATTTAATTTTATTCAATATATTGTATTACCGTCAAAATATAAAAATGTACTAGATCATTGGATCCAGATATAAAAATGGTCAAGGTTCACAATGAACCAATAGAAATTTCCAATTTTCTATATTTAGAAACTTATGTATCGAGTCTATCCAAAACAAAACGTAAGAAGATTCTTTCTCCCAAATCGACTCAGCCAAATACATTCGCCCTTCGCAACTTCTCAGACCTATTTCTTCTAGAAGCCCATCTCAGCCACGTTTTTTACATCTGCACTATTTTCGGACTCCACTACTCTTCCGTACCAATCAAAAGTTAGAAGGCTATAAATAGTCCATTTAGAGGCCGAGTTAGGAGAGAAATCTGCTAATGAGAGCAGAAGGCGATCTATAGGAGACCAAGAAATTAAGGCGCTTGAGGTGTATTCCTTCCATCTTTCTACTTCAATTGAGTTGTATTATATTCTTTTTATCTTTTTTTCATTGTTAATTTGTTCATGAGGAACTAAATATCTTTTTCTAGAATGAGGGTGTGTACTTGAATTCTTATGATGTTTAATTGAGTCATTGTTTATTTTATTATTTAGTTTTGCATTGTTCGTGTGGTCGGGTAGTTTTATTTCTTTATTATGATCAATTTTATTTATTTATTAACAAAAAAATTGAATTTCCAATTGAATTTAAGGTTTCGAGTCTTTTAAAAAAATTAATTTAGGTATGATGTGCTAAGGTTTAAATTTCCTTCTTAATTTATTTATTATATAAAATTTTAATTTGTCGTAATTAGTGGTTTACAACTATTTAAAAATGTTCAAAACTTGAAGATATAACAGAAATAAATTGAACTGAGGAAAATAGATGATGAGTGATATATAAGGTTGTCGATTAATTAAAAAAAATTAATTGTGTTGTGTTGATGACAATTATATTAGTGTAAATATCAGCACCCTACGAGTTCGGCTTCCTCTATGAGAATTCTATCACAGAAATATTAATTCTTAATTAAAAGATCACAAAAATAACATCATCAAATTACTTCCACTCTACTGTCTACAATAACAAAACTGATCTAATTAACACACACGCACACATCCATCAGTTTCATACACAAATTAGAGTAGTGATAATTAAAATACATCCAATCCAGTCATATCATTACTCATCAATATTCATCAAGCTGCCAATAAGATTTTTCTCAAAATAATCAACAAAAATTTGAGCTTTATTTATATATACACTAGTGGAGAAATAGCAATCAGGATCGGTCAAATGAAGCCATCAGGATCAGATTTGGGTGCGATCCTGATCCAAGCGACACTGAAAATAGGGTTAGACTTATGGCCGATCTTGTTGTGACTATCAAATCGGTCGTTAGTAGTGGTGACTATCGAGATCGGTCATTTAGTAACAGCCGATCCTAATGTGACTATCAAGATCAGTTGTTTAGTAACAACTGATCCTTTTATGTAGTTATCAAGATCAGGCTTTATTTAACAACCGATTTTGATTGTATTTTTTTTTAAATTATCTTTTAATGTTGCTAGCCCCCACCAAATATTTTGGCCAATAATCAATATGCCACAATCACAAACACTTTGAACATGCTAAATAAACACAACATATCAAATTATCAAAACAAAATAATTAACTAAAATTATTCAAATTACATGCCATTATATCCACAAAACACACAAAAGACACCAAACAAGTTAATTAAATTATCCCTTAATCAATTAAACAACCAATCTATATATATAACCCTGCATATTATTTGAGCAAAAGAGAAAATTGAACAAGAGGAACTAGTACATCGATCAGCATTGTGGTCTAGCAAAACCTTCATGCAAGCTCTGTGTGTTGACCCAAGGACACCCCTTTGATCTGTAGCCTTGGAAGAGTACCACCTCACAATTTGGTCATATGACATAAATGAAAACAGGATTGACATAATAAACGGAAAATTATTGTTTGAATAAAAGGTACAAGGTTACATATGTAAATAGTAACTAATATGAGTAACTTACTGGTTATACAAAGCATTAAAAATCATCCTTCTCAATGGTCATAGTTCTAACAATGCCTTCTGTATACCTATTTTCCATAGATTATACTGCATATGCTCCTTCAAAGAATCTTAAATATACTACACCAACAAATGCAAATATTATCCCCATTTTCATCACTATTTCTATCCGTAGATGGTTGAGAAAGGATAATAATAATGATAGTTGTTATTATTATTACCATGATTCATGGAATAAATATGACATATATGGGTATTATTTTATCTAAAATGTTCATATCAAGCACCACTTTTACATGAGCATGAAATTGAATACTAATTATGAATAGAAAAAGAATGTAAAATTGCAAAGCAAGGCGTAAAGCAAGGCATGTGTGGTCTTCCACTCATCCCCCTCTACACTGTCACCCTCTGGCTCACTCTTTTTTTTTTTGAAAAGGAACCTAGCAGGGGCTGCCTAGGTTTGAAATTTTATTGAACGAAGTAAAACAAGTTTGGATTACATCAGCCTAACATGAAATAGAAAAGCAACAAACAAATTCTCAAAGCAGGCAAAACAAAACAACATGGAAACTGTATCTAAGCTAACAGTAAAACTATACTCCCTCGTCCAAGTTCATGCTACAGCTTCAATCGCAGGAAACAATTCATATCATATGTCTCTAATCCTGTTCTTCAACCATCGTGTGATCCCTAGCAATCCTCCCCGGGGTACAGCATTTCATCCACAACCTTGTCTCCTCTATGACTCGATTAACAATGATCTCTGGTGGTGTTAGGGAGCCCGAGAAAACCTTATTGTTACGCTGCTTCCAGATCAGCCAACAGGTACACATAAAGAGAGAATCCCACACAGTGCGCTTTCTATCCCCCTCCATCTCCGCTTGCCTCCTTGATGTTGCAACAATGTCCAGTATTGTCAGCCGGGGTATCATGACTCAAAATCCAAAATGGGAGGACACTCCATACCATACCCGAACCGCATTCGGGCACAGGAACAGCAGGTGCAGTGCTGATTCCGAAGGGCAATCCTGACACATCATGCAAGTTTGTCGGGCGCCCATATGCTCCCTAAGCATTACCTCCCCTGTCAGGATCCTGCCCTATATGAGCAAATAAGTGAAGATACGCACTATTGGCGGGATGGGTAACTTCCAAAGATAGGCATGTTCAAATAGAACTTTTCCTCCCGTTGTCAGTATTTTGTAACTCGAGTTTGCTGTATACGCCCCACTAGCCGTCCATTTCCAGATTATATCATCTTGGTCGTTAGTTAAATTCACCCATAGGTCTATCTCTGGCGCCAAGACGTGGAAGATGGGCTGTGCATCTCGCAAAGAAATCCGTGGCTGTGAGGGGTTCTGCCCCGCTTCAAGGGTAGTAATGAGAGGTTGACCATGCCATGAGTCAAGCCAGAATGAAATTCCCTCACCCGTGCCAATCTTCCAAGTTGTAGACCACCGAAATATTGGCAATAGCCACAGCAAGGCCCTCCAAAAAAATGAACCGGTCTGCAACCAGAAAGTCGAGCTCGCCTCATATACCCCTGTCCATTTTAGCGCAGTAATCGTCTCGGTCCAAAGACAAGCAGGGTTTGTGTAGGCACGCCACCACCATCGTAACAATAGCGCGACGTTATGCGTTGCCAAGTCATGGATACCCATGCCACCCATTTTAACCGGTGAACACACCGTTGGCCAATTTAAGAGCGATATTGCTCTTCCCTCCTTGTCATTCCATCCCCACAAAAAGGCCCTCCGAATGACATCTATTCGGTCTATTATCCAAACCGGTAATTTGAAACACATCATGAAGTAAATGGGAATAGCAGAGAGAACTGACTTCACCAATTGTAAACGACCTCCTCTCGAGATGAGCTTACCTTTCCACCCCGCCATTTTTTTTTCCAGCTTTTCAATGAGAGGCATAAAATCGGCTCTGTTCGGTCTTGTAGTGGAAAAAGGCATTCCCAAGTAGTCTATTGGCAAATTAGCCCTAGTAAACTGGAGCACAAGTCTTGCTTCCCAGATGGCCCGACCATCGAGATTGAATGGCACAAAACTACTCTTATCGTAATTGATCATTAAACCCGAGATTTATGCAAACAACCTTAGGATTAATTTCAAGGTGATTAGAGTCTGAACCTCTGCATTGGCAATGATCGCGGTATCATCCGCATATTGGAGCGCATAAATGGGTTGCGAGCACCTATGAGTTAACGGGTTTGGTAATAGCCTGTTGGCTACCTTAATCATTCGCTGAAACACATCCACCGCTATAATGAAAAGCATTGGAGAAATTAGGTCTTCCTGCCTTAGGCCACGCCTATGAAGAAAATACTCGGTATGCTCGCCATTAACCACAATTCTCGATTGGGATGTGATCAGAATATTTCATATCCACTGCACCCATCTATCCGGGAAACCTCTAGTCTCCATGATGTTTGTCAAGAAATCCTAATCAATGGAATCAAACGCTTTGGTAAAGTCAATTTTAGCAAAAATCGCCTTTTTACCCGAGTCAGAGACATGTTGCAAAATTTCCCTCGTAGCAAGGAAGTTTTCCGCAATGTGCCTATCACGAGTAAACGCCGTCTGTTGTGAGGAGATAAGTTTCGGCAGCAGCAACCTGAGCCTATTTAATAAGACCTTGGTTATGAGTTTCGGGACCATGTTTATGATACTAATTGGTCTATAATCCTCCAACTTCACCGCATTAGGCTTCTTCGGAATCATGATTATGTTCGCCTTGTTGACCTTCGCGAGGTCTAGGTTGCCCCTCTAAAAACAATCAAAGATCCCCATTATGTCACCGCTCAAAGACTGCCAATATTTCTTGAAAAACTCATAAGCCATCCGGACCACTCGCTTTGTTATTGGCCAATTGTTTGACCGTATTTTCAATCTCCATTGCCGAGAACGGCCTCTCTAAACTGTCGAGATTCGGTTGCACCTCCGGATACAGTGCCCCTGGGTTAAAGTTGAGAGAATGTACCTGAGTTCCGAGCAGCGCCTTCATGTGCCTCAGGAATTCCTCTCTGATCTGTGCCGGCTGCACCATGGTTCGGCCATCTACCTCAAGTTTAAGGACTGTATTTTTCCGGGCCCGTGATGAAGCAAATGCATGAAAAAATCTAGTATTGCGGTCGCCATTCGTTAACCAGTTGCACCTGGATCTTTGGTGCCATCGGATCTCCAAGTTATTAGAAAGCTCAAAGGCCTTTTCTCGAATTCTTTGCCGAAGTACAAACTCCCGGAGATCAAGCTTCCTTTTTTCCTCAATTCTTTCAAAGAACAAAATTGCCGCCTTACAGTATTGTAACTGGTCATCCATTTCGCCAAACCTCAATCGGTGCCATGCACGCAGTTGACAGTGCAACCATGCAGTTTTGTTGTCAAAGGCCGTGAGCAGCTCTCTTCGTGTGCTGTGTGCTGCGTTTCCCCAGATAGAATCAACAACGGCCCGTGCATGCCCATACTGAAACCAAAATCGCTCCAACTTGAAGGGAACCTTCTTTTTCTGAGGGTTCTTGCAGTGTAGTAGAATCGATAAGGATACCACCGGGTACATCAGAGCCCAGTCGGTCCATACGAAACATCGATCTAACTTTGAAAAAACAGGATTAGGCTGCTTATTGGACCATGTGTAATCCATGTTTTCCAATTGAACATCTATTAGCTACAAATCTCGTATCAGATCATTAAATTCAAACATAAGATCGAATCCCCTCATTTGACCCGATCGGTCTACCAACCAACGAAAAATCACCGCACATGATCCACGGTAATTCTATAAGGTCTGCCAAATTCCTCAGTTCATTCAAAAAAACCCACTTACGCTCGCGGTCACCCCGACTCAGACCATAGACCGAGGTAATCACAAAATTAGCCCCTGTGGTTGGATTCCTAAGGACCACTGTACAAGTATTTTGAGTTGTGAAAGAGTTCACTAACCCATATGCATGTTTCCAAGCCACTAAAATGCCACCAGCCGATCCCCTCGCATAAAGTAGAACACAATTTCTTTCAAAAAAACTGGACAACACACTTGCAATATAAGAAAATTCCCATTTCGGCCACTTTGTTTCTTGGATACATACTATGTCACATCTTGACCTTCGTATCACATTTTTCACAACATTACATTTGTTAACATCCCCCAATCCCCTTGCGTTCCACGACAATACCTTTAATTTTGGAATATACATTGAGAAAACTATTGTAACAACAGCAAATAACAACTCTGAGTTTAGAGCGCTCAATCGCTCTCTGAGGCCGTAGCGGCTTCCACTTCCTCCTCTGATTCTTCCTCTATCTCATCTTCTGTCTTGGCCTCAGAGTTGTCAAAGTGTAAATGAGAGTTCGGTCGGTTAGGCTGCCGGTCTTGCATGTTAGTTCCCTCATTGTCTGAGTCCGACTGTGCCGGCTGGGGGTTAAGTTCTCTCTGCAGATTATCTTCTTGGATGGTTCGAACAACATCATCCGATCTGAGCCCACAACCCTCCGTAACTCCCCTGCAGTGCGAATATTCAACATGCACCGTGTAGAAACCATCCGCATTTTTCACAAGGCCCATATCTCTCTTGGCGGTGTCACTCGAAGGCCCGACCAATGAAGATGCCTGTGTATGAGGCCTCGGTCGAGTAGCATGCCCAGCACTGTGCGGACGGCCTCTACCCTCTTGTGGCCCTACTTGCAACCCATTGGCCTTAGAGGCCTTATTAGGCGAGGAAGGCCCAGATCTATCGGCAGACTTGCCTTTGCTTGGGGATGGCCCAGTACCACATGATGCGCTGGAGGGCCCAGTAGCCAGTCTCCTCCTATTTTTAACCGATCTCCTTAATTCTATCAGTGGTTAGGAGACAGCTATGCTGTCCTCACCCAACACATCAGCATTAAATGCCACCTCTGTATCTGCACCCGATGATTACCCAAAATGACTATCCTTGGCAAGGTGTGAGTTTCGAGTCGCTATCCTCGTACCCGAACTGGGTCTCCTTTCTTCACGTGGGGAGAATGACCTCTGCAACGGTAAAACTGGTACTTACACCTCATGCTCGGCCTGTGCAGTACTTCCTGTGCTGAGTTGGGTATCCTCCTAAATTTGACTCGCTACACCGGTCGCGCTGCCTGCCAGAGGCACAAACCGACCCCGTAGGTCTGCTGTTGCTTGTTCGGCGCAATTAATGTTCTGAACCAGCCTTTGTCTTTTGATATTCTCTCCCCCCTGATCACTCAAAAGAGAGCAATGTTTCTTTTAATATTTATAAACTCGGAAATGCTATCGGTTCGGACTGCAAGCGCACAATCCTATCGAGTAGTATATTCGAGGTCGATCCACAGGGAATATTGGTTCAATGCTTTGAGCGATCGAATCACAATCTTTCGAAAGGCTAGACGAAATCTGAAAATTGAGAGATGTTGTTTTGATCAATGTAAATTAGGAAGCAATTAAAAGTAATTAAAATAAAGATAGAGGTGAGAATTCCTAGGGTTTCGGCACACCATTGCCACTCAATCCGCCTTGACAATATATTCCTGTTGCGTCTGATTTCCTGTTGTTGTTTAATGAATGACACCACATAGGTCACTGCGATTTATGTTACGCAAGAATGACAGATCTTTCACCGAGATTCTACATAGGACACTGCGATTTACCTTACGCAAATGTCTTATCTCTCAAATACCCCAAATTACTACAAAGATCACTGCGATTTACTTTACACAAGTGATGGAATTTGGTACGCGTTTTGTTGGTCTGGTTTATGGTTTCCCTGCTAAGGTTTTCTTCACATAAACCTAATAAATCTCAACGAGGCTAATTCATACAAATAGTTTCTCTTACCATTAAAGCACTGTCACTACCCTAACGGACTCAAACTATATCATTGAAATTAGATGAAGAGATAGTAAATCACAAAAGCATTTTGTTTCAACAACAAGAAATCATAATCAACAGAAATATATATATCAAAACATCAAGAGTAACAAGGTTTACTGCCTAGCCCTAAGAAAAGGAACTTAGCCGCGGAACAGCATGGTTACAAGCACTCCTCTCTTCTCACTTTAATCAAATCTAACCCTAATTACAAAGATGATTATTCCTTCTACCCAGGGGCCTTATATAGGAGTGGAGGGGCGTGTAGAGGTTGAGTAGGGGCTAAGAAACTGATCTGGAAATAGCTGTCGGCAGTTATTACCCAAGAGACGCCTTCGGATACGGACCGTATTGGGTGATACGGTCCGTATTAGGACCTTGACAGTTAGGGTTTAATGCTTCCAGTGCTATTTTCTGGTCTGTGCTAGGCCTGGTCCGTATTAGGCAATACGGACCGTAACAAAGACTTAGTCAATGATCGTTGCTGATCCGATTGACCTGATTCTAGCTCCATTTGGTGTAAAATAGTCCCAAAACCTGTTTTCTGCAATAAAACATAAAGAATGGTGACAGTAGCCTTTTTCTCTAATTAATTAAACATAAGTGCGAGAAAATATGCAAAACCTAAGCCAAAACCCTACGTAAATCATCATTATTTTGACTCTGATCACCCCCAAGTCAACCGAAATACTGACAGGGGATTCACCCAGCCGCAGCTGATCCTGTGAGGAAGCCCCCCTGTGTGGTCTGCTGTGTTGCTGCCACTGATGGGTGAGAGCCAGCTTCGGCAGTCGTGGAATTTTCACCCTGAATGACTCTCCGGAGCTAGTTAGGCAGTGTTTGGGGATCCCTATCCCGACAGATTTCCATTAGCACCCGCCTAGACATTGCGATCATGTCATCGTCATCCGCCGAGTCATCATCATCACTAATAGTGATGAACCAAGCTTTGTCCTTTGGCTTGGGTTTTTTACAGAAAACTGGTGGAGGTAGGGGGAAGTCCTCTTCTTTGTAAAGTGTGGCCCTATACCAGTTGATCGGTCAAATTTGTACCTCCGTTTCTAGGACATCCGCCACCAGCGAGATGCTGTACGGAATGTCTTCCAATTTGACCATGGCCACCACCACTGTCCAGGTCGATATGTTCGCCGGATTCGGCTGAGCAACAGTACCAAGGTATACGCCAAATGAGCTCACTGCATTGATGATCTCCTTCTTCCTATAGAGGGGTGGCGGTATGCCAACTAGGTCGATCATGACCTTGAACTCCGGGTTCATTCGTGATGTATCTTTCAGTGGATCCCATTTGTGAAAAGAGATTCCTTCATCCCACACTTCATATGGTATAGCCTCAATGAGTGTCTCCAGTGCTAGGCCTTCCGGTAAGATGATCATAAACCTATTCCTCGTTAAAGCGGCGAGTGTGACTTCCTTTTCTGAGATGAGGTTGGCTTTTGCAATCCATTCTGCCATCTTATCGACAGATAGGTCAAAGTTGATGGAGAGGTCTGTCGCCCGTACTAAAACCGCCTATTGAAGTTTGTGTACCTCTTGATGGTTGATGTCTCATTATTAGATCTATAAATTCGGCCAATTTCTGTACCACAATCTGTGTTTCAAACCACCAAATCATGTCTTTTACATTGAATACATTGAATATCTATAGAATGTGGTACTGCTGCATTTTCATTATTACTTTGCAGAAAATGAGCCAAATCAGGAAAAATTGTGAGTTCTGGAACCCCCCACGCGGGCGGCATCAGATCCCACGCGGGTAGCATCAGATTCCACGCGGGTAGCGTCAGATTCCACACGGGTCGCATCAGACCCTGAGATTTCAGCACCGAACTTAAAACAGTCATAACTTTTGACTCGTAACTCCGTTTTGAGCGTATGACCACTTTTCGGAAAGCTCGACGCGACCCGCATGAGTTGGCATGCGACCCGCATCGAGTTAATTGCGCCAAGACCCGATTAAAGCCCGTTAAGATGCCTATATAAGGCCTGCGCGAATTGAGAAAAGGGGACCCCCGATTTTTATCCACATTTTCATCCAGAGACAGATCAGATCCGATTGTGAAGTGAAGGAGGCGATCAGAAGAGGGGAGGAGTCGATCTGGAGCTGAAGAGGAGTCGATTCGGAGAAGAAGACTCAACCTGAAGCTTCAATCCTCTTCCCTACTCCTCCTCTCACTATGATTTGCTTTCTCTCTCTTTCTTTTACTTTGATTTCACTCATGTCTGAGTAGATTTGTAGTTTCGAGGGTTTGAATTTGTAGTCTGATACTTTATTTGATGATGCATATGGATTGATTCTTATTGTTATTTCGTGTTTCTTCGATTCTTGTATTGTTTGTGATTGCTTGATCTGAATTGTTTGATTCTTGATTGTCTACTGTTGAATGCCTTTGGCATTTCTTCTTGTACCAAAGGCTTGACGTTTCTTGCAAATTAGGTTAAGTACTTGAGGTAGGTCTGAGAACCGAAAGGTGAGGTCAATGAGTAGCCGAAAGGTGAAAGCTTTCACTTGCTCTTGCTCAGCTTGTGGATACCTTTAGTAAACAGAACTGAGAACTTAGGTTTAGATCAAACAGCTTGAATGAACCTGAGAGGGTGAAATTGCAATTCCAAACCAGGTCTGCTAAGCCAACACACGAAAGTTGAGGTTCGGTGACACTAGGTACGGTCAATCTAGCCTTACACAATTTAAACAACAAGTTTCTGACATGTGCAGACTTTGCTCAGAGGCCATGCGGGTCGCGTGAGTTAGCACGCGGGTCGCATCACGAGGGTCGTAAGCCACAGCTTGCGAGTCGCGTGCTAGGTCCAGGGCGCTTAAGGCCAAGCGGGTCGCATGCGAAAGCATGCGGGTCGTGTCACAAGGGTCGCATGCGAGAGCATGCGGGTCGCGTGGCAGGTCCTGAGCAGTAAAGTTGAAGATGAAATCTGAAACCCTTGAAACACCCTTTTATATACCATAGTACAAAACGCAAACATTTAATCGATTCATTACTTGTCTATACACTAGTTTACTTGTTCATACATTAGTTTACTTGTTCATTCATTCTTCTATTTCATTTGATTTGTTCTTACATCTTAGGATTAGACAAACTCCAAACATTCAAACTTCTAGTACTTAACTAGGAAAAATAGAAAATCAGAAAGTAAACCGTCCCTGAGGATCGACACCCGATTAAACTACACGATAAGATTGTACACTTGCGATCTAATCGAGGGTTTATAAGGTTTAAACTCTACAGCTTCAGCTGTAGTGAAACTTTGTACCTCACATTTGGGAGCGAACAATGGTATCCTACATCACAATCTACAAAGCATTTAACGTTGTGGGGCCTGTTTGGCGGGAGGGGGGAGGGGGGAGGGTGGAGTGGTCGTTCGCCAACAAACAGCTCGGTAAAGCTCGAGTCTTATCTTGGCAGCAGCGGTGTAGGGATGGCCAGAGCAGTGGGCTGAGGCACCTGGTACACCATTGTTTCCTTGCAGTTGGTGCCCGTGTGCCCACTCTTCCAACAGCGGCCACATTTGGCCGGGTTGCGACAGACAGCGATCGTGTGTTCAGTATGACAACACTTGAAACACTGGCCCTTCCATTCAAGGAATTTGGGCGACGGCGGGAAACGCAGTGGTGTCGGGCTATGGGGGATAGGTAGTAGGTTGGGGAACGAGGGGAGGCTGGTGGGGAAGGGTTCGGGGGGCAGGCTTCATGTGGGGCAGAGGCAGTGGGGGGTGAGTGGAGGTGGTAGCAAAGATCTGGGCGTAGGTCAGGTGTTCTTGGTAAGGCGTGTAGAGTTTGGCATGAGACAGGGAAACCACCAGCAAGACACTGGGTGTCGGGCGCCAATGGTTAGGGTAACGTCTCTTCCGGCAGACAAGTTGCCATTCGGATTGCTTCGGAGGATTGGCGGCCATCTTCTCTCTCTTCTCTCTTCTCTCTTTCCTCTTCTCTCTTCTCTCTCTCTTCACTCTTTTTCTTTTTCTCGCTCTCTCTCTCTCTCTCTCTCGCCCTCTGGCTCACTCTTGGCTCCCGTCAGATGCCCCTCTAGTCTCTTCCCTACTAGAGCAGCCTCGATCCGACGCGACCAACTCAGATACGTGGCCGGTCCATCAAGCTTTAGATCCACAGGAGGGAGATCTAGCTTCATAGGCTGTGAGTGGGCTGACCCTGACCCTTCGCCTTTCGTGGCACTTAGCTTCATGAGCTCCATCAAGGTTTTCACCTCTGTAGCATTTAGCTTTTTGATAATCTCCTCCATCGATCAATCACAAGGATCCAAGTCTAGATCACACAAATCACACGCGACTTCCTTCCTTTTCTTGACCCAATCTTGATCTACCTCACCCTCAAGATCAAGATCCTCCTCATTCACACTTTCCTTCTCTTTTCTTGTCTAGATCTCGGTCCTTCAAGACATCAAGATCTCAACCTCGATCTCTCTCATTCCAAACCCCCTCGGGATCGGCGGCGGCTGGTGGCTAGCGGCTGTTGGTCAGTGGAGATGGGGATGTCGGCTGGCAGCCTTCCAACAGAGACAGCGGCCAGAGAACGGCGGCCAGCAGCTAGATGGCGCGGCAGAGAGGCGCTGGCGGCGGTGTGGCGGAGGCAGATCTGCAACGGCGGCGGATCTGCGGTGAACTGGCTGCGGTGTGAAGGTGGCACGCCTACGACGGAGGTGGCGGTGGCGCAGCAACGGCTGTTTTTGTGGTGGCTAACCTAACCCTAATTTTATGCTCTGATACCAAATTGGATTTCAAACTTAGCTTTATTGATTAATGACTTGGGCTTATATAGAGCCTTACAACGCACTCTTACAAATAACACCCTAGACTACTCCATAATGGCCTATTTACCCATAGGCCCCTAGAAAATCCGAAAACCCGAAACATACAAATATCTCAACAGCATCATTTATGGTTCTTTGGTTATCCAAACATTAATTCTTTTCCTTTGGGTTTTCTTCTCAATTTTATCATATTTTTAATATGTTTGCTTTGCTTTTCACATTTTCTTCAAATCTTCTATTTCAGTACAAAGAGATTGCACAAACAAATGAAGCTGCATTGAAGCAAACTGAGCCTGTGCATGAGTACAAGTCAGAGGTAAGATAGGCACTATAATTTGCTTATGGTTGTTATGCATGATTGTAGTGATCTAAAATTGTCATGCATGGTTGTTCCAGATAAATAAAAAAGTTCCAAAATAAAAGAATAAGCCTGTATAGAAATATAGAACATACCATATATAACTTGCATATTGTTGGCTTTTGGATCAGAATTGGACGGTTCAAAGTAATACACTTAAGAAAGGCGCAATCTAATAGGCCTTTTGTTTTTTAATCAGACGGTCCACACAAGAATGTTTTCCTATTATTTTGTTATCGACTGTCATTATAGCTAGTTTGTTTTTATCAACGATTTGCATTCATAATTGATGTAGGGCTTTTAGCTCTTACAGAAATGTGGTCAAATTTTTACTGGTCGGTGTTCTGTTTTTAGAAATTATGCTGTGATGATCACACAATTCTTAAATGTCATCACTGGGCGAACTGTTTCATTCCAAGAATAAATTAATAGCTATGCATAATAATAGAAAACAAAGTATTGGTACCTATATGATCAAGTCCTTAATTAATTTTAGAAAATGTAATTTGTGTTGTCTATTATGTTGTACACGTACTAGACAACATGTACACATCCAGAATTTGAGTGTCTCTTTAATATCCTTTTGTTTTTCTTTATCCAAATTTGATTGTTTTGTTCTTCAATATTGGTTCATTCCTGCTGATCAATCTTTCTTCTGAAAACCTTATTTATATAGCTAAAAATTAATTTATAGTTTTGGTCTTCCATATAGGTCTCAATTAACAGGACTTGCCTATATATCCCATTCAATATTGATATTGATATATAGATGGAGGTTGGGCATAGAGGGGTGGGGCTGATGTGGCAGCAGTACGTGGCGTTGCTGCGGAAGAATGCTATCCTGACATGGCGACATAAGCGGTCAGCATCAGTGCAGCTGCTGTCATCGCTCTTCTTCATCTTTCTCATCTTTTGCACCAACAAAGCCGTGCAACAGCGCTTTAGCACCAGCACTGCCTACAACAACGTCCGTGACCCAGAGGCGTTATCTGAATTCAATGCCATCCCCCCCTGCGAGGACAAGTTCTTCGTCAAAACCCCTTGCTATGACTTCTTCTGGAGCGGCAACTCCTCTTCCCGCATTGCATCCATTGTACAGGCAATCATGGCCAACAACCCCCGACGCCCCATTCCATCCAACAAGGTTATGTCATTTAAGACTCAGGATGACGTTGACAAGTGGCTTCTAGACAACCCTTTGCGTTGTCCCGGTGCTCTCCACTTCACCGTGAAAAATGCAACGGTTATAAGTTACGCCATACAGACCAATTCTACAGGAATAGCCAGGAGAGGCCGTTATGAGGACCCCACTTTCAAGTTCCAGATCCCCCTTCAAATTGCTGCGGAGAGGGAAATTGCAAGGGCTCTGATTGGAGATCCGAATTTCAGGTGGAATGTGGGGGTGAAGGAATTCGCGCACCCACCGACTAAGACGTTCTCTGCTTTGGGACAGGCGGGGCCGACGTTCTTTCTGGCGATAGCAATGTTTGGGTTTGTATTCCAGATAAGCTCACTGGTAACAGAGAAGGAGCTGAAGCTGCAGCAGGCGATGTCGATGAAGGGGCTGTATGAATCGGCGTATTGGCTCTCCTGGTTCACATGGGAGGCCATGCTTACTCTCATCTCTGCTCTCCTCACCCTGTTCTTCAGCATCATATTCCAATTCCCCTTCTTTAAGAACAATAGCTTCGTCGTGCTCTTCCTTTTGTTCTTTCTTTTCCAACTTAACATGGTACATACTCATCTTAATTAATTTTTCTAGCTAATGTAATAACATGCATGTATATTTGGTACGTACTGTACATGCTCTTCCTGGCAGATTAGCTTTGCTTTCGTGATCTCGACCTTTATTAGCAAAGCATCGTCTGCCACTACTGTCGGCTTCTCCATTTTCATAATTGGCTTCTTGACTCAGGTAAGTATATATATACCTCTGTATATATAATATAAGCTCATCATGCATGTTTGTTTAATTTATTAATTGTGATTTGTGTAGCTCGTGACAACAATTGGCCAATTGGGTTTCCGTATTCAAAGACATATATGAGAAACGTTATCGGATTATGTGGTCTTTATTCCCTCCCAACTTATTTGCAAAAGCTGTGAAAACTCTTAGTGATGCAACTTTTACTGCTGAAGATCCAGGTATTAGATGGAGCAGTATCAGCAAATGCACTAAAAGAGAACCCGACTGTGTGATTACCATTGTACGTATGTTGTTTGATTAATTAGGACAATTAATTTAAAAGGATAATCTTAATTTGCTTTTATATATATTAATTCCACAACACATGCATGCATGCAGGAAACAATATACAAGTGGCTCATAACGACATTTTGTGTCTGGTTTATCCTGGCGATTTACTTGGACAATATAATACCAAATGCAAATGGTGTTAGGAAATCGGTTTTCTACGTTTTGAACCCTGGTTACTGGACAGGAAGAGGAGGTAGCAAGGTGAGAGGTTAGTTAGTTAGTTCTTTAATTAATTTGCATGCTCTTCTATGTATATGAATAAAAGATGGAATTAAAGTACATTATGCATGCATAAATAAATTGTTTTAATAATAAATTATTAGAGGGAAGCATCTTGAGCTGGATGGGGTCCAGTCCACCAATGGAAGAGACATCTCCAACTGATGAGGATGTGCTTGCAGAGGAGAAAGCTGTGAAGCAACAAATAGAATTCGGTGATGATGTCGCCACAAGTGTGGCGGTACAAGTGCGTGGTTTAACGAAAACATATCCCGGCACCTTTAACATCTCCTGCACAGCATGCTGCTGCAAGTGCAAACGCACTTCTCCATATCATTCTATTAAGGTATAATTGATCGATCTTAGTTCTAATTTCCAATTTCCATCCAAAATAGAGAATTAGTTAAATGCATTGAGTGGTTCGGATCGATTGTTCGAACTTTAAAAACGGAGAATTAGTTAAATGCATGGTGATCTTATTCTAGATCTCAGTCTCAAAGCAAAGATAATTAGTTAAATGCATGTGTTAGTTTTTGGTATTAATAATTAATTTATTAGGGAATATGGGTAAATCTTGCAAAAGACCAACTGTTTTGTCTGCTTGGGCCAAATGGAGCAGGAAAGACTACTACGATTAGTTGCCTTACCGGCATTACCCCCATCACAGGCGGTGATGGTATTTACAAACACTGATCTGATCTCTCTGTCTTAATTTCTTCTTTTCTTTGTTTGGATTTACATTAAATTGTTATCTGATCTCTTCTTTTCTTTTCTTTTCTGACAGCATTGATATACGGGAATTCTGTAAGGAGCTCTGTTGGCATGGCCAATATCGGAAGGCTGATTGGTGTTTGCCCACAGGTTATAATCTAATATAATTATTGTTTTGATTTTCGCATTAATTTTGTCACTCAAATCCATAACCTTTTCTCTTTTTTCCTTTTGTTATGTAGTTTGATATATTGTGGGATGCATTGACAGCAGAGGAGAACCTTGCATTGTTTGCCAGCATTAAAGGCTTGCCTCCTTCTGAAACCAAAACGGTACACATTTGCAAAAAGACCTGGAATTAGAAAGATTCACTGGATCTTGTTTCACAGAATTAATTAAATTTGTTGCGGATGGATGCAGGTAGTGAAGAAATTGCTAGCAGATGTGAAACTGGCACATGCTGCTCATTTTAGAGCAGGGAGTTTCAGTGGAGGTATGAAGCGCCGTCTCAGTGTTGCCATTTCTCTCATCGGCGACCCCAAACTGGTTTTTCTAGATGAACCGGTAAATATGCATGCGCTGGAGTTATTACCTGCATTATATCATGCATAGCAATATTTATTACCTGCTCTGCTTATTTGTAGACAACGGGTATGGATCCAATAACAAGGAGGCATGTATGGGACATAATAGAGGATGCAAAAAAAGGAAGAGCAATTGTTCTGACGACCCACTCGATGGAGGAGGCCGACATCCTGAGCGACCGTATTGCTATCATGGCAAAAGGGAAGTTCCATTGCATCGGCACCTCCATTCGCCTCAAGTCCCGATTTGGTACCGGTTATATTGCTAATGTCAACTTCTCTGCAACGTCTACTGCTGCACATATGCATGGTCTAGGATCCATCGATGATCCTCATCTTGAGCCCGTGAAACACTTCTTTTATGAAGTAATTATATATTTATTATATACAAAATTAAATTAATTAGTACCATGCATCAATGGAGCTAGAATTCGATCGAACTTTGTTAATAATACCTAATTATCATGAGGAATCATATATTTATATGTTTCTATTTTTGTGCGGAGGCTCGGTGTGAATCCGAAAGAGGAGAACAAGGCGTTTCTGACCTTTGTTATCCCTCGTGATAAAGAGGCTCTCTTGACAGTAAGTATATATCATGTATTATATATTAATTTGATTTTATTAATTTGTTGGTATTAATTGTGTTGTGAAATGGCAGAGTTTCTTTGCGGAATTACAAGAGAGAGAGAGTGAATTTGGGATATCAGACATACAACTCGGCCTAACGACTCTGGAGGAAGTTTTCCTTAACATCGCCAAGCAGGCTGATGCTGATGCTGATGCTGATGCTCATCAGTTAGATTCGGCTGCCCAATAGCAAATCAATCTGGCTAGCTAGTAGCTAGTAGCTAGTAGCTAGTTCCACTTCTTCTTCTCATTAGAATGCGAAGAGCTAGCTAGGTAGGGAACAGGGATGATGCATGGTAGAATTAATTAAGTCTTCTATTCTGTGAAACAATATATATAATTACAAGGGAGATGAGGAATTGTAAAACATCAGTGCTAGCTATTTCAATCATGTACATATATGATTGATCAAATTACACAAATCACAAAGGATAACTTGCAACATATTAGATTGATCAAAGCGTGCATAAAGATCATAATAACATTGCAAAATATTAATTGCAGAGGAATATTTGTTCAAACAAAGAAAAGAAAATCATCCACACTTGACATACACATACATGCATGCATGATATATGCATGTAATGTAATGTAATGTAAAACAAATTAAAAACAACTTAATTAATTCATGAGCAGTTAGAAGGCAACGGCCTTCATCTCCTGCTGGAAGGCCAACAAGTGCTCCTTCTCCACGCACTGTGTCATGATTCGCACCCCCTTCTTCGGCGTTGGCGGGGCCCCTATGATGGCCACCGCCATAAACTGGTAGTACGCAAATGGTATCACATGCACCGGTGGGCCCCACCCGTAATCCACCTCCAGGAACCCCAACCGTGTCCAGTCCGAAACAAACAAAGAATTGAATGAGAACGTCAGCTCGTATGGGTCCTCCTTGAAGTCCCCTGCTGCCCACTTCGCAAACTCAGCCGGCAACCTGGCCTTCTCATCCCGTATCATTTTCACCACATCTGGCAGCTCCGCACGTGACACTGCCTCACTCGTGCTCGTCACCGTCACTGTGTAGAAGCAGTTGCCGTAGAAGCCGCCCTCCTGTGGCAGCACTTGCTGCAGCAAGTGTCGGGTGTTTGCAAAGAAGCAAACATGCACCGGCTCTTGCGGGCCCAACCTGATGGCCCGTACCCGTGCCTGCCACACCTTGGCGATTGACACGTCGAAAGTCGAGCAGCGTTGGCCCGTAGCTTCAAAGTAGCGAGCCTTTGTACTGTTGATGTCTGCCGTTGAGAGATCGGTGGTGTGGTACTGGAGTGCAAAGCAGGGGAACTCGGGCGGGGGCCCAGGTGGCAGCTTGGGCGGGTTTGGTATGAGGTCACGGGCCCAGACAGGATCTACCGGGAGCTTATCAAGCCCGCGTGCCATGGCTCCAATGGCATTCATGAGCTGGCCCGCTCCGAGCCCATCGGCAATGGTGTGCACCGAGATGATGCCCACTACGAAGCTGCCACATGTGAATTCAGTGACCTGATCCATTACAAAATTCAGTCCAATTAATTAATGTTTGACTGTACATAATTAATTTTCACTTTGGAATTAATTAGTGGCTGGCTGCTAATTATATTTATAGAATAAGAGGTACCAAAATTGAGTTAGAATTGAATTAATGAGTTTACTCTTTGAAAAGTTTTCAGTTCAGTGCCTTACATGTCCAGTCAAAATTAGTAAAACAGAGTTTTTTGTTCACTTTGTAAATAGCTAATCTTGGGAGGGTGTAACTGTAATTTCATTTAATGCTCTGAGGCGTTTTACAGGATTTTTTATTTTAATACAAATTGTTGGTGAGAAATTCTCACTGACCTTCAAAAAAAATTAGTAAAACAGGGGACAAAAAATCATTTTTATAAGGTAAAGCAGAGGTTTGAAATAAATAAACAGAGCTTATTCAGTTTTCAAGTGCACAACTTATTTGTTGCTTCTGTTGCTTCTATTAAAGTGTGTTTCGAATAAATAAACAATTAAAAGCCTTTGAACTAAATAAACAGAGATTATTTTTAGAATGATTTGCAGACTTTGTTGTGTCTCAATTCCTCAAAAGATTGGATATAACTAATTGGGAGCTCCACTAAATACAATTAATTATTGCTTACCTACTCGTTTAGCACGTGAACCAGAGATACTGTCAAAAATAGGGGAGCGGGGCGCGTTAGATGGGCATCGAACTCAAATCGGTCGGATCCATTTGATTTGCTTCGTGATCCGTGCGGAAAATATGCACGGAGCAAATCAGACGGTTCTGAGCTAGCATCAAACTGATTTGAGTCTGATGTGTATCAGATGCGCCCGCCCCGCTTCCAATTGATAGCACAAGCAAAACTGCAAAAGTCTGTGTGTGTGTGTGTGTGTGTGTGTACCTGTATCATAAGGGGTAAAGTGAGGGGATCGATATCGGTATCGGGCTCGGGAAGGAGGTCGTCTTGCGAGATGAGGAGAGGATGGTCGAGGTAGTTAGCTTCCTCGAGACTGCACCCGGCCTCCGCCTCCACAAACCATACTCCCTCTCCCGTGCACGCCACCCGCACCTCCTCACCCTCCCGCACCGGGTCCACGAACCGCCCCGCAAACGGGTAGTACTTCACCAACGCCTTCGATAGGGCATCCTTTATCACTCTCTGGGCCTCATGGCCTCCTTTGAACACGTGCAGCGATCGCACCAAGTGACGCAGACCCGCCACACGATCGATCACAGAGAGGCACAGGGTGTCTGACGGGGTGGCTCCGTCGGGCCGAACATAGTACTGGGCAGTTCTGGTAACAGACAGAATCGTCATTAATTAACTATTGGGTGGCCCGGTTTCGGTTTTGGTTGTTGTTGATGTTATATATATATATATATGTGGATATATATAGATAGATAGATAAGATAGATATAGAGAGAGAGAGAGAGAGAGAGAGAGAGAGAGAGAGAGATGAGAGAATGCAATGCAATGCAAGTATGCAATCCAGTGCAAGTCATAAATAAATAGATAAATAGATAAATAAATAAATTTTGGAAGTGGTAGTAGGTAATGGAAATGGATGGGGCACTTCAGCACTTGGACTCGGCCCATGCTGCAAATCCAACAAACATCCATCTATACTTTTAAAATAAAATCATGACTTTTTCAAAAGTTTATTCAACCTTTTAATCATCAAACAATTTCAAACTTTTCTTTAATAATATTATAATGAATGATCAGTTAAACTATATATTTACCTTATAATCTCAAATATTGAGAATATATATATATATATATATATATAAGTGTATTTAATCTTTTAATTATCAAACCATTTCAAATATTTCTTTATTAATTTTATAATGAATGATGAATGAAATTATTTGCCTTAATTATCTCAATATATAATTGACAATATATAAGTTTATAAATTTAAGTTAAATTTAATAATTATTTTCATAGGGCAGGAGCCTACTTCTCTGCAAAACAAAAGATTGGATATGTTAATAGTGACTACTTCACCCTTTTCCTTCCTCTCCAAATATATATCACACCATGCATCTATATATTATAATTCCACTAGCAAATAAAGGAAACCTTTCAAAAATTAATTGCACTTTAATCAACACTCTTTTTTTACGTTTGGTAAACAAAAAAAAAGTTATAATTAAAAAATAATAATAATGTTGAGATTTGTGCAAATTGTATAATTATGAATGAATGAATGAAGCCTTTACTTGAAAGCACTTAATTTGTCTGTTAATTAACGGATGGCTTTTGGTGGATGTATGATTTGAGATGTCGCACCTTATGAGGGCAAATGTAATGTCATGAGATATTGAGATTTATCTATCTTACGAGTTACAACTTATTAGAAGCCATCCATATATCTTGAGATTCAATGTTACTATCATACAATGCAATACCTTCCAAGAAATTTCCAATCTAGTGGTTGTAGTGGTTGCCATATACATTTCACCCTTCAAATTTATTACCAACTTGATTTCGATATCTGCTCAATAATTATATTATATAATATTTTTATTTTTGTGAAGTAAGATGTCATTTTTACTTCACGCTCATATTTTTATTTTGAAAATTCAAACACCCGATCTGAACCGCTCAACATGTTCTAAATATTGAAATGTGCTTGGAGACTAAATTTTACATTTTTTGGAATTTGTTTACTATTTATTAAGCCACTTTGAAAATCGCTGATCCGGTGGTCCAGAAAATTTTACTGTTTTTTACTGTTCACAGTCGATCAGCAATTTCAATGTGGCTTAATAAATAGTAAAAAAATTCCAAAAAATGTAAAATTTAGTCTCCAAGCACATTTCAATATTTAGAAAAAGTTGAACGGTTCGGATCGGGTGTTTGGATTTTTAAAATAAAAATATGGCGTAAAGTAAAACGACGTTTTACTTCGCAACTCACCATAGCCTATATCTATATATATATATCTGTGTGTGTGCGCGCGCGCGCCTGTGTGGTCAATTTGGTATATATATATGTTGGTGATGCTTTGGGGTGGAGATTTGGATTGGGAAGCATGGGAGCCGTGATTTTTATTTTTACCCAAAAAAAAATATATTTTAATATAAATAACCAGGTTTTTAAAATATTTTTATTTTTACCCAAAACGCTAGGAATATCAGCGTTCCGAATTCTTAATTCGGAACGCTAGGAATCCTAGCGTTCCGAATTCTTAATTCGGAACGCCGATATTCCTAGCGTTCCGAATTAAGAATTTGGAACGCTAGGATTCCTAGCGTCCCGAATCTCTGTTTTTTTTTTTGAAAACTTATATAAGGAGAGCTGCGTGGAGAAGGAAGAGAAAAAAAAAAGAGGAGAAGGAAGAGGGAGAGGAAGGAAGAGAAGAGGGAGAGGAAGGAGAGGAAGAGGAGGGAAGGGAGCTGAAGGAAGAGGAGGAGGAGGAGACGGAGAAGTCGTCAGGTAACTTTTTTTTACATACGTATTTACTGTTAATTACATACGTATTTACTGTTAATACATACGTATTTACTGTACACTACTGTTCACATACGTATTTACTGTACAATACTGTTCACATACGTATTTACTGTTCACATTTACTGTTCACATACGTATATACTGTTCACATACGTATTTACTGTTCACATACGTATTTACTGTTCACATACGTATTTATTGTTCACATTTACTGTTCACATACGTATTTACTGTTCACATTTACAATTGAAATCAGTAAACTGACCAAATATTTGTTATTTATGAATGTAGTTTATTGGCCATGTCTATTGCAATTTCAATACATTTTGGAGGAAAGTTCATAACTGACCAGTATGGAGTACGTTACTCCAAACCTGCAGCAAATACGTATTGGGTTGATGAAAATTTCTCATTTGAGCAGTTGCAATCACTTATTTATGAAGCGAGCGGCTACAATAGGAATCGTTGCCAATTACAAATTCAGGCCCGAATGGTCCACGCAGGAAAGTATGTCAAAATCACATTGGGAGATAACGGGGCATTGAGAGGTCTAATAGCGCAGGTTTTGAGGTCTGGCGAATCATTATTGGAAGTTTTTGCACGCAGAATTCGCGAAGAGCCAGGGGCCGGAAGTTCAGGCCAAAATTCGGCTGCCCAACATTATCAAGAAGATAATGAACCACACACTCCTTTTATCGTAATGCCTGTACCAGAACCGGAACCAGAAATATACAATAATTCACCCCAATCTCCACCTTTTGTCCCACAACGAGTACAATCTCCACCTTTTATCCCACCTATATCCTTACCTGGGCCTGAACCAAATCCTCACCCCAGACCGCCACCAGTACAGGAAGATCCAAACGAGTCAGAATTTGAATTTATAAATGAGGTACCGGAGGAGAATCTGCAAACTGGGGATGAATTGGGGGAAGGAGACTGTGACATTAATGATGAAGGAGATGAAGAAGATGAAGAAGAATACCCACAGCCCACTGTGAGGCAGAATAGAGAGAATATGCCGTTAGGTGGCCGTTCTGAGACTCACCCTTTTGTAAACTTCAATGACACATCAGCTTTCCGAGAAGCAGATGTTTCTTACTATGGTCATCGGGTTGAGTACAGGAGTGAGCTCGCAAAAGGCCAATACTTCGTAAGTAAAAAGCAACTGACGAAAAAGATCAGAGAGTACCATGTTGACAAGAACAAGGAGACATATACGAGGAGAAGTGACACATCCCGACTAGAAATTAGATGCAGCACTCCGGGTTGTCGTTTCAAACTGAAGGCAAGAGCAACAAATGCCGGAGATACATGGATGATAACTGAGCAAGACACGCCTCACACATGCGAATCTGAGTACACCAGGTCGGACCATGCACAACTCACGGCATCAATTATCGCAGATATCATCGAGAGCAGCATTAAGGAAGACCCCACTATGAGCATCCAGAGTGTGGCACACTGCGTGAGGGTTAGGTTTGGCAGTATAACCCCGAAATACAACAAACTTTGGAGAGGTCGTGAGATTGCAGTAGCCCGGCAATTTGGGAGTTGGGAAGAGTCGTACAATTTTATGAAACTATTGCTTATCGGGATATGTTACACGAATCCCGGCTCAAAATACCAATTTCTGACAAGTCCGAGCATCGATAAAAATACAGGACTGGTCAAAGAAGGTGTTCAGACATTCAGGGCCGTGGCATGGGCTTACGGACCATGCATTACCGCATTTGATTACTTAAGACCGGTGATCAGTATAGATGCAGCCTTCCTTTCTAGGCGGTATGAGGGCAGACTTTTGATGGCTTGCGCCTATGATGCCGATAACCAACTGCTGCCTCTAGCATTTGCAATTGTACATACGGAGAATGAAGAGAACTGGGGTTTTTTCTTACAATGGCTTAGGATTAATGTGATTGGTGTTAATAGATTCGTATGTGTTATATCGGACCAACACAAGGGTATCAAAGCTGCATTGAAACCTGAATACGGATGGGATAGGGATAATTTTGTGCACAGGTATTGTATCCAACATGTTGCAGATAACCTGGTCCAGGCGTGTGGGAAGGACAAATGGTACGGAACTAGGTTCAAACATGGAGCCAGGAAGAAGAAGCCAAGAAGGCTGAAAGAGATGTTCGAAGATTTTTGCTCGGTATGTCTAATATTGTCAAATTTATATCATTTTTGTTTCTTTTAGATGCATTTTGTCTAATTTTGCTTTGTTCTATTGCAGCAAAATCCGACGTGCAATGCTTTTCTGAGGAGAGTGGGCAAAGTACGTCCTGATGATGTCATGGAGCCGTCAAATTTTGAAAAAAATTTCCAGACATGTGATGGAGGGCACCGATTTGGTATCATGACAACAAATGGCTCTGAGTGCCTCAACGCTGTCTTCAAGGATAGCCGAATGTTGCCCGTGGCTGCACTTGTAGAGGAGACATTCGCCAAGTGCAATAGGTGGTTTGTTCAACGACGAGAGGCAGCGACGGAGCAAAGCAATGCAGAACAGCCTTTTTCCAGACGGGTACATGTTAAGCTCGCCAAACGGTGGGAGAAAGCTACAAAAATGGATGTCATCCCATACTCGCACGGCGAAGGTAATTACCAAGTCACGGGCCCAAATGAATATGTTCCAGTGGTCTAAAAGTAGGATGGAACTATGTCAATTATTCATAGAAGGTTCCAGTATATCGTGACATTCGGGCCAGAGAGAAAAGTGGAATGTACATGCAGAGGTATCCAATTAACTGGAATTCCGTGCGCTCATGTGTTAGCGGTTTGTCGTCATAGAAACTGGTCACCCAACCTATTTGTTGCCCACTGGTATAGGGTGGACTACCTTCTGAGTACTTGGAATGCATTGTTTGTTCCTTATGGCAATCCTGAAGATTGGCCTACAACCACTACCCCTAAAATTGAGCCAAACAGAGATTGGTTACGGCGTGGTAGGAGAAAACACATCCGTCAAGATATGACCATGGATGAAATGCAAGGTAGGCGACGGGGGCACCGTCCTCACCGTTCCACTTCTGACAGGCAGAGGCGAGGTATGTCACATTCAATCCTAATTATTTTTAGTTCTAATGTTGAATAGCTTACTAACTAACATATTTGGGCTGCAGAGGCTCATAACGCAGCAAATGTAGCAGAGAATGAGCGAGTTATGGCAGAGGCGAGTGGATCGCAAGGGCCGCGGCGAAGCACAGCCAGAAGCTGTACAGCAGACCGTGAAAATGCAAATATGATGTTTAGGGAGGCAATGGGAGAAGTACGGGCAGGAGGGGAGTTCTTTGGAATGCAAGGGCCTTCAGGTACTACCCAGCGAAGAAGGAGCACAACTCAAGCAGGTAGGAGGAGCACATCTGGCGCAAGGCCATCCGATACAGCACACCAGCGAGAAGAAGGAGTGCAACCAGCTAGAAGGAGAACATCTCAATTAGGAAGGACGAGCACATCTGGTACAGCTAACGAAGCGCAAGCAGGACCGTCCGGTACAGCTAACCGGCAAGACGAAACAGTGCAACAAGATAGAAGGAGCACATCATCATGGGGATCTGGTTGGCTCAGGGGCCTTTCTTTTAGAAGGAGTCGTAGGAATTAACTTTATTTTGTGAACTTTATTTGTATGAACTTTATTTGTATGAAATTTGGCTCAGGGGCCTTCCTTTGAGGTTTGTATGAACTTTATTTGTATGTATTTTATTATGTTGCAGTTTTTTTTATTATTATTTTCCAAATAAATTGCAGACGAGGAGGATGGACAGTAACAATCGAGGAAAGAGCGAGGAAAAGAAATGCAATTGGAGCTGCGGAAGGAAGAGAAAGGACTGTCCAATTTGGTCTAGGAATGTGTGCAAGGATCTGCTGATGATTTTGAACGACATGACATATCTGATGATGATTTTGTAGAAAACCCCTACGGCTATGGATTGGGAAAAAAAAAGATGATGTACAGACGCCTAAGACGAAGAGTAAGGCTAAGACTAAGGCTAAGACTAAGGCTAGCACGTCGTCTGTTGTTACCGAGCCGTCATCGTCAATCTCGGACGATGATTTTGTTCCATGTACGTTCAAGACCGGTAAGACGAAATAGTATGTTGTATGATCGTTTGAAGCAGATATTAAGTTTGTATTTTATATTTTGGATGTTATTTCTGGATATTATTTATATTAAGTTTGAAATAGTATGTTTTATGATCGTCAATGGATGTTATTTCTTTTTGTTGTACGAAACATAACGAAACATAAATAAACTACACTAAAAAAAATAAAACATAATAAAACATAATAGAACATAATAAAAAATAAAATGGAACATAATAAACTACACTACACTACACTAAAAAAATAGAACATAATAAAACATAACGAAACTACATTACACTAAAACTACCAAACTAAACTAAAATAAACTACCATAATAAAACATAACATAGCACAACTAAACTAAAACATAATAAAATATACCCTCTATCCATCGTACTGCGAAGGGGAGAATCGGTGAGGTGGTCTACCCCTGTTCTCTCTACTGAACACGCGCTCATGCCAATCATCCCACTGAGGCTGTCCTGCCTGCGCGGCGCGAGCTGGTGTAATATGATCCTCGAGGCTGTCCTGCTTGCTCATCGTAAGTGATGTATCCCATGGATCCGAGGCCCCGTCGGTAGCTGGCGGTGGCGTGGGAGTATGGAATATGGATGCCACAAACTGGGACTCATAATCAGCCTGAGTCCGGCTACCAGAGGCCTCCCAATTGTGAGCCATCTCTGAATACGACTGACGCGGTGGCGGGGAGGCGGCTGTGTCGGCATACATGTCTGCAAGGCTAAAACTCATCATGTCATCCTGCACAGACTGGATCTCTGGAGACTCATGATGCTCAGGCTGTGTCGGCATGTATGCAGGACCCTGCAAGGATAGTTAAAATTTAGTAAATTTTAACTATCTTTACTTACAGTAAAAGAATAAATAAAATAAAGAATCACACACCGGGGGAAGAACTGGACGACCGTACTCGTCACGGTAGGCATGCCAACCGGCCATGTGTAGTACCCAACGATGATAATCCCACTCTGGCTGCTCTGATGGCTCCGGTGGCATCTCACTGGTCATAACAGGTGGCGCGTCAGGCTCGTCCGGCTGTACTGCGCGCCAATCAATATTCTCTCCGGCGTCTCGTAACATGGTGGCCAGCTTTGCCTCCTGGCCGTGGTCCGCAATGCATGGGGCAACCAAGTTCAACATCGCGTGCCCGAACGCTCTGTAGCCACGTTTTCCAAGACAAACGATTGAACGCGCGGCACCTTTAAGCGCTAACAGCAGCTATAAAAAAAACGTTAGAAAAAATAAAGGTTATGATAAAATGTTCATAACGCATAAAAATGTGTTGTTTTAGATGCATTACCTGGCGAGCACCTTTCCGGCCAGTAGGGGTATAACCATCGTCTTCGAATATCTGTGAGCGAAGAAACTCGCCGTAATCTCCCTCTATATACACCGAAGCCATGCCGACCCGCAGGTACCAAGCCTGATATCTCAATAGGGGATCTCCCTGGAACTGCATCGTATCAATCTCCGGCATCTGCCATAAGTTGGCACTCATATCGCCCGCCTTGCTGTAGTACTCCGAGTGATGCTCACTCCAATCTCTATCCCAGTGATTACCGTGTGTTATCCTGTAATTCATATGTCAGTTGCAATTTAAAGACAAGAACTAATGCTAAGTACAAAAATGCTAAAAAGAACATAACTTACCCGTGTAGCCTCATGATCACATATCTCGGGACGTCTGGATCTGCGGGGATGAGTGGAGGAAAATGAAACTGACGGAGCACCCGGTCTGGATAGTGGTGCTCCACTATTCAGAAGCACACTAGCGGTCCCCTGTAGAGCCACATCTCCTGATCATCCGCTACAATCTGCGGCAGCCTCCCCTCAGTGTATAGCTCATGGTATGGAGTCCAGCGCACCTGCGTCTCACCCAGACTCTGAATCTGAGATCGGACCGTCCTGATACCTGCTGTCTTTCCGTGAGGGTTGTCCTTGTACAAGTGATGTCTGTACCATTTCATGCCGAATGCCAGTCGATTTCCATTTTCGGCCTCTCCCCATGGATCCTCGTTCGGCTCAGGTACCCCCACCGGTAGCCGTGACCACGACCAATGCTACAGAAGAAGCATTGGCCCGTAGATTTGCTTAGTTTTCCGCTATATTTTTGAAGAATACCAGCCGTCAGTGACAAGTTAAATAATTAAAATAATACAACAAGTGCATGACAAGGTAGGTAATTAAAATAAGACATAAATAGCATACTGACCTTGCAACCGTGGCACAAGTTGGAGTAGAGATGTGCTAGGACAGCCCCACCCAAGTTGTACCTGCCGCTCGACGGCTGAAGGTCTCGCAGCAGCTCTAGATACATCATCGGGATGGTATTACCACTAGCATCAGCAAACATGACAGAACCAAATAGGTCCATCACGAATCCCCGTGTGTATCTGTAATATCAAAATTATAGAGCAACTCATTTTTCCGCATGAAACAGAGTACAAAATAAATGTAATACAAATAGTTTGTATGAGTACCTCTGAATCTCGATCGGAGTGGAATCGCTACCTATACCTCTCGCAAACATAGCTCGTAGCTTCGTCTTTTCCAGACAGTACTTGGACTTCCCCCCGTTGCTGCGTATATCTGGCTCCGCTCCCAACAACTCAGCGAGCATGTAATTAATCGTCGTGTCATCTGGATCTGTGGGGTCAGATATGCCACCAACGGGCACGCCCTGGATAGGCAAACCCCATAGAGCACTAACGTCCTGGAGAGTCACTGTCATCTCTCCAAAAGGTAAGTGGAACGTGTGCGTCTCGGGGCGCCATCGCTCCACTAGTCCTGCAATCAGGGACGCGTTGATGGACTTAGCCTCCGACTGTAGAATATCGACCAAATGCTGCACCCCCAAATTTTGCAGATACGCCTCCATCTCCGGGTAGTACTGCATGTCCAGATACCGACCCCTGGCATTTATAATTGCCTCACTCTGCGTTCAAAAAAGTGAACAACATGAAAACCTAAAAATACAAAAATTCAACAAAATCCAAACTTAAAAAAAAAGTAATCAAGTACCTCTTTAGATGCATCTGAGACTCGGTGCTCACCGTGAGGCATCCATAATAAAGGACTGAAATGATCCTTGCTGTCAGTGGGAATGGGCTCATCAACCGGGTCGGCTGCGGGTGGTCTCCTAGGCCGTCCCCTAGCCATCCTACGTTAAAAAATATGTTAAACATGCTACGATTGGCTAAAATATGCTAATTGCGGTAAAAATATGCTAAAATACGCTAATATGCAAAAAGATGACTATGGAGTCAATCATAACATGCATTATGCCAATAAGAACAAAGAACCACTCCATACAAGCATATTTTTATAAATTTGTATTTTTTTTGGAAGATAAAGTTTCCATTAGAAATGTATGAAATAATGCTTGAAATTGCACAAAGCTGTCCAGAAATTGCATAAAGATGATTGAACTGAATCATCAAACCTACTTCTAAGTTTACACATAAATTACACAGAAATTCAATCACATAACCGTATTATATAATAATATTTTATACAATTTCGCTAAAATATTAATTAAATAAGATTTTAAAGGAAAATCAATTCTTGAATAAATAAATCTATATTAATTGATTTTTAATGAAAAAATAAATATATCCAATTTTACCGATTAAAAATTTGAATTTAATGGGAGAATTTGGTTTTCAATCAGATTAGAAATTTGTCTTCTAAATATATAACATTTGAGACTTTAAAGGTAAATTTGGTTTTCAATCAGACGGTTCGAATTAATCAGACGGTTTGATCATTCTTATTTTTTTTGGTTTTCATCATTCTTATTTTTTTTCTTTCTTTTTTTATTTTCTTATAGTCGATATATACATTGCTGCCAGCTATAGGATGATCTATATATCCTCTTTCCTACCAATCAATATATATATCTCATTAATACCATTAGCAACTAATAAATGAGCATATGCTAAAGGTAAATAGGATCTCAGTCCAAACAAAAAAAAAATAATGAATAAAAATGATAGTATAAAAAAATTAATAATTATGCTCAATTGCCGATTAAAAATCAGACGGTTCGAATTAATCAGACGGTTCGATCAATCAGACGCAATCAATCAGACGGTTCGTCAATTTGGCTTAAACATTTCTAATTCATCAATTTGGCTTAAACATTTCTAATTCATCAATTTGGCTTAAACATTTCTAATGGCTTAAACATTTCTCTAATTCACCGATCAGATTAGCAGAGAAATACGAAAAGAATTCTACTTACCTTCAAAGATGATTGAATCGACGATCGGCGGTGAAGAAGCGGAGGGACGGCCTAGGAGGGGTGAAGAGGCGGAGAGACGGCTAGACGGCGAGGCGGCGAGACAGAGGGACGGAGGCGCAGCCTTCTTTCTTTTTTCCTTTCTTCTTTCTTTTTTCCTTTCTTTTTTTCCTTTCTTCTTTCTGGCGGCGAACCCTTTCTGTTTTCTTTTTTTTGGCGGAGAGGGGACACAGAGAAGAAGGGTCACGGGTCCCTTATGCGGTGCGAATTAAATTTTCCGGACGCTAGGAATTCTAGCGTTCCGAATTAAGAATTCGGAACGCTGATATTCCTAGCGTTCCGAATTAAGAATTCGGAGCGCTGGATTTCCTAGCGCTTTGGGTAAAAATAAAAATATTTTAAAAACCTGGTTATTTATATTAAAATATATTTTTTTTTGGGTAAAAATAAAAATCACGGGCATGGGAGTGACTAGTGACTAGTGATGAGGTTGGTTTATTTCATTGTCTTGAGTGGCCTGGGCTTGGACTATTGAGGCAGGTCAGTAGTCTTTTTTTATTGGTGGATATTGTTTTCTTTGCTTTGTACTAATTAATCAGATTTATGTGTAAGATATTTTTGACAGCGTGAACCGCTACGCAAGGCATGCATATATTGCTGCTGATCTAATTAATACATGTATAATCCCCCACTCAACTTCAAAAATTCACAAATTTACTCATTTTATTGGTCTTTTATATTAAAACTCATTTTAAATTTATAAAATATCCATTTTATCCTTTATTAAAAAGCATAAAACGTCCATATACTCAAATTTCAATCTCAAGGTTCCTCTACCGTCCGATCTACGAGCATCGCATTAAGATCAGTGTGTCGCTTCAATATATGTGCTTGTTCGCTTCAATATATGTGCTTGTTCACTTCAAAATTGCTGATCCGGGTGAACAGTAAAAACAGTGCACCAAAATTCTGGACCATATGATGAGCAATTTTCAAAGTGGCTTAATAAATAGTAAAAAAATTCCGAAAAATGTAAAATTTGGTCTCCAAGCACATATTAATATGGAGAATAAGATGAACGGTTCGGATCGACCATCTGAACATTAAACGCAAAAATGAGTTATAAGCATATGTGGACATATGCTTATAGAAGTAGAATAGCCAACCTCTATATATATATATATATATATATATATATATATATATATATAGAGCTGGGCTATGGTGAGTTGTGAAGTAAGAGGTCGTTTTTACTTCACGCTCATATTTTCATTTTGAAAATTCAAACAACCAATCCGAACCGCTCAACATGTTCTCTATATTGAAATGTGCTTGGAGACTAAATTTTACATTTTTTGGAATTGTTTTACTATTTATTAAGCCACTTTGAAAATCGCTGATCCGGTGGCCCAGAAAATTTTACTGTTTTTTACTGTTCACAGTGGATCAGCGATTTCAAAGTGGCTTAATAAATAGTAAAAAAATTCCAAAAAATGTAAAATTTAGTCTCCAAGCACATTTCAATATTTAGAAAATGTTGAACGGTTCGGATCGGTTGTTTGAATTTTGAAAATGAAAATATGACGTGAAGTAAAACAACTTCATAACTCACCATAGCCTATCTATATATATATATATATATATATATAGGTAGTGAGAATAGCCAGCCGCTAATAATTCAAACTAATTAACTCAAATGGCTAACCCAACAATAGTTGAAATATATATATATAGCTTGAATTGTGTGTGTGGTATGTACAATTAAGTGATATATTTAATTGTAATAATTAAGTGATGCATGGTGTTACTTAGCTGTCCTCTAATTAATTAAGATTAAAAAATGTAAGCGACGGTGATCCAATGAGAATAATTCAAAGGTGATATTTAATTAAAAATCCATTTGCCATGTCAACTTTTGACAGTCCTAGCTACCTACCTACTAACTATATATATATATGTAATGTATGTATATATCATGACCATGTGATATATATATATATACATATATATATTTTGAAAAGCTGACGAATCTAAAAGGATAAAATATGCAAAGGGCATAGTGTGGACATCATGGATGGAAGTTGGCAATGGCCAATGTGTGCTTGCTCCCTTTGAATATAATTGAATTGAAAGTTGGTGCAAGCAATCCATTATATATAATTAAGTTGATTGTTTCAAGTCAAAGAGGGAGAGAAGGAGGAGGAAAGCGATGTGGGGGTTGGTGAGATAGATGCTCATTAATTACGTACACTTGACTAATTAATTAATTAATTCCCCTTGTATTTATTTAATTTAAGTGCCCCTTCCCCTTGTATATGCATATATACATTCAACGGTCCTCTCTAAATATATATATATATATATATATATATATATATATATATATATTAGTTTATGATGGATATATATATGCAATAAAAATATTATTTTTATGTGCTTTATTTTTTTTAAGATAAAAATATATTATATCAAATCATTCAACTCTAAATATTTACTAATAATTTTTCGGAACATGCAACGTACCTTCATCACATAATACATTGTTGTATCCACTAAAATATATTAAATTAAAAGTTCGTTGATCTTATCCTGTAGCTAGCATAACGACAAATTTTGTCAAACTTATTATGAAATCAAACTAATATATATAAATAATTAAAAGTTCGTTGTGCCAACCCCTCTCTCTCTCTACATATATATATATATATATATAATATATAATAGAGAGAGAGAGAGAGAGAGAGAGAGAGAGAGAGAGAGAGAGAGTTGGTGAAGAATACTTGTCTTTCAAAATTGAAACTAAATTAAATAAGGGGGTTTGCTTCATTGGGAGACTTTGGCAGCGCTACGTCCAAACCCAGCAGGCCAGCACCAATGAATTAATTATTTTGTTGTTATTGTTATTGTTATTACAAAAAACGATGCTCAATGCAATCCATCCATCCTAATCTGCAAAAGAAGCAAAATCGAACCACTTTTATAAAACAATAAAATTGTAAAAATTAATTATACATGGATCCGAAAAATTTCTATAATATCAGTGTGTGAAATTAAGAAAAGAAAGAAATTTCATTTATTATATATACCGCTCGTACATGGTTGCGTATCCATCCGTGTATGATTAGCGTTTTTAACTGTAAATAGCAGAGAACCTAATCTAATCTAATCTGCAAAAGATATATATATATATATATATATGATCCATAAATAGAATAGAGTGCTCTTAATTTCTCCTCAAAAAGTCACAAGTGGATATAATTAAGAACATCAATCAATCTATATATATATATATATATATATATATATATATATATATATATTATTAAGAATAACTTAATCAAGGGTTGGAAAGGAAAAATTAAAAGGTAGAAATTAATAATACCGTTGCCGGTCATAAACGATTGTTAACCTAACCCAGTCAAAAGGTAGAAATAAAAATTATTCGTTAAAATGAATTTGTAAGAAAATGACCAGAGTGGCCTTTTTCAAGTTGAAAGCACCACAGTGGCACCGCCCCTGTTAAATCAACATGACTAACAGAAATATTAATGGCCTTCCAAATCAATATCATTAACAGGTTTTGATTAAGAGATATAACCATTCAAAACTTGTGTTTTGGAAAGAGAATTCACTTTTCAAACTTAATTATCACCTCTATAACTGTAAACAGAATCATTTGTTCTACAATAAGCATTCAAAAAGTTTAGAAAGAAAAGAAAAGGTTGATCCATAACGATGTCATTGTGAGCACAAGCTAAATGAAACACACAGGCTTTCTTTGAAATCAAGTAAGATTTTGTTCAATACAGAGCACCATTCATGGCCCATGGCAATCGGCAAAGGGCCACCACAGAGAAACGGGCTTTCAGGTTTGATAGTAATTTGAAAGAATTGTAATGATTTTATGCATTTTAGCTGAGCTGTGGAAACGGGATGCAAATTGGATTTATTTTTAGTTGTAATGCATATATTGTGCAGTCCAAAATCCAAAAATATATATCTATATAATTCAAATTGTTTTGATCTCGTACCTAGGACCTAGCTATCTTACTGCACTACAAGACTGGTACCAACAGATGAAACATGTACTACAACTACCTAACCATCTACCTTAAATTCATTAATAAGTTCATTTATCTGATTCTGATCCCACATTACAATTCGACAGATGGATCGGATCCCTAATTTAAGACCTAATAAATAATAAATAAGCATTTCTCTCTATGCCTCAAAGCATACATACTGACATATTGAAGCTGAGCCTCTCTTTAATTACACTAACCCATTTAGCGTCATAGTTGCATGACGGACATGACGAAACATTTCCTTCCAAAATAATCAGCGCTTTGCAACTATAACGAGAGCCAACATTGAAATAGAGACCATGAATTTGAAGCCCGAACTCTCCCAAAAGTTGTTTTTCTCATCACTGGTACTACTGGTATTGTATGGTTGCTTCATGGCCATCTGATCTCTTAACTCTTTCAGCGCCCTGTCTCTTCTCTCTCCCATCTAATATATATTATCAAAATCAATAAATATATATTATCAAATCAGTGCACTTACTTCACTTCACTTCACTTATTGTGCATGCAAAAATAAAACCACTAACTAGTTCTCCAAAATAAAATAAAATTACCCTCTGAAGCTTTCTCATCTGCGAGCGTGATTCCTGAAGGCAAAACTCCAGCTTAAGAATCTTCTTCTTCAGCTCCTGATCAGTTCTCCTTTGTTTCTCCAACTGTTCAAAACATTATAGATTATTAGAAAAAGGAAACAAAAACATTCAAGTCTGCTTTGTATAGAAACATTATATATTAAATCAAAAGGTAGAGAAATAACCTGGGATTCGAGCTCCTTTGTTTTATTGATCCAATGCACAGAGAGAATCCTGATCTCATCTCGGAGCCGTGCGATCTCATCATCCTTGGCACTCATATGCCGATTCAGATTCTCAATATTCCTCGATGAAACATCTTCAAGAACCCTCCTGAGCTCACATTCCCTGTCAATGTCAGTATCAGACCTCTCTTTTGCCTTGGAAACCGCACTTGCGATTTCCTTTTCCATTTGGAAGACATCACCCCTGAGCTTCCTTTGGGACAACTCTCTTGCTTCTAGAAGCTTCTGGAGGTTCTCCACCTGCTCCCCCAGCCTGTTGACCCGGTCTTCATGCTGCTTCAGATAGATTCGCTTCTCGTTCAGTTCTTCTACAAGGGAGGAGCACTGGGCTCGGGCTGACTCTGCAGACTCAGCACTGAAGTCTGCTGTTGCACGTGTAATCGAGAGCTGAGATCTGAGATCATCAAGCTCCACCAGAAACTGAAAGCATACATTGTATTGGTAACCATTATTAATCTACGAAGTCATGTTATGAATTATTCATAACACGACTTTTGGCATAGAGCACCTTTTTTCTTTCCCCTTTCTTTTAAAAAAACTTTAATAAAGAGAGCTTTTGGTCAAGTAAGCAAGCATTGACTAGTCGGTCTGAATATTTGGAGGATAAATGGAACTTAGCTGGACTCTTGAGGGTTTGATTGGATTTTAATGCCACTATTACGGAAACGTTCCATACTGGTAATCAGCATAAAGTACGAGACCTCCATCCCCACTAGAATTATTGCTTCTTATTTGAAATAAATTATGGCCGTACTTCCTAAATAAGAATTAGATTTGAAACAGCCATAGATACCTGGTCAGATACTAAAAACAGAAGGGTCAAGTTGCTATTCTGTGTCTACAGTTTGGTAACAATTTTGCGAAGCATTTATGAGGCAGCATGCAGTTTTAAATAACAATTGTTTGTGCAAAAAAATTGAAAGAGATGCACTAAATTTTGAAATCAATATCCTCCTATGACATTATGACAACCTCCAAACCACAGCCAGCTATCTCAAAATGTGCAAAAGTAATTGAACTAAGGAAACAAAACGAAAGAGTAGTAGGACCAACCTGCTCAGAGGTAGATGAAGATACCCTCAGTTGTTCATCTTTTTCCAGCAAGCAATTTTGAAGCTTACTCACCTCCTCTTCCATGCCTCTTGCCTTCGATTCAGCCTCCTAACATTGTCAATTTTATCATGACACTGTTAATTCAAAGTAGCAGTTGAAAACAAATCACAAAACGCATCCTAATGAGAAAGATATTCTTCTATATAAATTATAATAACCAACCTACCAACAGTGAAAATCGTAACCAGCCAATGAACAACTGACCTGTCTGGTTTTGATCTCTTTAGTAAACAAGTTCTCTTGTGTTGCCAGTCGGCTTCTGACATCCTTGAGCTCTGTTGCTAAGGAAACAACATTTCTCTTGAAGCTCAGTTTCTTCTCTGTTAGGTCTTTCAGCAAAGGATCCAGTTCCTTTTCCTTTTTCTCTTGTACTGACATAGCCATATAGCTATTATTTTTCCCAGTCTGGCATGAAATTAGAGGAGTTGAGGAAAGAGGAATAAATAAGAGCCTTGCAAATAAAATGTGTTGATTTTTTATATAGATAGAGAGCAATTAATTAAGTAATTGTGAAAATGTTAAAATGGGGATAAAAATTGAGAAAGCGGAGGCCTTTAGGAGTCTGACTATAGCACTCACCGGATCTGCCTGTGTGAGTGCATGCGGGGGGGTGTGTGTGTGTGTGTGCGCGCGTGTGTGTGAAAGAGAGAGAGAGAGTGCATGCAGGTGTGTGTGTGTGTGTGTGAGTGAGAGAGAGAGAGAGAGTTGCTTAGAAGGAAGGTTGACCTGGTCCGTAAAATGCTCGTGAGTGAGTGACATGGAGCTAAGGAGACAGCGAAGAAGAAGAAACTAAGGAGAGGAGAGGAGAGGAGCTGAATAGGTTTGAGGATTAGGGTTAGGGTTTGAGGCGAGGCGAGGAGAGGAGAGGAGAGGAGAGGAGAGGAGGAAGAAGAGTGGTGAACTGAACTGGGGGCTGGGGCACTTGGACTTGGACTTGGGGGTGTGAATTCAAATGAAATTAAACGAAGACGACAATTCAGTCGACAACGACACAAGTACACAACCCTCACGGAACCAAGCTTTTTTTATTCTTTTATTTTCACCCCAATTACCCCAATTTCATTTCCAACTTCGAAATTGAAAGCGCGGCAAACTCCCAAACTCAATTCATCTATTTTATTTTATTTTATTTATTTATTTATTTATTTATGGTGAGGCGTTGTGGGCTGTGGGCTGTGGGCTGTGGGCTGTGGCGCAGAGGCGGTGACGCACATGAATTCGCATCTCAAACTTTTGAGTGTTTTTTTTGAAAAATCTCAACTGTTCAAATATGTTCTGCACGAATCTCCAAGCACAAATAATTTTGAGATATCTCAGAGCATAGGATGCGCACTCGAGCCAGATCGTCTCGTCTGATCTGAATTAATACATGTGTATCGACTTTGAATATAGAAATGGCTAACCGAATAAACATCATATTTAAAAAATATTTTAATAAAAACCAAAATATATATAACACAACATATTTACTATTTTATTTCATAAAAAAAAAATTAACACTAATAAAATGACATGTTTAATAAATAAAAAAAATATTCATATTTATATTATTTTTTTTATAAATTTAAAAAGACATGCCATCATACATTCATGTCCTTTAAATTGTTTATATTATTATAGGGGGACTAATACACATAAAATAAAAGTTTCTATTCAATATTTATGTACTTATTTTTAGCCATCCCTGAACCATTCAATTCAATTCAATTCAAATCAAACGGAAACGCCGACAAAGAGATAATACAAGGACGTAAATTTCATGTTTTAATTTTATTTATTGAGTTGGCATTGCAATCACCAATCAGATGTATGATGTATCCATCCTTCCTTAATATTATATTATATTATATTATATTATATAATTCTTGGCACGCGTCAACCTCTCAGTAATCAATGTTTTTTTTTTTTTTTTTGGTTTCAGTAATCAATGTTATGCTGTGTATATGTGGAGTGTGGACCTCAGAAATAAAATATCATTTATAACATCATAATCTCTTGTCTTACTTGCTTTCATTTCCATCCACATCTAATTAATTACTTCTATGGGATATATCAGTGTCATTTAGAAGCTTAATTAAATCTGGTCCATCCATCAGTATCACTTCATTCATTAATTACGAAAAATAAATTAGCACTTATTTTAAACTTACATTATTATTATTATTATTATTGTTATTATTATTATTATTATTATTATTATTATTATTATTATGGTAGACCTCATCCTAGGAATCCTATCCATTGGCCATTGCAATTCCCAATTCCCAATTTCATTCCCTTCCTTCCGATAGGCCGATGGGGCTTTGGGGATTCTGAATTTGTCCCCCTGATTTGGGGCTTTGGGGATTCTGAAATTGAAAGGATGGCAGCTCACCTTCAAAGAGCGAAGAAGGTGGCAGCCGAGGAGGTACAGCGGTGGGGTTGCATGCGTCAGACAGGTGTCAGTCTTCGCTACATGATGGATTTCGGGGCCCGCCCTACAGAGAGACACCTCCTCCTCTCCGCACAATTCCTCCACAAAGAACTCGCCATTCGCATCGCCAGGCGTGCTCTCGAACTCGACTCCCTTCCCTTCGGTCTCTCCTCTAAACCCGCCATCTTGAAGGTCAAGCACTGGTATCTCGATTCCTTCACAGACATTCGCTCTTTCCCTTGCATCAAAGATGCCACACATGAACTCGCCTTCACCAACATGATTCGTATGATCAAGGTGCGTCACAACAACGTGGTCCCCACCATGGCCTTGGGTGTTCACCAGTTAAAGAAGGATCTTCATCATGGGTGTCTCCGCCATGACCTCGACGAAATCCAACAGTTTCTTGACAGGTTTTACATGTCTAGAATTGGCATTCGTATGCTCATAGGTCAGCATGTTGCCTTGCATGATCCCAATCCACAACCCGGTTGTGTAGGCCAAATCCATACCAGGATGTCTCCTGTGGAGGTGGCACGTACTGCAAGTGAAGATGCACGTGCAATCTGTTTACGTGAATACGGTTCTGCTCCTGAGATTGAAATCTATGGAGATCCCAACTTTACTTTCCCGTAAGTTCATAATTATTACCATACAAGTGACTGCTTTTCTCTGTAATATATAAATATAAATATGATTTAGGTATGTACCACCGCATCTGCATCTGATGGTGTTCGAGTTGGTCAAGAATTCATTGAGGGCGGTACAAGAACGCTTTATGGATTCCAACAAGGTTGAACCTCCCGTTAGAATCATAGTGGCAGATGGTATAGAGGATGTCACAATCAAGGTATGTAACTATGTATGTGCATGGTTTCTGGCTCGATATAGGACCATACTGGTACCAGTCTTAATTTGGCTACAGCCTTACAGGTAGTGCTGGTATATATTTCATATAGTACTGTAATCTGATGGATATTTTGCATCCATGGAATGCAGATCTCGGACGAAGGTGGAGGCATAGCAAGAAGTGGGCTCCCAAAAATATTCACATACCTATACAGTACAGCAAGAATTCCAGTGGATGAGAATTATGGAAGCACAGCGGTGAATGAAGGTTTCACCATGGCTGGGTACGGGTGTGGGCTTCCCATCAGCCGACTCTATGCCCGCTATTTTGGTGGCGACCTCCAGATCATCTCTATGGAAGGATATGGTACGTCCCTCTCCGTCACTTGTAATTGCTTCCTAGGAGAGGAGAGGATTATTTATTTATATCAATTAATTGTCCATTGGCTTCTATTTTATGTTGTAGGTACGGATGCATACCTCCATCTGTCTCGGCTGGGGGATTCGCAAGAGCCGCTTCCATGACTGAATGTGAATGGTCCACCTCCGCTTCTGATTGGACAGATGGAATCGCTTTCTATCTCTAAAAAAAGTGCTGATTTGAGCAGTTGTCTCATCTCAAATCCGATCGGAACATCCCGGGGGGTAAATCTGATAATTGTATATACTATGCAGTGCGCATCCCTTATTTCTGAATTCTGTGATGCATGTTTACCTCTTTAGATTGAATGAATGATTCTAGTGGTATCACTATCATTGGTGATTATTGTATATGTCGATTGTGCACCGAGTTTTAATAAGGTTTGCCTTTGAAATTGTATATACTATACCACTTGCCAAAATGTTTTGGCAAATAACATGCTAATGAACTGTTTCTCCTTTTCTCTAGTTTCTTTCTTAGATTGAGTTTCTTTTTCTTCATGTGCTCGTGTCGGAGTGTATGGTACATTCCAGAATTTTTATTGCAGTGCTCTCTGCTCATGTACTGTAACCTGACTATGTATAATTTTGGTACCAAGATTGTTTCTGTTTGTTTTCAGCTTAGTTTGTCCTGTAGGCTGTCTTTATTTAGAAACAGATATATGCAATATGGAGGAGGTCAATATTTCTTCAGTGCACTAGTTCTGTTCTGATGTGGTTGCTTTCTGTAACACTACATTTTATTATTCTATTTACTTTACCAAGTACCAACTGTGTGGTGGCGATTCGTCAAGTATACATTAATTTGACCATTGATTGTTATGTATGAGAATGATTTCATGTAACATCCAACTGTGCGACCATAACATTGCTGTAATAACTGTAACTGGTTTTGTTTCCAGTAACTGTAACTGGACCATTAACATTGTTGTAATTCGGACTGAGAGCTTGAAATCAAAAGCAAACCTCTTCAAATATGTAGAAATTTTGTTTTAGTCTCATGTTCTGAATACCTAGCAATTGCATAGAAAAAGCATCTGCCATTATGTGACACTGAGTTCTCTGTATCAGTATCACATGGCATGCTGATGCTGTCACACAGTCCAAAGTTTTAACTCCAGCTAATGATAATAAGGTATTAAGGTTGAATAAAACCAAATTATTAATTTTATTCAAAAAAAAAAACCAAATTATTAATCAAAATACAGCAAAAAAATCATTGCAATTTTATTACTCCTAAACACTATTAGATAGCTTACATAACTAAAAACCATCCAACTATTTGACATAAAAAGAATAACAATGGCATATTAATCATTCAGAGGTGAAGGAGGCCATTGCATCCATCTCCTCCCGCAAAACAAGAGCATCGATAAAAATATCAAGGCTTTCTCCTGCTAAAACATCCTCTATTGAATGGTGAGTGATCCCTACCCGATGATCTGTGACCCGTCCTTGCGGGAAATTGTATGTCCTGATTCGTTCTGATCTATCTCCACTCCCGATCTAATATTTTCACAAAACAAATGAACATAACTCCATAGTTAGATCAAATTAGCCAAGCAATATATTCTCTATTGGATCCAATCTTGCTGAAAGTAGCCCAATCTATTGAGGGACAGTGAGATATCACACCCGCTCTAACAATTTAGCAAACAAACAAAAAATATATATTCAATTTTTGAAATTAGACCAAGGATGTCAATCCAACATGTGACCCCACATCAAAACCAAGTTGAATATTGGACCAATAGCAGCAGTAAATGACCTGACTGAATCGGAACTCCTAATGCAGTGTTGTAACAACTGGACCATATGATATGATTGAAGGAAACACTAATGAGTTTTAACCTGTTTAGATCGAAGCTTTGATCGGTCCATGTGAAGTCTTGCTCTCTCTATTTCGTACAGCCTAGAACGCAGCACTTTAAGAGCTTTAGCCTTGTTCTGACAGAAAAATACATACACATTTATATAAGAAGCTATGGTAAATTAAATATAAGTTGACTGTGTTCTTTCTTTTCTTTGCACTGTCCGATGCATAATTGAAAATGCTATACTAGCATGCATGCAGCCTCTGGAAATGTAAAAACTAGACGAAGAAATTTGTTTTTCCCTGATTACCTATCTATCACATCCATATTCCATTTGGTTTAAACAACAGAAACAATAGCACTCTTCTTTGTTGAGTTCATACTTACAAATAATGCTCGTAGTTTGCATATTGCAACTAACACCAGTTATTTGTAGGTTATTGGCTAATGAAACCTGACCCTAGAAGTTATTTGATAGGGTTTCATTCTGGCTTACAAAAAGAAATAAAAATATCTTGCTAGGGAAGGGCCTATTTGCCATTTAACAGAGAATACATATTCTACCAGATGTGGGTTGTGTATTAAGAGTGTTGGGTCAAATATAAATGAAATGAAATATTAAGAGTGTTAGTTGCAGGCAAGAAAAATGCTGGCAACAAATGGAACATATAATGCTAACAGAAAAGAAAAGAAAAGAAAAGAAAAGAAAGAATTAAAGAAAATGAATTTACCATGTGCTGTGATCTTTCATCTTGAATTGCAATGGTGATTCCTGAGGGAATATGTGTAACTCTTACAGCACTATTTGTTGTGTTCACTGACTGACCACCAGAGCCACCCGATCTGTACGTGTCTATTCTCAAATCTTCATTTCTCACTTGGACATCCACCTGCAGCGAAGGTTTTTTTGTTTTTTCTTTTTAACATGATGAATAAAAAAGATGCATTGTCACTCCAACCTATGTGAATGTTGAGGTTCTGAGTTCAAATCCTAGACAGCAAAAGTTGCAACAGCGAGAGCATAAAATGCGGGAGCTTGGAGGAAAAAAAAAAGAGAGGAAAAAAGGTACCTCATCAGCCTGTGGGAGTATTGCAACAGAGACCGCACTTGTATGCACCCGTCCTGACTTCTCTGTCAGTGGCACTCTCTACCAAATTAGTAAACTTAAAAATGTTATTTAAAAGAAATTGCCATGTCTGATTCTGCAGAGTGTTAATATATCACCCGTGTAGCATGCACAACAAAAAGGGGTATTTTAGGGGGGATTGATGAAATGTTTTCTAAAAGTGAAAAAAAGGGAGATTGATGAAATTTGTTCCAAAAGTGAAACCTGAACTCTGTGAATGCCGCTCTCAAACTTTAGTTTTCCATAAGCACCAGTTCCAGATATAGCTCCACTTGCTTCCTATCATTAAAAGAAAAGAATAATGCAGAAAACTAACAAGGACAAGCCATTTTTATTTACCCAGATATGCCCCCGTAGTCTCTACCTACCATACCATACCCTTATCTGATACCGACAAGCATACGGTATTGATACACTTGGATCTGCGTATCAAAGGCCCAGCACATCTCTTCTCTATGTTAGCAAACAGAGACTGTGATACTAATGTGGTGCTGGTCTTATCCCTTTGTTATGAAAACCATAAAATTTGCTTTTAGACCCATGTACTTATAATTAATTATCTGACCCAATTACTCTCTCCCTTGTGCATGAAACAATCTGTACGTATATATGTGTGCAAGTGAACATATAACATCCTACGATTTTGAGTATCAGAATGATCATTACCTTGTATCCTTTTAAATCAGACTCCATAACTTGAATAACATCAAATTTCCATCCACTTTTGTGCGAGAATTTCTCGTACCTGTGAAGTCAATATTATCAAATCCATTTTGTTTCCTTAAGGTATAGTGGTTGATCAATGGGTAGCTACATAATTTGGGAAGAAGAAAGGGAAGGGGGTATTTGTATTTGTTGTACATTTTGAAAATGTCCATGGCAAATAGAGAAGCCTCTTCTCCCCCTGTACCTGTTGATAAGTAGAATAAATAGTAAGTTGAATTGAAAGAGAAGGAGAGAAATAAAAAGAAAAGAGAGTAAAACCTGCTCGAACTTCTAGTATGCAATCCCTGGCATCAGCATCATCTTTGGGGAGTAAAGATTTGAATAATAAGTTTTGAAGGTTTTGTTGTTGAATGAGAGCTTGATTCAACTCGTCAGTTGCCATGTCGCGCACATCTTGTTCTTCTTGAGGATCTGACAGCATGAATCTGAGTTGGTTGATCTCCTGCCTTTTGGCTTGTAAGGTTTGGATGAGGTGGATAGAAGAGGCGAGTTGCTTTAATTCCTTATTTGCCCTCGAGTAGTCATGGGGACTGGCTGAGCACAGCTGTCTTAGATGGATTAGCATAGGCATAGGCATAGTAATGAATGAATGAATGAATGATTGCTGAGTTGCATGGGGTACCTGCCTCGGCCTCTGCCTCCCGAAGGAGTTGGGAATGGCGCTGCTCTATGGAGGAGATGCGTTGCTCCATTATCTCCAGGAGGTGAGCCGGGAGGGAGGACTCATCCTGCTGCTGTCGCCGTTCATGGCCACTCGAATAGAGACTCTTTGAGCAACAGAGAGGGCGGAGGCGGAGGCGGAGGTGGAGGCGGCGCGCCTGGTGCAGCAGCAGATGTCTCAGCACCATCAAAATTTATAGGATCGCCGCTCGCCGCCAGAAGCAGAAGAGAGAAGAGAGTAGAGAAGATGAATAGAACTCTTAGTCGACTAAGCTGCTGACAGGTGGGGCCGCTATAATACAACTCGGGACCCCCTCCATTCAAAGTTTCAAACAAGAACTGGGTGTAGGTCCGATGCCCATCGGAGCTAGTTTGGTTCAGTTTGGTTCCGATGGGCAGATCTACCGTAGGAGAACGTAGTGATTTGTGCGCACGAAACTTGAAACATAAACGCACGGGTTTCAAAGCATTTCGCACGAATCTAAAAGAAAATTGATGGTGATTAAACCCGTCGAACCGAGGTAGGTCCGATGCCTATCGGACCTACTCCCAGTTCTTCAAACAAATGAATAAAACTATGTCCATAATTTTTTTTATTAATATCAAATAAGTTATGCACAAATAAACTGTTTGTTATTAACTTATTAATTATTATACAACAAAAATATGTAAGGTTAAATAATATTTGGCAAGCAAATGGAGATTCTTTTACTATTTTTATTGTAAAATAATTGTTTTGTGATCTTCATTTTTTATTTTGTGTGATTATCATATGATCGAATATACTACAAGAAAAAACATGTCTCGTTTTTATATGAGCAGAACTAGGTGTTCTTAACTTCAAGACTTATCGGATTGGTCTCAAATAACGAATTCAAACTGTTGAAAAACTAATCTACTTTACGAGTGATGTGTTTATATGCAAAATTTTTAAATTTTGAATTAATTTAGTATAAAGTCAAGTGGTTAAAAAAATAAAAATATGAATGTATTAAAATTAACCCCCCCTGGATTTTTTTTTTCCCCACTCTGGATTTTTGATTTGTAATTCGGGTTAAAATTAAAATAAATTTCTTAAATAATGATTGGTAATTATAATTATAAGTTAGAGCATTAGAAAGTATAATTTAATACATTTTTTATCGAGTATCCAATTAGTTAATGGGTTTAAACTCGATTAGATTTAAATCCGATTCGCTATTTTTTTGCCCATCTGACGAAAATCATGAATCCACCTGTGGCTTAAAAAGTGATATTGTCATTTGAATTTTACATTTTTTAATTTTAATTTTGAGATGAAAGAAAATCTGCTTGATCTAAACAATAATTTGCTACATATTTTTAGTTTGGAACTATTTCTTTTCAGCTCTAACAAACTTTCCCAACCTTGATATAATTTTCATTAGGATTTAATTTTAATAACGCTTAAATATATTTCTTTCAATGCGGAATAAATTATTTGTGATAAATTGGATAATTTTTTAACCTAAACAAAAAATAAGGGTTGAAACAATACATTTCTCAATTCGAAACATGCAATTTTACGTCAATTTAAACAAACTGAATGCATCTTTAAGCAAGAAACAATAAATTTTACTTGAAGTAGAGCATTACGCCATTAGAGCATCTCTATCGGCTTTCAAATAGAATTGCAAAGTCCTACGTGTCGCTGAGCTGTCGCTTTCATTTCCGATTGCAGCGATGTGCGCTAGTCTAATAAATTGAAAGCTTTCAACAAATTTACCGTGCCAAGTAAATCATTTCTAATTTTTTATTTCAGTCTCCTTCTCCACCTCACCATCTCTCCTTCCCACTTTTTGTTCCAATAAACGCAATTGGGCTTCCCCTCCTCGGCCGTCGACTGGGCTGCCTCTCCTTGATCGCGAGTGGTAGTGCCGCCGCTGCCTATGAAGAATCCTTGCCCTCACAAGCTTTATGCTTTGCCTCTCTGTGCCGGTGGTATTTGACCTCCACGCGCACTCCAACCATAGCGATGAATTTCTCTCTATCTCGTTGAACAACTTTACAAACAAGGAGTAGTGCTTCCTTCTATTCTAATTTGATTTTCCTTTTTTTCTATGTGCTATTGTTTGATAGCTTGATTGATGGGAAAGTTCCGGGTATCATTTTTACTACATTTTTGTGTTGTAAATTTTGTCATTGTAGAAATTGTTTGTCCTTTTTTTTTTTATCAGTTGTATTGTGTTTCTTTTTAATGCCTATGAATTATGAATTGGATTTGGAAATTAAATTATAAATATTTTTAGTGATATATATTGTTCTGAAAGGTAAGAGTCGAATCATGGTTGATGGAGAAAGGACGGGGAATGGAACATTAACTATTACAATTTATCATACTGCAGATCGAAAGAGATGGAGATAAGAGTGTTGTCACTGAAGGGGGTGGGAGAGAGAAGTTGGGATATGCAGGGGATTAGGAGCGCAAGAGGTCGGAATTGAAGAAAAACAGAGCGAAATTGCTTTGACGGAGAAGAAAGCCATCGGCAAAAATAAAATAAAAGAAGAAATATTGCTGGTGCGGTAACGAAATGAAATCAGGATTAATTTCAACGGTGTAACACTTGTGTAATTAAGAGTAACTTAATTTCAAAACAGTTATTTGCAATTGCATTTCGCTATCATGAATGGAGATGCTCTTACCCATTGATTGATACTTAAAAGAAGCATTTCTTACTTAACCAAATTATTTTAGCGAGAAAATATGACTTATTTATATCATGTTTAACCGAGAAAAATGTTTTCAGTACAACAATAGGATTTTAGGCTTGAAACCTTTGATGAATGCAATTTATAATATAAAATTAATTCTTTCAAGCTTAATTGAATAATATTAAAATAATACTAACTGAAAAATTGAATCGTAAAGCATATCTTTTTTTGCAAAGACATGAAAATCACATGTTTGATTCATCTTTGATTTTAGAACTTGTATTTGATGCAAATGTATTATTCGTTTTCAAAATTGCACAATTTTAAGGTGTCGCAACCGATCTCCATCTTTGGAGACACCTAAAGTCGAAAATTGAGAATTCATTCATCCCATTCCTAGCTCATTTCCGTTTCCGTTCCCAACTGTAAGCTGAACAGGGCCTTAGTATCCGGCTAATCACATAATTGTGATTTTGGATCCCTCAACTGCTCAACATCATTAGAGAATCAATCAATTGACAACCTGCTATACATTTATTTATGCACTTATAATATGATTTTACACATCATATTATGCATTCCAATATATAATTATTTAAATGCTGCAATTATCCACTAAAATAGATCAATAACACAACCTTACCTTATTTAATATTTTAATGACTATAATTTTATTGTGAAACTAGAATGTAATGCTCATGCTTCTCATGCCATCCGATCGTATAGAAACAAATCAGAGGTATCTACGTCAGACGTGTGATCATGGAGCCCGAGCCCGATAGATGGAAAAAAAAAATGGTATGGCGGAGCCGGCTCCGTCACGTGAGACCGATTAAATTATGCTCAATTGGTCACGCGAGTCACGTTTAGACGTGGCGTGACCATCTGCGTGCCGTGATCATTCTTTGACATTTTAATCACGACACAACACAACACGAGACCAAAACTACAGCGTTTAATCACAACGCAGTACGAGACCAAAATCACGCCACAACACGTTTTTCACTCTAGAGCCTGATATAAGAACCAGACTCGGACTCGAGTCTGTCCGACTCGGGTTGGGTCTACACACTCCGATCCCTCTTGGGTTCTTCCTCTTCTCTTCCTCTCTCTCTTTGTCAACCTCTCAAGTGTCAACTGAGCGAGTCTCTCAAGTCGTAACTCGTAAAAAAATAAAAATAAAATAAAAAAACCTCTACGAAAAAATACAACAGCGAAATGAAATAAAAACTCGCGCGACTCGAACCCCCCCTCCTCTCCAATCCTCCTCCCTTCTCTCGCCGATCCCTCTCTGCCTCGCGCCACCGCCGGAGCCCAACCACCTTCCCTCTCTCTCTCTCTCTCTCTCGCGCGCGCGCTATTCCCTCTCTACCTCTCTTTTCATCCCCCCTCCTCGCTGTAACCCTAATCCTAACCCTAACCCTAACCCTAACCCTAGCTCCGTTCCCTCGCCCTCGCACACCGTCTCTGCTGCTCCTTTCGTTCCATTTCGACTCCTCGGTATGTTCTCTGCTTGTCTGCTGCCTCCATTTTTTGCCTTGTTTCACCATGACCCAGAATTGCTCTGTCACACAAAACTAGCGCTCTTGCATTCCCGCGCTTTCATTCATGTTCAGTGTGTTGGCTGTGTATCAGTGCCATTTCCAACTGGTTTCTTAAGTTAGCAGGCCTTATAGTGTATCACTCGTGTCGGCAGTTTCACCTGTGCCAGACAATTATATATATAATATGTTAACTCTTTATTTCCCTGTGCCTGCCTGCCTGCCTGCCGTTACGAAATATTAAATTATTAATTAATGTTCTTATGTTTGTACATAGTAGTATACTACCAAGGTAGGTACTGGTTTCAGTTGTCCCTAGTCCCTGCTCATCAAATTCCCCTCTTTCCTTTTTGGGTATCGCTTGCTTTACATGATGTTTGTTTCTAAGCACAGCTGTGTGGGCAATTCCTATAGCATTAGACAAAGCACAAAACCAATTAGCATTTATTACAATTTGTTTACCTTTTTTTGTCTTCGTTCAAGAAACTTGGCGCCTCCTAAAGAGGCATCCGAGGGCAAAAGTGGAAAGGAAAGGAAAGGAAAGTTGACTGTTATGATAACCGTAAACCAGTAAATGCTGACCCTCACAGGCGGGTCCCACAATGGGAGGTATGGTTGACTGTGGAGTCACGCTCGACTCAAAAACCTCTCCACGCCGTGCTGCCATTGAGAAGGCTCAGGAGGAGTTAAGGTATGTTGTTCGATATCATTCTCAAAATCACCATACCAGTCCAGTTGCTACGAATATGCTTGTTTAATGCCGACCACTGTTATGTTAGTCTGACAGTACCAACATGAACCAGTATGCTATGTTTTGATCACAGCATATCATCAACAAACTGGTTCATGGACTACAAACTCAAGAGTTTTGGTACTGTATGACTCCTTTGCCGGGTTGACTATTTCACCTATAATTTCCCCTTTTTGGTACAGTGCGTTAGAAAATTTATCTCTCTCGAGTTGGGGGATGTACTGCATATGTTCATTCTTGTTAATTTATGGTGCGGAAATGACAGGTTGGAGTATGATGTGAGAGAAGAGCGGAGGCGGGAGTTGGAGTTTCTTGAGAAAGTAATTTTTTATTTCCTGTTCTTCTCTTTTAATTACGTTTCACAGATTGAGGTTCATCTTTCATGAATTAGCATGTCTAACATTCATGTTTGATTTTTAAAATATACCAGGGAGGAAATCCACTGGATTTCAAATTCGGTAATGTGGCATCGGTGAGCGTGCAGTCTACTTCCCTTAACGTGACCAGGTAGGTCTGTTTATTTATTTTTATAGCTTGAGAGACTCATGTTCTAATTTGACCGACTTACAAGGTAACCACCCTGTTTCAGTGAGGTGAAAGGAAGCTTTGCACTGGCACCGTCCCCGCATGGGGACTCGGTGGAAAGCAGTGGACCCAACATGGCAGACAATCTCTTACTTCTGGATGGTGACAACAGCAATGCTGGCAGTGGGCTCGAGAAGAGCAGTAATGTACAAAGTCGGAATGGCAACGGGAATAACACCAGGGAACAGGAAGAACCTGGTATTCTCCGTTTTGCCAGGAGGAATCGGTCTCGGCATGCCAACAATGCTGCCAGATCAGCTGTTCTACCTTCCAAGGATGCTGCCAAGCCGTGTACAAATGACACACCAAAAACTGTGCAGCCTGAGGAAGAAAAAGAAAGAGAGAAAGACGAGCCCAAGCCAGTATCACCTGTGTCTAACTCTAACTCCAAGCCAGACAGCCCTAGGAAGAGTGAGCACACATTGAGAACAGTGCAGCCTGAGGAAGTAGTAGCCACTGAAAGAGAGGTCGGGTCTGAGCCCACACAGATGGATGTCGATGCAAATGCAAATGCAAATGCAAGAGCAGAGGAGGCTGTTGAGCAGCTTTCTGAAAAAGCGGAGGCACCAACACCGACTGTTCCCGTCGAAAATTTTGAAAATGAAAAGGAGGTGGTGAACATGAACTTGGATGTTGATGTCAGTGAAAATGTTAGTAATAGTAGATGTAATGATGAGCTTCCTGCTCCAAGCGCTGGGCTACTAAATGATGATAACACAGATAGCAAAGGAGTACCTGTACCTGCAAGTTATAGTAATTGTACTGCTGACAATGATTTAATAGAGAATGGAGGTTCAAGTACTGTTGCTATGGAGATCACCCCTGCTGCTGAAGAGCTGGACTCTAAGGTGGTGGTACAGCTGGATTCCGCTATTCAGATTAAAGATGAGAAGGAAGAAGAAATTAGGGTTGAGAAACCAAGCGGCAATGAAACTATTGTGGAAGTGGAGTCAACGAAGGAGGATTCTTGTATAGTAGAGTCGGCTAAGAAAGATGCAGATGCAGTTGTTCCACCACCTCCCCCCGTAAGTGAGGTTGCTGCAGCTGTACCTACACCTACACCTACACCTACAGCAGAAGAGGCCAAGGTTATCCAGAAGGAGCATGAGGATGAGATTCTCGAAAAGGCCCGCATAATAGAGGTTTCTCTTACTTTATCAATCAGGCAAATGTTGGCAGGGCTGGGAAACCATAAGAGGGCTAGGACACATAAGGAAATCTTATATTTACATTCTGTTTATTTTTATAATTTATCAGGCAAACCTTAAGTGGGCTGTGGAAATGCCTTCAAGCAGACTTGTTTTGGAGAAAAGACGGAAAAGCCACTGGGATTTTGTCCTAGAGGAGATGGCATGGCTGGCAAATGATTTCATGCAGGTCTCTCTCTCTTTCTCTTAATTGGATGTGAATCATTTAATGTGCTCAGCATAAAGAAAGTTATACTAATTGTTTGTCAGCATTGATTTTCTATCCAGTCAAAAGCTGACGCGGCATTATGTAATAGTGAAGTTGCATAGTCCGTATTGATTGCAAAATTGTTTGGTTTTGTAGGAACGTTTGTGGAAAATTGCCGCTGCGTCCCAGGTGTGCAGGTGGGTTACGAATGGAGGCAGAGAGAAATTTGAAGAGGTGAATATGCACAGGCGGCGGAGGAATATGGCAAGAACCGTGGCCAAGGTGGTTATGGGTTTCTGGCATTCGGTTGATTCTGAGAGAAAGCAGGTGCCATACCTTGCCATTCTTTTATCTAGGCTGACTTACTAACTTTATCACGTGCACTTTTCTGAAAAGAATTTTGTAATATTTTAATTAGTTATTGTTGTTGCTTGCTATATTTGTTTTGACTGAATTTGATTTTTTATTTTTTTAGGTTAAAAGCTGCATGAAGGAGGATAATAATTCGAGGCAGAAGCTTTCATCCATAAAAGCATATGCTTTCAGGGTCTTGGACTTGAACAGTGGCATGCCGGCAGGGTTGGTCCCGGCAGAAGCACCCACTACTCCTGATAGGCCTTCTGATAAGGGTGTTCTTCTTGTATTGGAGCAGCTTCCTGAGGTAAAAGAATGTAGTATATCATTTATTAATAGTTTAAAAAAAAATCAACACTGACAAAAGTTCAATTTAAAACTGTGAGCTAAATACTTTTGTTTTGCCCCCTTTTTGCCTGGTAAACTTGCCATCATTAATCTCTCTATTCACCATTGGACTTTTCAATGTTCAGGAAAGCCTCTTCTATACCGTACCACCTGGTGCATTGCAAGCTTACAGAGAATCTACTGAAGCCCAATTTGCACAGTTCAAGGTATGCCGAGCACCCCCCCCCTCTCTCTCTCAATTTATGAGCTTATTTATGGTTAAGATATACTCTGATAAAACAATATTATATTCTTCTTTTTCTTCAGAAAACTGGCATCACTTCCCATCATGGTGATTGTGAGACATCCAACTCAGTTGCTGGTATGTGGAAATTATCTTCTTCTTTTTTCATATATCATAGATAGCTAAAATCATTGCCCCTAAATGAACAAATGAACAAATTGTCAGATATGTCAAGGGAAAATGCGTATGAAGATGATGAAGTTCAAACGGGCACTTGCTATGAGGGAGGAGGGTATTCTCCTATGTTTTCTAAGAAGAGAAAACACCCAGATCCCAGCCATAATCATAAGGCATATGCTTCAAGACAAACTGGTGCGCAGGAACCATATGCTGAGACAAAACTTGGTACAAGGACACAAGTACTTTCCAATGGGAAACGGCCCTTGCACTCCCCTAACATAGTCATCATTCCTGCCAAAAAAGTTCGAACACAAGTCCCAGGTCGCAAGCCAGGCCCGCACATTGGCGGGCCATTGACAGCAGGCCCACATACACATACTGGGACTAAAATGGATGCTTCCAGTGACACTAACTCGTACCAGGATGAGCGGACTTCCCTGCACCATGCTGACTCCTTTGGCAAGAGGAATGTGGAGGTGGAATCCCCGGTCTCGCGGGGCCCGTCTCTTGATGAGATGGTGGCTGCTAAGTCAAAGAAAAAGAAAACCAAGTACTCTGAGCCAATGTACTCAGTGGGTTCTGGGAAGGTGACATGAATAATGCACAACCCTTACACTTTACCTAATATGAATTTCATATTCCACTCTTTTTGATGTATCTACTGTTTTGTTTGTTACAGAATTCCTTGTTTGAGCATAGATCTCATGGTGATGCCGATCGTCAGCATGATCAGGTTTTATCATATTATTATTATTATTATTATTATTATTATCTCATTCCAAGGGTTGTGATATGGAGATTATTTTTAATGAGATTAAATGGAACTCTATTATTATCTCATTCCTTTTATTTTATTTACTTTGTGTAGAAGGATCACTTGAAGAATCGCATTGAGAGCCATCAAACTGACAATGGAAACAATGGTAATGCTAACAATTCTATGTACTTGTGTTGTGAACAAAAACAAAAAGGAAGTTTGTTATGTTGCTCAGTTCTGATTGTTGCATGTATATTATATTGATATGGCATGCAGTTATGTATGGTCAACATGGGGCAAGGAAGCCAAAGATAAGTCCACGGCAGGAGGATTTGGGAGTTACAGGGGCAGGGGGGGCTATGGTATCTGCGGGGCCATCACACAATGGTTCTAATTCAAAGCAGCTGATCAAAATAATCAACAGTGGCCGGGATCGTGGTGTCACTATCAGAAAAGGAAAGGGAGCTAAGGTACTCCCCTTGGCCAAATCCAAATGGGATTTATTACTTGATGGTGTTAAGTTAAGTTGGCATGTTGCAATTATTTATTACTCCTTCATTATAATTGCAGTTGGCTGCTACCCATTCAGGGCCAGGAAGTCCTTGGTCCAGTTTTGAAGATCAGGTTGGTTCATCAGCTTTCAAGTCCTTTATGCAATTATTTTGTGCCAGATTTTTGCAAGTTTCTGAAATTTTCCTTCCTGTGTGAAATTCAATACAGGCTCTTGTGGTGCTTGTTCATGATTTGGGTCCTAACTGGGAGCTTATTAGTGATGCCATCAATAATACTCTCCATTTTAAGGTAAGGCATCTTATTTTTTTAAAACTGGTACTAGTGTTTCACTTTACCAGTTTAACTGATAGTGAGGTAGGTCTTGCAGCTGTATTACTGACTGAAACTTAGTTTAGAGACTAAAAGAGTATGGGTTGATTTGGTGTTGTAGCAGTGCATACACAGGAAAGCAAAAGAATGCAAGGAAAGGCACCAGTCTCTCATGGAAACAAGTCCTCTTGATGGGGCTGACAGTGCTGATGATTCCGGGTCGTCCCAGCCCTATACTCAATTACGTGGCATTCCCAAGGCGCGCATCTCTTTCTCTCTCTCACTTTTACAGTGTTTAACACCTATTCATATTATAATTTTATTTCTTTTGGGGGGAATGATGGCAGGGTACTGCGAGACATCTCTTTCAAAAACTTCAAGGGCCTCTGGAAGAAGACACTATTAAATCCCATTTTGAAAAAATGATCTCTCTCTCTCAGAAGTTTCGGCCCCGCAAGAATCAGGTTGCTTTACTTTTTGTTCCTTCCCCCCCTATTTTCTAGTTCATTAAGTCTAAGGTTGCATCTTTGCTTATAATGTGAAGAATGTTTTTGCAGGAATTGAAGCAGAAAACGCCTGCACACCCCTCCCATAATGCTGCCCTTAACCAAGTTTGCCCTAACAACTTGAGCGGACCCATTCTCACGTAAATTCCTTTATTTTTATTTTTTTTAATGTCCTGTATGTGTTTTCCTTTTCAATCCTCCTGACTTATGGTTGTGATCAGGCCACTTGATCTAAGCGATGCATCAAGCCCGAGCACTGAAATTTCCCAAGTTGGATATGGCAGTGCACATGCAAATGGTGTACCTTTACCTGGCCAGCAGGGATCCATCGGGGCCCCTATGCTCCCTCCTACATCCAACATGGGAACCGTTATCCAAGGCTCACCTGGTTTGGTCCTACCTGGCACTCTGCCATCTCCTTCTAACCCCCTAAATACGCCTACCCAGAGGTTTGGAATGCCAAGGGGGCCTGTATTACAGCCAGATGAGCAGCAACAGAGGATGTACAACCAGATGGTTTCGGGTCGGAGCCTTCCACAAGCGGGCATGACCTTATCGGGTCCCCTACCCCCAAGTGCGGTTGACCGAGGTGGTGCAGTTCGGATGCTACCGCCTGGGGCTGGCGGGGGCAGCAGTGGCATGAGCATGATGCCGTCTGGGTCGGGTTTGACCACCCGGGGCATGCCGCCTGTTGCCCGACCTGGATTTCAGAGACTCAATTCACCTGCTATGCTCAACATGGTATCTCCCTCTTCCTCTCCCTCTCCCTCAGGGAATATGCAGGGACCCATGAACCCTATTTTGAGGCCACGTGACTCCTCCGTGCAATTGCTCAGGGTCAGTTTCAATTCTCTTATTTTTCATTCTCACAGTTAGTTGACACCTCAGGACTAATAATTTCCATCCCAAGTACTTAATGAAGTGAAGTTATTATCAGTCTTATGTGCTTTTGGTACTAACAGATACCTTGTTGTAATTATTTTTGAACTTGCAAAACAAACAGCCGCAGCAGGGCCAAAACATGGATGAACACAGTCGGCAGCAGATGATGGTGCAAGAAATGCAGTTACAGCAAATGCCTTCTCAAGGCAATAACAATGGAGGTGTCCAGTTTTCTGCAGGGCCCCCCTCATCCATCTCCACTAACCCTACTACTACTACTACTTCATTGCCTCCTGTGCAGTCTCATCATACAGGCCCTCCGACCCCACATCAGCAGATGTTCACTAATCATCCAACCCCGCAACAACAAGCTTACGCTATTCATTTTGCAAAAGAACGACAAATGCAACAAAAACAGCATCAGCAACAACAGCAGCAGCAGAGAATGATGCCACCAGCTCAGCAACCGGTTTCCGTTATGGCATCAGCATCTTCCCCTGCTCCAGGTCCTGGTTTGCTGCAGGCCCAGCAACAACTGAAGAACCTTCCGGAAGCTTCAGGAGCTGCCTCCGCTGCAGCAGGCCCAGGGCCCAAGAAACCAAAACAGAACATGCAACAGCGTCAGAACAGCCAATCGGCTAAGGGCTCCAAAGGAAGAGGGGGTGGTAGCATCCTGATGCATCAAACCCTAACAGGCTCAGCTAATGTGGGTCTCAACCCGTCTATGCCACAACAACCCGTTGGCAACCAATCCAATAAGTTGTATCCATCTCCATCTCCCATTTCGCCTCTTGGCAGTGCATCTAGACTAGGTCCACCGCATGCTGCGGACCCGACCCAACTCAGTCAAATGCCTTCTGACTCGGGCAATGTTAATCAACAAGAGGGTATAAGCGGAAAGGAAATGCTAATCGGGCAAGGGCCCGTTTCTGGTTCAGGCCCGAATCAAGGGATGATGGCGGGCCAGAGACCACTTGGAATTGGTGGGGCCCACTGGCAGCCTAAGAATCAAGTTCAGAATACTAATAACAACAATAGCAATAGATCAGTGGTTCAAGGCAATGTGTTTGGGCAGCCGTCAAATTCGGGGTCAGGATGACAAGTGCAGAGTTTAGAGTGCTAAATTTTTTGTTAATTTTTTTTTTTACCATAGGGAAAAGTTCTCCTTTTCTCCTGATGTAAAGTTGTACAGGTATCTCCTGTCTCACCTTTTGTTCTTGAGCTTTTATTTTTATCATTTCCAGGTTAGTACCTATTTCCTCCCGCCCCTCGATCTTGTAGTGTTATGTTGTAATGATGCATGCATTGGTCCAATCATGAAAGACCGATTATTCTCTTTTTCTTTTCTTTTTTAAACTTAAAAGCTCAATGAAGAATTGGAAGTCCATTTCTTTCTCTTTATTTCTTTCTATTTTGTTTTGTTTGTTTATGATTTGATGCAGGTCTTGAGGTAAATGACAGATGAGGAATGAATTGTGCTCTACATATTCTCCAGTGTTAGAGCTCATCAATCTGAATTTAACAGCAGATGGTAAAGGTGGAAGTTAACTATGGTGGCATTGAATTGCTTTGTTTTGGTTTGATGTTTTGTCTAATGTGTCTAATTCAACTATTTGGCGCAGCCGAATGAATTAGGACTTGCACAGTTTACGTGACCTTTTCTGCTGCTGCTTATATCTCTTCCTTTTTCTTCTTGTTTTATCAGTTTTTGTAGTGCTAGTTGCATTTGTATCTCAAAATTAGCTCTAGAAGTTGTATATTTTGCCAATGATTTGTATCTATTGCAGCCGTGCTTAGCATTTTATCATCTCAAAATTTTAAATCTTTTTCTTCTAGAATTATCTAATTTTGTACAGGCATTTTACAATTAATTATCAAGGCCTTACAAGATGGCTTTAAGATTACACTAGAGAATTGTAGAACTCAAATGTGACATAGTAGAGAAATCAAAACAAACAACTTGATGTTTTACAATTGTTACTCTGTTTTCTATTGTTTTATTATTTTGTTAAATACAAAAGAGAATCTACATAGCCCTCTTTACATGCAATCAGTAGAACCTATATTCCCTTTTACATTACAAGGCAGCAGCCTGGGGCTTTTCTTCGTGAAAACGAGCAATATCAGGATCACAAGACTGTCTTTACCAGCATTTCTTCTGTCTTGCAGATACTCAAATCATCTGACAACTTGCTACATAACTGCCACCCAAAACAAAATACAAGTACATACACAACATACATGTATAATATAATGTAGTTTTGAGTACTACTCAATAAAAGGGTACCTACCTGTCTGTACAAGCAGGAATCTCCATAGGATTTTTGCAACTCAACCACATAAAGGGAAGGACCAAGCTCAAACACCTACAAATACAATTCTCAATTAATCCACTTAGCCTTTGTAATTAACTTTTCAAGGAACACAAACAATTACCTCAGCAGCAGCAACGAATGATTCACGCCTCCTCGCGGTGCCCTTCTTATACTGTATAACTTTGATCTGGAAATTACATGGAATGTATGTTAATTTAATCTCCTCTGCTTCCTTCTCTTTAAATTACATTCAACAGTAAAGAAGGAAGGAACCAAATGGAGCTATATATGGTACACACTTTAGCACTTCCTCTCTGCACTAGGAATCCCATCTTTGTTACTATCTCTTCGATTTTCTCAAATAAATCTTTCAGTGGATAACTTGATGTGAATCTCATCTTCCTTTCTGATATTCCCTTTGCCAGAATGAAAACAAAAACACAATTAGTCTTGTGTTCTTCTTTTCTTCTATAATAATTCAGGTATACATTTATCAAACAAAATAAAACTCATAAACAAAAGTACATGCGGATTCAAAATATAACAGTACCTCTTTCTCAAAAAATCCAGATAGATCAAGGGATGATGACATCCCGATGAGCTGAAAAGCATTTATAACTGTTGGTTTTCTCTGGCCATCCACCTCGACATTCTTCAAAATAATATAACTAAGCAAAATTAGAATAAAGATAAATATTTTACAAGTACAGTTTCGAAAGGATCTTATAATTGATCATCTTGTCAAGGATTCAAATTTTAGGTTTTATTATTTTCTATTTTTCAATAGAGTTTAGTACTCTTTTCTATAGGATCTGGCAGTGGCCCAAAGTTTGGTTCATGTAACAGTAGGAAATACCAAAATAACAGCCAACAGAGAGAACATTTGTTAACTGGTTTGTCAATCTATGTTTCCTCTGACATTTGATGTGTTTAAATATTTTAAGCAGGGACTGAGTGAGATTAGCCTACCTCTTTGATTGGAAAACCGGTATCATGGGCTTTATCTTCCTCCTCGTCATAAGGCACTGCGGGAATATAGTGTTGCATAAACCAATCATCCGATTTTATTCCCTGCATATCAATCCGAGTCTTTGGATTTGGGTCCAGAATTCTTTTTAACAAATTTTGTGCACCGGTGGAGAGCCATGTGGGGATCTTAGTCTCCCCCTTCGAAATCTGAAATTAACGATTCAAATTTTAGTCTCCTTTGATTTTGATTTGAGACTCCTCTCTTTCTTTACAACCATAAACCTAACAACTTAATTAGAAGTAAAAACTAAAATAAAAAAACTAAACAAGTTGGGAAAAGAAAATCTGAGGTGAGAATGATAAATGACCTTTTGATAGAGAACCACAATGTTTCTATCCTCAAATGGAAGACGCCCCACAAGCATCACATACAAGATCACACCACATGACCATATGTCCGACATGGATCCATCGTAGCCTCGGTTAGCAAGTACCTAATGTATATAATATATATATAGTTTCAATGCAATCTCCTTCAGGGACTATGAACTTAAAACAAACATTAGAAAAGAACGCACCTCAGGGGCGATGTAATTGGGGCTTCCGCATGTAGTGTGCAATAGATCATCATTCTGAAACCCCCAAAATATCAATTTCAGATATCACTAAGCCATAAATGAGAAAATTTTAATTTTATTGATTGACGAATGACGAATTCATTAGCAAGCACATTTTCCGGCAAAGCGCTTAGCCCGAAATCAGAGATTTTTATCGTCCCTTTTGTATCAGTAAGCACATTTTCTGGCTGCAACCACAAAGTGAGTATGAATTAGTATACTATCATTATCATTGCCAATTAAGAACTAATTAAATCTGGTAGTAACACCAAAGTGATTAAGTTAACAATTAATAACAAAAATATTACCTTTAGGTCCCTGTGATAAACTCCTCTTTCATGGCAATAGTTTACTCCATCAATTAACTGCTGGAATAGCGTGCGAACTTCTTCTTCCGGCAATTTCCCCTTTATATCCTTCAATGATAGATAATTTGGGATGCGGTACAGTCAGCAATGGTACGTACACATCTTCACGGTGAAAAACAGAGTAAAATATGGCTAATGGCAGGATATCGGTTTGATAACTTACTATTCGATCAAACAATTCCCCTCCGTTAACATATTCAAGCACCATGTAAATTTTTGTTTTGCTTGCTGACACCTAGAAAAAAAAATATATATATATATATATAAATAAATGGCATTGTTACAAGTCAGATCATCTCACACACCGTAATCATTTTCATTTCATCTCTTCAATAACCCGTGTGAAGTTGAGTTATGGTACAATATGATACTGAGAATTATTCCATTTAAATGAGGAAGTTTTTTTTTGAATAAATGTGTGGAAGGCCCACGGATTTCACTAGGAAACCAGTATGTTCTTGGGAGTACCAAAGGACTGGTACCACTCACAACAGATAGTAGGCCTAAACGACTAGTATTGGTTAAATTGGCTACTATCTATCACATCGAGTCCGGATCCTCGAAGGTAACTTAAATTTTGAGTTTAGATCCGGACCGTCCAATTAGAATTCAGATCAATCTGGTCCGAGATAAAATGGTAAATGTACGGACCCGTTTAATATTCATACCAAAACAGATCGTACGGTCCAGATCTAAACTCAAAATTTGAGTTACCTCAGGTGATATTAATTCCTATCATATAACTAACAAAATAAAGCTATTAAATCCAAAGTCAAGAGACTCAATACTACGAAAAGCGACAGTTTAAAACCTAACAACACAACCGAGAATATTATTATTATTTTTTTTTGAATAAAGTGGGGAGGGCCCGCCTGTTTCATTAATAGAAACGATAGTATATAGTTCTTAATTACAAAAGCAATGGATAAATCCATTGGATACAAAAGATGTAAAAGCTAAAACAACTAATTAAACAGAAGAAGCCGATAAGAGATCAGAATGATCAACTTAGCTTAGGTACCTAATCAGCATATAGTAAGAAGATAATGACAACCGATCGAGATTATTTAATCTCTTCACCTTTCCAAAATAGAGCAACTATGAAGTGTAGCATAATATAATATAATATATAATTGGAGTTTCAATTATTATCCAAAGCAAGTAGGCAGCTGAGGTGGGCCAGGGCCCAAGCCCAGTTGAAAGAGATACTCTACTCTCCATTTTATTAATTCTCTCCATTCTCTCCATTCTCTCCATCTCCGTTGCAGGAATAAGGAATTAAGGATATAACAAGGAAAGTTAAATAAGTAGGAAATTAATGGAGAGGTTTTGATACCCAGCAGACATTGCTATTATTGGTGTAGTTGCTATATTGCATTGTATTTCAATTCTAGTCAATTGACTGACTTGACAGGCTGAATTAATAAATCAATCAATCAATTAATTAATTAATTAATACCCAAAGGAAGCTTGCGTGATTAAGGGCAAGTAATTAGAGCAAGAAATAAACTCAATCAATTAATTAATTAATTAATTAAATACCTCATGTAACCTGACGACGTTGGGATGGTTGAGCAGCTTCAAAGTCTCAATTTCCCTCTTTATCTGCCATGCCATGACATGCCATGAAATGAAATGAAAGGAGATGAAATTAATTTAATTATTTAATATTATATATATATATATATATATATATATATATATATATATATATATATATATATATATATATACACATACATGAATGCATATGTACGTATATGCATGGTCAGATGAAACCTGATGGTGAAAATTGAGGGAGAGGATCTTGTGGCGGTCGAGGATCTTGATGGCAAAGGGCTGCCCGGTGATCACGTTGCGAGCGTACTTCACCTTCCCGAAGTTGCCCTCCCCGACCGTCCGCCCCATCTCATACTTTTCCAGCATTAATTAAATATTCTGATTATTGCCTTGCTTTCAACCAACTAAGCCCCTTAATTCCTCCTTCCAATTTGCCTTGCTATATATATAGCTTTCAAGTTTGAACAGAGAGAGGGAGAGAGAGAGAGAAACATACATTCCGTTTTCTTCTTCCTCAAAATTAAAATTATATTTGATCCTTGTATTAATTAATTAATTAATTAGTTATTACTTTACTGCACCTGGTCCATCCTTAAATTCCTTAAAATTATATCCATTATATCCATATGGTTGTTGACTTGCATGTTTGTTCAATAATGGTACAACTGTATCATCCAAACACCCAAACACCGGTGAATAAAATATGGCCATGTGGCACAGTTTGATGCGTGTACAAAAGCGGTTTCTTGTCTGTGTCCAACCATCCCCTTGATGGCTTGATCCCTTCCTTCCTTTCTTTTATTAATAACAAATTATATATATATATATATATATATATATATATATATATATATATATATCCAAACATTAAATTTACATACATAGCTATCTGCCTATCTCTCTCTTTTCAGTCTTTCTACATTTATGGGCTCAAGTCCCACAAAATTTAATTAGCGAATTAGTTTGGAGCAACACCGCAAAGTCAGATTAATTAATTAATTAATTAATTATTTTGGCATGGACCACTTAAATTATTTTGCTGATGCTTTCTCTTTCACTGTTACTGTCATGTCATGCGCTTGAAAAGAGATATTAATTATAATATAATAAGATATTCGCAGCTCTCTTTCTCTCTCTCTCTCTCTAACGCGTGCTTCACATGGTGGAGACGCTTTTCTATGAACCGTGTTTAAACATTATCTTCTATTATAAATTTCTAATATTTCTAGTTGTAAGTCAGATGTAGCCATACATACATTCAAATGCTCGGTTTCAATCAAACTCTTTTCGGTTTCTAAAAATATAACTGAATTAATCAAATTAAAAATGACCACCGAATCGTTTAAACGTACCGAATTAAATTTCAATTACATGCATTATTCAATTCTATACAAAATATGTAGATTTCTAAAATATCCAAACCAAAATAGAAGGAAATTAAGAAGCGATGATTGAACTAAACAAAATATAAACTATATTTGAACCATTATAATTCGGTCGGTTTGATTTAGTCGGTTTTGAAAAATCAAAACCCAACTGATCCACTTAAATCGAACCATTTAAACTGAACAACCAATTCATTTAAACCAATTTATTTTGATTCAGTTGAAAATCAAACAAACCGTTTCGTTTAAACACCCCTAGTCAGACGAAAACCGTCTACTCGGAATTTTTTTTTTGAAAGGTCTTCTATCCTCTCTCAACTCATGTTTCCTCTTTATTTGTGCCAGGTATATTGTTCATACAGAGTACAATATTTTATTGTTCATACCGATAGCAATAATATCTCTATTTTCAATTCCCCCTTTATTTTTTTTATAAGAGTACAACATCATGTGCAAGTGCAATATAATAATGAAGCAGGCGCAAATGAACAAACAAATCCATTTGGTTCACAGAGGTAGGTACATAATACACACATATAAGGCCCAGGACCAGGCCCAGGCCCATAAACACAGTTATAGTCCTAACCTATTTTGGGTTAATTCATTCGTTCCCTAATTATATTTATAGCCCACTCACTATTAAATAAATGTCATATAATGATTAATTGTACCATTACAATCTCAATGCACAGTGCACAGTGCAGTTTGGAGGTTGATTTTGTGGATAGGTTCTGCAACCATGGAACAAGTAATTAATTAATTTTGGCGAAGAACACGTTCTATGAAATGAACAATTCAAGTACGAAATCGACAAGGTAAGGAAGGTATTCATTCCTCTTTAATTTCAGGCCCAAAGATTAAATCAAATTCTAAACACTGCTCGTTTATCCTCTGCACCAGTCTAGAGCAGATTGCAATCCAACAAAACGTACAGCAAACTAACAGCCACTCAACAGACACCCAGTTTCAGTTTTTAATTGCTGCTACTGATGACAGACAAAAAATAGTCAAAAAAAAAAAAAAAAAAAAAAAAAAAACAAATTGACAAATGATAACAGCAAAGACAGACAAACACAAACACTAATATCATATCGTGTGTATGTTTTTATATTAATTAAGCCGAGCTGAGGAGGGCATGGCTGTGGCTGATGAGAGCATGAAATGAAATCAGGCTGAAGCAGAGGAGGGCTTGTCCCACTTGAGGGGCTTAACGACCTCCCAGGTGAAATCAGGTTCGTCACGGCCAAAGTGGCCGTAGGCGGCAGTCTTCAGGTAGCGGCTGTTGCCACCCCTCTTGAGATCAAGGTTGATGATGATCATCCCCGGCCTGAAGTCAAAATTCTCCTTCACTATCTTCAGTATCTCCTTGTCAGGGATCCTCCCTGTTCCATACGTGTCCACAAATACTGACAGCGGCTCTGGCACACCGATTGCATACGACACCTGCCACCCAGCCAACCAACATTAAGCATACATAACAGCCCAGCCCATCCCAGCCCAACCCAGCCCAAATATAATATAGTAAGTTTACCTGGACAATGCAGCGGCGAGCCAGACCGCTGGCGACAATGCTCTTGGCAGCCTGCCTGGCAATGTAAGCTCCGCTGCGGTCCACCTTAGTTGGGTCCTTGCCAGAGAAGGCGCCGCCTCCATGGGCCCCCCATCCACCATATGTGTCAATGATGATTTTGCGACCAGTGAGACCAGCATCACCGTGGGGCCCTCCGATTACGAAGCGGCCTGAGGGGTTGAGGTGGAAGATGGTCTTCTCATCAAGGTACTGCTCTGGGATGACGGGTTTGATGACATGTTCCCGCAGGTCTGCCGCAATCTCGTCGTTAGTCACTGTCTCATCATGCTGAGTCGAGATGAGAACAGTGTGCACACGTACCGGCACCATCGCTCCCTGTTCGTTGCGGTACTCCACAGTCACCTGTCAATCCCAGCACTTAATAATTTCATATACCATTTTTTTTTTTTTTGGTTCAAGACAATGAAGAACTGTAAGATGAATATATCACAACCGAAAAAAAAATATCAAATATTATTGTCTCAAATTATATGTCATTTGACCATTGTTTTCAAATATTGCAAGTATTGCATGAACTGCACATGCCACATAAATATCATGTATTAAATAATTTCGACACAATTATACATGTTCCCAGATAATTTACCAAGCTGCATATAGTACGGAAGCTACAGAGACATGCCTGATGGGCACATATAATTTATAATATAATCACATGATACCTCCTTGGTTCATAAATATTATCAAATCTTTGGATAGAATTACTTATACAAGTAAAATATATCAATAAAGGTAATACCTAAAGACGATAAGGTCCCTTCTTGAGTGTAGCAACAGTACAGTACAGTACAGTACATAATAAGGTAAGGTATGTACACTTTACAGTAACACATCTAACAAGTGAAGTCATGCGATCTACATATTTTTCTTTGAAATTTGCACAAAAAAGAAAGAAAGGAGGGGAGAGGACAGTACCTGGGTCTTGCCATCAGGCCTGAGCCAGGGGCAGGTGCCATTCTTCCTGACCTCAGTGAGACGGGCACCAAGCTTGGTAGCAAGCACATGGCTGAGCGGCATCAGCTCAGGTGTCTCATCAGTGGCGTAGCCAAACATGTGGCCCTGGTCTCCCGCACCGATCTCCTCAGGGCGCTTGGTGAAGTGGCCGTGCACTCCCTGAGCAATGTCGGGGGACTGTTGCTCAATGTTGACCAGTACCTTGCAGTGGTCTGCATCCAGGCCCACGTCGTCAGACACAAACCCTATCCCACGGCAGGTGTCACGCACAATCTTCTCATAGTCAACCTCTGCCTTGGTTGTGATCTCACCAAACACCATCACCATGTTTGTCTTTGTGCAAGTTTCACATGCCACCTGTATGTACATTTTGTTTGCGTTTTTAACTGTTCATATTCCCTTACAAAGGATTTCTCCACAATGGCATGCACCAGAATGTTACCATTTTATAATTATTTAAGGCCTTTTTTTTGCTAATAACTCAGTATTGATATGGTTGTTCTGGCACCGCAGAGTGTTAGCTTAATCTGTGAGTTAATTTAAATCTACGAGAAAGTTGCTCAGTAAACATATGCAATCAGCAATCACTGAACAAGCTCAAATAATGCACAAAGGAAAGAAAAATGAAAGACAAACAAAAAATTAGACTGGCATGGTGCAGGTACAGTAACTGGGATTGGAGTCGGCAGTAGCATAATAGGGAACAAAGAGAACGGTACCTTGCTGTCAGGATCGCCAGCTAGGCAAGCATCAAGAACTGCATCAGAGATCTGGTCACACAGTTTGTCTGGGTGACCCTCGTTCACGGATTCCGAGGTGAAGAGGAAAGTGTCTATCTCTGCCATTTCTCTCGTTTTCTTCTTCTTCCTTGACCTGTTCACACAAGTTTTTGCAACCAGATCAGCACCTTTACAAGCACAAATAATTCAATGACTTGTGATCAGTCTGTATGCTTTTCTGATCTTATGACTAATACTAATGCAAAATTCTTTTCTCTAGAATATTCCTTTGCTTGATGTAACAGCACTACTTAATGTCATTCAGTTATAGTGCAAGCATAAAAAATGGCACAAGGAATCTGAAAAGTAAATATCATAAAGAATAAATAGCATCATACACATTAGTTGAATATTGTGGGAATAATATCCAAGATAATATACCAGTGGCAGTCAGCGTAGATGGATATGGAGATAATATTGTCAGAGAAGAATAATCAATTGATGCTCAGTAAAGGACAAGCGGACAGAATATATCCTTTTATTCTCACGACAAAATCAACCAAAAGTGCGTAAAAATTAGTTAAAAGCAGTTGTAGTAGGAGATAAATTAATAGATCCAAAGCATGTGCATATGTAAACATGGAGCAGGAAACAATTAGAACTAACTAACTAACTGACGGTTAAATAATTGAAATAAGAAATACGGTGTATTAATTTCAATTTCGTGCGTTGAAGAAGCAAACAGGTAAGAAATCTTATGTAGAATTACACAGATCTGAATATTTGCATTCATCTTCACTCGGACCGACCGTGATTTATCCTAAATATAAAGAGGATGAATTAAATCTGTGAGCATACTAATTAGACTTACTCTGCTGAGATGGAGAAACGAAACCCTAGAAGAAGGAGAGGAGGAGAGGAGAGGAGAGGAGAGGAGAACACTACTATGACTGAGCACCTGCACCTGCACCTGCACCGCACGCCTATTCTTCTGGGGTCTTATGATTTTATAGGAGGAGATAGCGGAGCGGGCTCAGGCTCAGGCTCAGGCTCAGGCTCAGGTATGCTCGGATCGGATTGCGATTAATGGGCCGGTTGGTAGGTCGATCTACGCTCTTGGATCGGGTCGGGCAGCCTTGTCGGAGTTCGGTGGCCGATAGCGACCCGCACCGCACACATCTTATATGATTAATATTATTGTATTATATTTTTAGTTACCTCCCCAATTCTCTACATTACTTGACTGACTCCAGCTCCATCACTGACGCGTTCTTCGGCCAATCTTTGGTCATTGGATTGGGGTGTGTGTGTCGTGAAATATCGTAGAGGCAATGGGTGGTGGATTTCAAACACAGTGGCCTGTGGCCCACCTACCTACCTCTTCGAGTCCAAAAAAAAATGATAGTGGCATTGGGTGGTGGATCTGGTTGTTTACCAACCGCACCGCGCTGGACCCACATGGACATCGCCTCATGCGGTCATGCATACCCTCATAGTCATACAAACAAAATAAATACCTGTGACTGAGACGGTGAGACCTGCATAAAATTAACATGGTCCCAGAGGCCGGAGCCAGTGAAACTCTATGCCATGTGGGTCCCACATTTCATGCATTATAACCATACCGCAATTCATAAATTCTAGATTTGCCATGATTCTCTAGTGAACCTCTAATATGAAATTCTAAGTTACTTTGGTCCATAGCCATGATTTTCCAGAGAGACACAATTACCGTTAATCACCAGAAACCTTTAGATTTTATCGATTGCCTTTTTTCTCTTAACGGACAGAAGTGAGGCGATGCTTTGGTACCGACTTCGGAAGTGAAGTGAAGCGCTCGCCTTGGTACCGGCCTCCCTACTCGGCCCTTGGCTCTCTTACCGGGTAACCCTTAAACCTTTGTGTTTGCGTTATGCTCGTGTGGTTTGCGGCTGTGTGTGCTGTTTGGGGCCTTCGTGCCTGTTACTTGCTCTGACCTGTGGCCCTTGTGCCTGTTTCCTTGGCCTTGCGCCTCTTTGCTTGCTACGTGACCAGTTGTCTTGATTTTTTTTGGAATTGTTGGGGATGATTGTGTAAATTGTAGGCCCTTGCGTAATTTATTTTGATATAGAGGCTTAATTGAAAAATGTGATGTTTTAAAAAGGGGTCGGCTGAAACTAATTTAATGGGCTTTTCTCTTCTCCTTGGGTTCGGCTGAAACTAATTTAATGGGCTTTGGCCCATTTCTGGAATTTAATGGTTTTGGCCTTGGGCCGAAATATGAAAAATGAGCTAATCCATTGGGCCTTGATTTTAATTACTTGGATTTGCCTAAACTTGATTGGGTTGTACAAACCCCACATTGATAGGTTAGCACACGAAATTAAATTGCCGTAGATTATATTAGAATTACGAAAATGTAGAAAGTTAATTCGAAAGCATAGTTTGGACTTTAGTTAAAATAAATTGAAGTAAAATATGGCTTAGTAAATTTGGGTCATGAGCCTCCTTATGGTAGGCTCGATCCGAAGTTGTGACACTTATTAAAAATTACCGAGTTTAAAAGTACAACCAAGTGACTTTTAAAATTATTTAAAAGTCCAACTAAAAGTCCAACTAAAAATTGAAAAATAACGTAAACTTAAAGATCGAGAGATAATTAGAATTGGCCCTAGATAGTTGCCTCATAACATAATTTGAGCAGATACAAAGATCCGATTGTGCAACGTATGATCTCGAAACACATTAAATAACACACCAATTAATAGAAAATTAGAATTAATAAATTAAGTAAATAGGTTTATAAATTTTAAATATAAATATGTTGTTAATTAATAAAGGACAATTAATTAACAACATATTAATATTTTCGTATCACTACGATTACAAGTTTTTATTAAGTAGGATAATTAAATAATAACAACGTATATTGTGTAAATTATACCATACGTATTTTTATAAATACGTATATAACATTATTTAAAAATTATAATAAATTATTTAATCAAATTATCTTCAAAGTAAATTATGATAAATATTTAATTTACGTTAGATTAAATTAAAATAAATTAGGTCTAATTACTCACACTCAATCGGAATTGAGTCAAACTGACCGAACCGATTGAGTATATTTCAAACCGTAGTTGACTACTTAGATTCGAGCACTTAGGTAAAAATAATAAAAAGGGACAAAGGGGTTACGAATAATTAGTCTAGTATTTAACTAATGTTACGTCCAAATTACAGGTCCTCAGACCTATTACGGTTCTAACTCGTGGACCGATACCACTGACAATTATACCGGGGCATACGAGGATCCTACAGATTTCGGAGGTTATTAGAGTGCGTTTGCTTTTTGCCTACGATTCAGGTGTGAGATATCTGAATTATTTCTTTCGTGGCTTTCTCTTACCAAGTCGACCACTTGATCTGACATCCGCACTTTAAATTATTTAGTTGCATTAGAGCATGTTTATTCTTTCTGAACTATAATTAGATTTTGCATAAACCCCATTAAATGAAAATTTACCGCTTTCTTAGGAGTAGAGTAAATTAATTATGTATTATATTAGATTAGGATATACTTGTCCTCTTCTCGTGGAGGACAACATATTATTGTAGTTGAGCATATGCATTGGTGAGAGTTGAGAAGAAGACCGAGTGACTGCGTTTCGGCAAGTTGGTATGGAACCTGTCGGCTCATTAGCCACTGAGCCGATAGATCTCTTGATTTCTCGGGAGGTCTTTTAGGGTTATTATTATATGTATAAAAGTTGCTATTACATTCTTTTCGTTCATTTTACCATTTACGTGCAGTCCGATCTTGAGTCCAGAGGCACAAAAACGATTCAGGATTGTTCACCCCTACATTAGAGGATTCCCGAAGGGATAATACTGGGCGATCGTTCGCTCACCCACCTTTTGATGTGGGATTTCAGGTACATAGACTGGTGATCCGCAGCAGGAGAGGCCATGAACTGTCCCCGATGGCCACGCAGCTTGATAGGTTTTTCTTAGGGCTTTGGTTAGGTTACGAGTTCCGATAATTTTGTTTTGTACATTGGACTCGCTAGATCATGTATCCTTTCCTTAGACTATGTTTATTTTATCCCCACGTGAATTATATGGATGATTTATATGTATGTGTATGATTATTTTGGATCTATGATTGTTGCTTGATTTCTTTATTTTTGCTTCCGCTGTGCTTGATTATTATATTTGTGTAGCCTTGCGTGTCTTTACGATTATTAGACACATTAAATGCCCTACTTCTCATGACACATATTGAACTCGATAAATAATATTTAATTTGATCACTTCATAACGGGTCTAATTAGATATTTGACAGTCTATTATTCAATATATATTTATATCACATATAAGCCCATATATGTTGTAATTAATGGAAATTAATTCCAACATAAACAAAACAATTAATATATATATATATGAGGAGGGATCGGATGACACCTCTTTTTGGTGACATCGAATAACACCATGCATTTTCAAAGTTTTCAAAGTCCAAACAGTCCATCCAAACCGTTCAATATGATGGATATATTAAAATGTGCTTGCATATCAAATTTTACATTTTTTTGAATTTTTTTACTATTTATTAAGTATTTTACAAAATCATTGTTTTCAGACCATTGAATTTTTGTACCCATCTTAATAAATAGTAAAAAAATTCAAAAAAATGTAAAATTTGATATGCAAGCACATTTTAATATATCCATCATGTTTAACGGCTTGGATGGACTGTTTGGACTTTGAAAATGCATGGTGTTATCCGATGTCACCAAAAAAGAGGTGTCATCCGATCCCTCCTCTATATATATATATATATATATATATATATAACAATATCAGGAATTCAGTAGCAAGCTCAAGTGCTCAACCTCCTGACTTAATTTGAACCAGCACCAGCACCATCGATGAAATAATGCTAATTAAGTGTTCAAATACATAATTATATATTAAATTGGATGCGCAAAATATCAAATTTCAACATTGAAGTTCTAAGATTCGGCTGATTTAAATGCATCGATCAAATTGCACATGAAATCTTTTTTTTTCCCCCTAAGAATAATATTTGTGACAGTTTACGTTAACATATATAATTTATCATATATCTTCAGTTTAAAATTTGTAACAATCCTTTCTATTATAATTTTTTGTGAAGGTTAGAGGCGTCGACCTTTCTATTATATATTACATATTACAACATACATAAAGCAAATATCAATAATTCTTCATTTGATATCATATCATATATCTAATTAATTAGCAGATACTATTAAAACGTAAGTTCGTCTTAATTAATTAACTAACTAACTAACTAAAGTTAATGCATAGATAGCTACATATGATATATATGTAATAATATAATTTAGAAAGTAAACCTTAATTAAACCTAATTAATTAATTAATTAATTACTTGATGGATCAGTACATATCTACGACTTCAACCAACTTGTTTGCTACTGCACTCGCATACACTGAAGAACCCTCCATTATCTGCACCAAACGATCGAACATATATATATATGTAATTGATTATGTAAAAATTAATACAGAAAGAGAGAATTAATTACATCGATCAATATTAATTTGAATAAATATATGAGGTATGTATATATAGAGAGAGTTACCTGAGTATTGAACATGTAGACGTGGCACTCTCCGATGATGCCGCCGGACAAATTGAGCAGTTGGAGGCGCAGCTCATCAAGCGCACGCGACACCGGCAAGAGACAACCGATGGCCTTTTTCTTCTTTGTAATTTTAATATTTACCTCGTCTTCTATAATTCGGACATCGACGGAGGCTTCTTTGGATCTCCTCTGAAGCCAAGAGCACCTAAGCCTGGATCCCTTGGGCGCCAATCCCTCTTGTTCTCCACCAGTACCTTTAAAACCATCAGGTGCTACTGCTAACAGTGAATTAGTGGGCATCACATTCACATTCTGGTTCGAACTCTCCATATCGCCAGCGCCAGTATCTTTGTTGAAAGACGTCGAGCACTGGATCCGTTTCTTCTCGACCAGGAGCTTTAGCTCGTTCACAGTTCGAAACAGTTCGTTGATGTAATCTATGGCATCCGACACTATCGTTGCCCGATCATCCTATACATTATATAATATATTTTTTGAGAAATTAATTAATGTAATAATTAATGTACTAGCTAGCTAGCTAGCTAGTGTATATATATATATATATATATATATATATATATATATATATAGTACCTTGGTTCTGTTGGGGATGAGAGCCTTGAGCAATTCATACTTCTCACCAAGCCTCTCTCTCCTTTGCTTCTCCTTCTTCTCAATCCCCTTGGGCGCTGAACCGCCGCCTCTCTGCCTCCTGGCCCCGCCTCGTACGCTCTCAAACTGACCTGCATTGTAACCCTCTATGATCCCCGGGATGAACCCAGAGCTTTCGCTTGGCAGTGAGCCATACCCCATATTAGACAGTTGTTGATGCTGCTGGTACGCGAACTGATCCTGTTGGTCGTGCAACATGTCAGGGGGTGGTGCACAGAGTCGGGTCGACGGGTCGGTGTGGTATGTGAAGTAGTTGGATCCGGTGACATCGTGTTGGAGGTTGAAGTCGAGTTCTGGGTAAGTCGGGACGTTGCCGAGGGCTGACATGTCCGGGTAGTTCATGGCAAACTCGCCTCCCGGCGCCTCTTGCGTGATGATGCTTTCATGCAGCGTCAGCATCTCAGTCTGCTGCTGCTGATACATTATATATTCGATCACCTGGCAATCATATATATTAGAGAATAAGAACATCAGTCAAAATTAGAATTACATGCAGTATATTATATATATATATATATATATCAAAATTAGAAATGATCACAAGTGGATCGATCGATGCTTTAATTATTAAGAAGAAAAGAAAAAGAGGAGTTTGTATGAAAACCTCTCTGTTCTGTTATCTAATAACAGGGAAGAAGACAAAGACAAGGTGGCGCTTTCCAAGGAGCGCCGAGAAATAGATCCAGAGTCTAGAGACGAAAGGCAATGAAACCTGAGTCGGATCCCTGTGTTTATACCGAGCCAATTTCTCATATGCCCCCTTTAAAATCTAAAAATATATCATGTGTGCTGTGTTAACAAAGTTATTCGGATTCTTCATGTCATTTGGAAATATGGAAGATTATGATGATTTTATGGGTGGGATGCAAAAATGGAAGATTAATGCACGTTACCTTTCCAGTCAACTTTTAAAAAGCAACATATTAAACAGCCATAAAGTTTTTAAATATTCTCGGAAGTGCCACAAGTTTTCAGATATTTACGGCAGTACCACAAGTTTTGTCAATATATATAATGATCAACTGTACCCCCAATCATACAAATTTATACGTTGTTCTAACCCAATTTTCTTTTCCATATATTTACCCAATCATAAAAACCGTAACGAAACTTACATTTTTCAAAATGTACAATAATAAAATGATTCTGAACTTGTTTACACTATGATAATATTTTTTGTTTTTGCATTCTGAATAAGAAATAATATAAATAAGAAGCCTTGGGATGCAACACGAAAGGTTACACGGAAAAGGAAGGAGAAAAAAGAGAAAGAGGAATCTGGAGCGAGTCTTGAGTGGTTGAGGGCTTGAGGCAGTGAGGCCTCATGCAATTTGAACCGGGCTGAACCGTTAAGTCCCTTTTGGTAGTAGGCACATGCCTTATGTCATGTTCCAACTGTCTCTAATGCTTTATGGTCTATGGTCTATGGTCTATGGTCTATGGACATGGAAGTAACGTGGGGTCGGGAAAGCAGTGGCTGGAGCTGAGCAGCAGAGGGAAAATTAATCTATTAATTTGCTCTACAGTCACACTGGGCACTGTGGTGTGGGCCAAAGTAAGGTAAAGATGGGTTCATCGTTAATCCGCTACAAAATGTCGGTAAAGATTGCGTTACGGGAGATCCAAAAAGATTTTAGAGAAAAATTTCCGAGAAGAGAAGAGACAGAGATAGAGCGAATTGAATTGAACTGAAAAGAACAAAATGCAAGCGTAGATCAGATCAGATCAGCGAGAAAGAGAAAGAAGGAGAGAGAGATGACGCAGTCGCACGCGTACGGAGAGGAGTGGTACTGGGACGACCGGTACCGGAAAGAGCAGGCGACCTTCGACTGGTACCAGCGCTATGAGGCGGTGGCCCCGCTGCTCCGCCTCCTCCTCCGCTCCTCCCACCGCATCCTCCTCGTCGGCTGCGGCAACTCTCGTGTCGTACATATAACATACTACTTCTATTCTTCTTATTTTCAAATTAACCATTCCCTTGCTCATTACCAGTAAATTGATTTACTGGTACACTGTACTCAAGATGTCATTCTGTCTCTTTGACCTGATCTATCTTGATCTCGTATTCTGTAAAACCTGATTCAGCATTTGGGGAGAAGATGGTGAATGATGATTATGAGCAAGTAGTGAACATCGACATCTCTTCGGTTGTCATACGAGCCATGCAATCCAAATACACCCATTTGCCCCACCTTCAATGTAACATCTCATTCTCATTCTGTGCTTTTTCTTTTTTACTCCATTCCATTCCAATGCATTACTTATTCTAAATGATCATTCCTGCACAGATATGAAGATGGATGTACGTGACATGTCAGCTTTTGAAGATAATTCATTTGATGCTGTTATTGATAAAGGTACAAAAGTAAATTACCTTGTATCCATCATTCAAATCTTGAAATTGCTTGCAAACATGCAACCATCATACAATCAGTTTGAACCTGGGCCTGCACACTCTTTTTTTTAATATGCTGGTAATTGGGTCATCATCTAATATACCATTTTATACAGAGTAATAATAGAAAATTTAATGCAGGAACCCTAGACTCGATCATGGTGAGTGGATTGCAAAATTAAACGGACTGTTGTGCCCTTCAATTATTACAACCCTCCAGTAAATATAACTCGGACTCTTGTTTGTTTTTAGTGCGGGAATGATTCTCAAGTGAATGCCACAAAAATGTTGAAAGAGGTCCATAGGTACCTAATTCTGTAGTATTAATTTTTTTATATAATTTTAAGGTATCCATTTGAACGCAATTATTAATCCCTGTAACAATGTATTTAATGTTGAAGTAACGATCAATAGTGTGTACCTGAGCTTTGAGCTATCCTTCAATTAACTTATAGTGTTTAAATTTCCTCTTAAATATGTAATTATCCACCGAAGTTTTGGAAAATCTTTGCCAAACAATAGTACAGTGTTTTCTACTAGCCAGTTATATAGTTTGGAGTTAGCTCCCAATTTAACCAAAGAAATGTTTTGAACTGCAATTACACTTTACTATGTCATTTGAAGCTCAATTAATACTTGATTTGTAATTAAGCATCCACGTCATTTGTATTTAATTTAAACCCAAATTGTGCCAATAACCTCTTACCTGCAATCAAAGACCGTATTTTACTTTTTTTTTTTTTGTTACTGTTATTTTATTACTATTTTTGTGCTATGAGTGATTTCTTTGTTTTACTTTCTAAGGGTTCTCAAGGAAAGAGGCATATATATTATGGTAAGCTGTATTTAATAAGCTGTTCTTTTCTTTTAGCCTTTTGATGTTTTATTTTGGTTCCTAAATAAAAAAAAAGGATTGTTGGTGCAGATAACATATGGAGATCCAAGCTATCGGTTGGGTTTGCTGATGGATCTCAACTTATGGAACATAAACATTCATGTAATAGGTTAGTATTTATTAGGCTTCTAGAAATGAACAGTATTCTGAAAAAATGCGGGTCGGTATTTAGGATTGCTTTCTGACGATTTTACATCACACACCTCCAGCCTACAGTATCTATATTTCAAAATCAGGGTTTAGTCTATGCATAACCTGGCATATGTGTCCAAATTGGTTTAATTTGTACGCATTAGTGCAAAACTTTGGTTAAGTTAGAATGTGGTGAGGTTCAGCTGACCAAAATAAGTTTTTGTGTTGACACTATAAGGTGCAGGTGTTATGCACGAGCTGAACTTGGAATCCTTAAGAGTACCCCTAAATTTGTTCTCACTTGTCAGTTCTACATGATGTCAAGATTTTGTCGAAGTTAATATAAAATCTCGGACAATAATGTGCTTGTAGATAAAATAGAGAAGAGCCCCGATAAAAGAGCTTGGGATATCACAAAGCCATTGCCACTAAATGAAAGCGGTAGCTCTATTGCTGAATTGCTTGGCCCGAAACCTGACGTCCATTACATTTATGTTTGCACTAAGGTAATTTTTACTAGAGGGATTCATACTATATGTGTACACAAAACGTTATATCATTTCAATTCTATATTGATATGCATGAAGAGCTAACAAAAACAACGGACCAAATTTTGATGATTTAACTCCCTTTCTTGATAGCTATCAAAATGAAGTCAAAGTTCCATAATTATTTATATGCATGTAATTGAGATGATTTAAAATATATGTAACACTTTACATTACTTTAAGTGCAAATTAAAAAAGGTGGCATGTTTTGCACCAATGGTCATGGGCACTGAATTTCTCCTCTTTTCATTATACTCAAATCTCAACCAATCATCTCTAGCTGGTTCATCAGTAAAGTAAACTATTTGGTACTAAACTTTATTTTTATCAATTGATTGAAAATTTGTTTGTTTTTAAGACATGATCTGTACAGTGTGATTATTATATTCCCTTGAATGCAACTGTGTTACGCTGACTTTAACAGGCTCTTTTTCCTACCTGAATCTTGCTAAAATTGAACCCAAAGGATTCTTACCTATAGTTAATTTCTTTCATGAAAGGTTCATAAAGTAATTTGTTCGAGTTAATGCGAAAGGGCATTTTTCTTTGTGCAAGTAACCCACAAAATGTTGTCTTCTACTTTGCAAATATGGTAAAATATTGGGGGTATGATTAGCAAATATTTCTCTTGCTTTAAAGCATTTATGTTGCATTAGTGATGAATCCAACTTTTCAAGTATATGAGGAATAATGGTTTGTTAGTTTGCCGCAGTGGTACTCCAATTGTGTAGTCTTAGTATAGTCATGCTTTGAGAGAGTGTACTTGGTACTTAACACTTTGGGTATATGACATCAGTGAAAAGGGAAATATATAGCAAGCATGACTAACTCATGATTTACACGCATATATAATATTAATTGCAGGATGGATCAATGCAGAAAGAGTGATATTGGAGGAAATGCAAATATTTGTTCTTTATTTATTCATTGAGGGAAGAAAGTAAATGAATGGTTTGTTTTCTGTTGTTGTATACATGTACCACAACATGGATCATTTCTCATTTTTTATGTATAATTTTTTTTGTAGCTTTTAATTGAAAGTAGCTAATCAAAGTTGTTGTATAAAAGTTATATTGGTCATAGTAATTTTGCACTAATGTATGAATTTGAGTGGCAGAAGATGAGAGCATTAAAAGGAGTGATAAGCTCACTATCCTTTGATTACTTGGAAAATACAAGTCATAAGTTGTGGGTGAATTGGAGTGGCCCAAGATACTCGTGCTTGGCTTATTAATTTCTGGCAGGCAAACAGTTGCAAGTATTATCTTTAACTAGATGACAACAAAGGGATTGAATGAATTAATTAATAATATGGATTTTATTTTTGTAATTAAGATGAGAAGAGGAGATGGAGATAGTAGTGTCGCCGCGTAAGCATCTATCTATCGCTATAAACGTAAAGTGGGGGAAATGAAGTGAGTGGTGCGAGTGGGTTATGACTGGATTAATTCACGAGAGATGAGATGAGACCCAAAAAAACGAAACCGATGGATGGATGGATGCGTAAGCGGGCACGCCATTGAGGCAAGAAAAAGGCCGATGGATGGCCACATGAAGACAAACCTCATAACCCATCATATCATATCATATCATATCATATCCCCATTTCTATTGCTCTTTCTCTCTCGCTATAGCTACCTCTTCCTTAATTTCTATTCTAACTAGCTACTATTATATATCTCTTCCTTAATTTCTATTCTAACTAGCTACTATTTTATATATATAGAGAGAGTAGAACTAGGGTATTCCTAAGTTCACCAAGTCTCTTTGTGAACTCAACTCTAAAATCTATTGAATTGAATTGGCCGGGTTCAAATGATAAATGCAAACCGTTGAAATTCTTCTACCTTATGAGTGATGCGTCTACATGTGAAAATTTTAAAGTTTCGAATTAATTTATTATAAAGTCAAGTGGTCAAAATTAGAAGGTTTATAAATTAATTTTAATGCATTCATTTTTTGGACATCTTTTGACCACTTGAGTCTATACAAAATTAATTTAAAATTTTAAAATTTTCGCATGTAGACACATCACTCGTAAGGTAGAAGGATTTCAACAGTTTGAATTTGTTGTTTGAAGCCAATCCAATAGATTTTAGAGTTGAGTTCACAAAGGAACTTGGTGAACTTAGGAACACCCTAGTTCTACTTTATATATATATATCAAGAATGAAGATAAAAAGAAAAAGAGCTATATAGTAAGACATGATGATATGATATATGTCCTCTACGCTTTCTGTTAAATCCCATTTCCCCTTATATCACTGCCGGACGTCATCTCTCTCTCTCTCTCTCTCTCTCTCTCTTTTTCTCTCACTAGCTAGTCTAGTCCATCTCTTTATCTTTATATATATATATATACACACTAACATACCCTCTTCTTCCTCAGCTCCCCTTCTCTCCGGAGACGCCCATATATATATACCTGTATATATATAGAGAGAGAGAGAGAGAGCAGTATAGCACAGCACAGCACAGCACAGCACACACAAATATATAATTAATTAATTAACAAGTGATCGATCATCACAGAGAAGCTGTGATCGATGGGTGGAGACTACGCTCCGGCACTGGCCATGATGACGGTGCAAGTCGGTTTTGCCGGTCTCAACATTGTATCGAAACTGGCCATGGATTCCGGCATGAGCCCCTTTGTCATGATCACCTATCGCAACATTGTTGCCACTGTCTTTCTCGCACCCCTCGCCTTCCTCCTTGAGCGGTACCTTTGCCATTCGATCTTGAGCTGGATCCTTCATTTCTTCAATTTCTAGCTTTATGCATATGCATGCCCTTTATTAATTAATTGTTCTAGTTAACAACAAAACACGTACTGAGCCGCTTAATTGTTTAATTCAAGATAGCTAGTAATTAATTGAACGACTAATTACTAGTGACAAATTAAGTGTGTTGTATGTGAGTTTGTAATTTTTTTTTTTTAATTTTACTGAATTAATTATAAGCTAGCAAGCGTTGTTGGCCCACGAAATAGACATGGCAAGTAGTAATGTAATATCCTTGAATCAAATATTGTGCAGAGTATAATTAAAGTACATGTTATGCATGCACCTTAATTGTACACATGAATATATATATATATATATATGTATATATATATATATGCACCTTATATGTGTAGCCGATCTACATATATATATATATACATCAAATAATTAAGTTGAATCGGAGAAAATACAGGTTTCAAGTTTTATATTAATTAAATGAGTGCACCATTAATTAATTTCGACTCTCTCGATCGTTATCGGTATATATGCAGAAAGACGATAATGGAGCTCAAAGGAAAAACTTTGTTCCAACTCTTCCTTTGCTCAATTTTTGGGTGAGTCCACTAAATTTAATTCATTTGTTTCACATATTGTTAATTTCTATATTTGATGCATGCATGCATGCTAGCTATGAAATTTGGTGTGTGTGTGTGTATATATATATATATATATATATATTAACATTAATTTTGTATCGAATTAAGAAAATAAATTATATATGCAGGGCTACACTGAACCAGATATTGTACTTTGTGGGGTTGAAGTACTCTTCGCCGACCATCGCATGCGCCCTGAGTAACATGCTTCCCGCAATAACCTTCGTCATGGCCGTTCCTTTCCGGTAAAAATAACTTCATTCTCTAACCAATTATATATATTAAACTTTTCCATGCACAAACCTTGTTTCATTTACTTAATCAATTTGAGATGCATGCATGCATGAAGCATATATATTTATTCCATCTGCACAAGCATGAATATATATATATAGCTAGCTAGCTACATCATTTAATTTGTTAGGAAGAGCAGAGCCGGGCCGGAGAGAAATTAACCAAAATCATTTCTTAATTAGGAACAAAAAGCAGAGTCACGGGACAAATTAATTAATTAATTAATTAATTAATTAATTAATTTGTGCATCAGAGTTGCACTGCCATCGCTTTCTAGCAAGTGTTCTATCTCCAAATTTTGGGACTCCTTTTGGGAAATATACATGCTTTACTAAATTGCATGCCTTTCCTTTTGTGTAATATCTATATTTTACACTTTAATTTGCATTTCCTCAGATTAATTAATGATATGAAAAAGGATTTCATTATTAAAATTATAATTCAATGACATGGATGAATGTACGGTCATGATGGGGTCGGGATGCATGCAGGATGGAGACGGTGCGCATTAAGACAGTGTCGGGTCAGGCAAAGGTGTGGGGGACGGTGTTGTGCGTAGGGGGGTCGATGCTGATGACATTCTACAAAGGAAGCCTCATCAAGTTGTGGGGGCCCCACATCCACTGGAGGTACGCCTCCGCCTCCGCCTCCGCTGCCGCCACGTCAGCATCCACCGGAGGCAGCCACCACATGGTCCTCGGGGCCGTCCTTGTCATCGCCAGCTGTTTCGCATGGGCCATCTGGTTCATCATCCAGGTACAAAGGAAGGCATGCAGATGTGCACACAGTTTGAAATATATATTCAATCACAGACTGTACCTAATTAATAGTTTGCGGTGTACGTACGTAGGCAAAAATGTGCCGGAGCTTTGCATCCCCTTACACGAGCTCGACTCTGTTGTGCTTCATGGCTGGCATGCAGTGCTTAGTCATCAGCTTCGCAGTCGAGCGCAAGTGGTCTGTGTGGGTCCTCGGTTGGGACATTAGGCTTGTTGCTGTCCTCTACATAGTATGTTTATTATTTAATTTCTCTCAATTCAACTTAAATTAACTGGTAATTTGTATGTTGTTGGTTAAATATATATTTGTATGTTTGTTTGAATGAATAAATAGGGAGTGGTGGGGTCAGGCTTGGCATTTGCATTGATGTCGTGGTGCATTCAGAGAAGAGGCCCGCTTTTCGTGTCGATGTTTAGCCCGCTGTTACTCGTCATAGTTGCAATACTCGGATGGGGCATCCTCGATGAAAAGCTCTTTCTTGGAAGGTAAATTAATGACGCTTAATTCCTTTCATTTTTCATTGCCAGTAAATCAGTCGATCGGGTGGATGCATCACTCTATCTATATATATCTATATATATGAATGTAAGAATTGAACAATTAAGTTGGTTTTGATTCAATGCAGTGCGGTTGGGTCAGCTTTGATTGTGGGAGGGCTGTATCTGGTGCTGTGGGGAAAAGGAAGAGAGATGGAGATGGATGCAAATGCAATGGTACCAATGGTACCAATGGCACCAGATGAATTTATCAGTAGTACCGGTCTACCAGTGTTCTTTAGCCCCACAGAAGAGCATTAATCAATCATTAATTAATTAGTAGTGTTAACGTTGGTGATCAGCTAGGATTGATTGATTATATATCTTTTCTGATTAACACCTAAAATACTTCACACTTACAATTAAACATATATAATAGCAATTCCATTCTATCATTTTTACCTTTTTTTTTTTTCTATTGTAATTGATTTATAAAACAAAAAAAAAACAAAAAATAACATGTTTAATTATTTTTATTTTGGCTTTGCTTCATTTAGCAGTAAAAAGAAAAAGAATAAAAGAAGTATATTTTAGCAGGGTCTATTGGCTTTGCTTCATTTAACCACTCTTTCTATTTCAGGAAAAAATTAACCACTCTTTCTATTTCAAGAAATCCTAATTACTATTTAAGAAAAAATTCAAGCACTCTTTCTATTTCAAAACAAACTCAGCAATCATTTTAGAAAAAAAAAATAAAACACAGTTTGGATCCGAATTCTTTCTGTTTCTATTTATTATTTAGTAATGATTTCTATAAATAGATATCAACCTCATTGAAATAGTGCAATTGAGTTGGGGAAGCTGCAGCTTAATAGCACAACTTATATAATTTCAACCTTATTTGAGGTTAATTGACAAGTTCCTTTATGATTAACAAATATAAATGGTTGATGAACTATTTAGTGTAGTTGAGTTGGGATAAACCAAACTCCCACCCACCATCCAATTCTCTCCAATGCTCTCCCCTCTTTCCGATTACGGTTTAGATTTTAGTGACTTGACCTTCAATATTTATAAAAAAAAAATGTTTAACAACGTTGGTACCCTCGTGGATACTCTTGTCGATAATAGTGATATATTTGGAAATAACAATTTCTATCGGCTTGCCTTCGACAATAGTTATTTTTTTATCCACGTAAATAAAACATGTTATTATAGTATATGACAAACAATACTCTCTAAAAATAAAGCCTATTAATTAAATAGGCTCAAGATAATAAAATTTTCTTTAATTAATTAATTACATGCATGTCATCTCGTTTTTCTTTTCTTAGATTAGGCTACAAATATCTTTGTTTATCTTCATACTTGAATATTTCTCCCCCTTGTATTAATTATGAAAGCCTAACAAATTTTGAGGAGCACCAACAAATCATGTTAAAATCAATGCTCAAGCTAATTAATACAACTCAAGCTTAAATTGCGGAAATTAAGAGGAAATCCAATTATTGCCCTGAGTTTTTTTCTTAATTGTTTTTTTTTTATTATTTTTTAGAACGGATTTGGTAGTCAATTCTTCAACTTTGAGATACAGATTTGTGTATAACCTCCCGACAATTTATTAACATAAAAGGTGCTAAGCCTCTCTCACTTTTAAAAACTTTTATCTGAGTTTTGAATCTGCAACCTCCCACATATATATATGATATTGCCTTTAGTAATTACTAGATCAAAAAAATGTTGTTTTTTTTCTTAATTGTTTATTATGTTCATTTTATCATCCAAATCATTTATTTTTCTTGAATTTTGTTTTGATTATGTTTAAATTATTTCAAAGAGTCACATATAAAACAACAACTGAAACTTAATTTGTTGCATACATAGCACTAGCTAGGTATAAGCAATTGGGCTAATCTTCTCGAAGACATTTTAGATGAGATTAATTATGAAGAAGATGTGCTATATATGCTGATTTTTCAACATGAATTATGTGCAGTTTGCAAATTGTCACAGTTTATATATGTACATCAAATCAATCGCTTATGTTGTTTTTCTAGAAATGTACCACTGGGAGTTCCAATACTATTGCTCAATATATACTTGCAAACAAGATTCAAATTAATTCTCACAAGTTTGTTAAAATTAATGAGTGGAGAATTAACTAGCAATTAAGTGGCCAAATTAATATTTATGCCAGAAGCTGCTAACAAGAGGGTCTACATGTGGATCTTCATGGGGCTTTTTATCTAGCTGGTATTGATATATATATATATATATATATATACTCACTGAACAAATTAAATGCGGTCCATATATGCGGTCCGTCTGCTCTTTCTCCTAATTTTCAACATGAATGGTTTGAGACGGACTCCATATATATATATAGGTGATCAAATGTTGTTCATAGGAAACTGCATCTACTTCACGGAACATGCCTTCCTTAATTTGGTATTTGCTATTATGGATTAGCCCAACTCCATGATCAGACTTGGATGGCGAGTTTTGTTTGTTGTTGGTTTTGCAAATATTGTTATTTTCTTTTTCTTTTTTGTTCTGAGTTTTTTGTGAATGATTTTTTCTTTTGAAAATCTTTGTAAAAGCTGCAAAGTCGTGAGGGGGAATCGAACTCTCGACCTTTGGGTAACCAACAGTCTTAATTTTTTTTTTCTAACTAAATGTGCTACCTACCCTTTCTCTTGTCAATGATTTTAATGTTGATTTTGGAATGAAAATTTTCATGTCCTAAAAGAAGTATCAAAATAGTGATATAGGGATCCGAGATTGAAGTTATAATAATCTTTAGAAATCTGTATTACAATTAGTGTTTAAAGTAATTTTTAATCTTCAGTTGTTTAGATTTGTAATGACTGAAATATGTGGGTTCGATGTCACTTGTTGCTGGTACCCCTTTTTTGCACCTGCTGGTACGTACCGCTTAAGGTGTAATAGGGTACGAGTAGTTGTTTTCAATTTCTATGTTGTAATGTGACTTTCTGATTACAATGAAATACACCTACGGATTTGAATCGAAAAAAGAAAAGAAAAAGAAAAAGAAAAACATGCACTGATATTCCTTTGGAAGGGAACATGTTCCAGACTTGACTTTTTCTGGGCCCACCAGATCTTTTGTGGCTATAACTATATACTAGTATTGTGTATCCGTGCGTTATAACAGGAATATATTGTAAGGGGAAAAAAAAATCTCATATAAAATAACATATTTTCATAAAAAAATTTAGACTAAATGACAAATAACATTTCTTAAATGACATCTATATGTAAATAGAGGAGGGTTCAAATGCCTCCATTTTTTGTGCCTCCATCATGCCTCTATTTTTAAGAACTTTAATAACTCAAAATTTAAAACTTAAAAGTCAAAATAAAACCGTTGGATATGATCTACATCATTTTATCTATGCGCATGTAAAAAATTGTGATATTTCAACTTTGTTTTGGTTGTCATCAAGAGCATGTAAAAACATACTAATATGGATAATTTCTAGACGTTGATTTTTCAAATGATTGATTCACATAAAAACAAAATTGAAATGTGATATTTTTTTATCAGTACAGAGAGAAAATAACATAGATCACGGTTTTATTTTGACTTTTATAAGTTAAATTTTGATATATTAACGTTTTTAAAAATAGAGGCATGGTGGAGACACAAAAAATGGAGGCATTTGAACCCTCGTGTAAATAACATTCCTTAAATGATATATTTAATGAAATATATTTTTTTTTTATCTTTTTAACATATTTTAACAAATCTCAAACAAAATATTATATTAAATGACAAATAACATTCTTTAAATGATATATAAAAATAGAAAGAAATGAAAACATGACCAACTTTCTTTTTATTTCAGAAAATATTCCAACTTTCTTTTTATTTCAGAAAAAACTTCAACCATTCTTTCTATTTCAAAAATCCTAGTTACTATTTTAGAAAAAATTCCAGCACTCTTTCTATTTCAAAAGAAACTTAGCTATCATTTAAAAAAACACAGTTTGGATATGAATTATTTCTGTTTCTATTTATTATTTAACAATGATTTCTATAAATAGATATCAACCTTATCGAAATAGTAACTAGAATTTTTGCAAATGACTGTTTTTATGGTCCATAATTTTCTGAAAAACAACAATTTTCAAATTTAAAAAAAAAAGTTTCGAAAAATGTAAAATTTGGTCTCCAAGTTCATTTTATTATGGAGATTATGTTGAACGGTCCGGATCGATCTTTTGAAGTTCAGAAATAAAAATATAAACATGAAGTAAAACATGCTATTTACCTGATGAAGCACAATAGCCTAACTCTTCTATTTTTGAAAAATATGAACGGAAAAAAACATGTAAATTGAATATATTTTGCTTCTTCATATGTTACCTTTTGAAAGGACATCCATGATCCATCAAATACTAAAAAGGCATTAAATTCATTTGGGCTACGGTTGCAACATGATTAAATGCAGTTTGGTTTTGGCCCAATTCCTTTGTTTAGTATACGAATACGAGTATACGAGTAAAGCTGAAATGAAATGAATTGAAATGAAATCAGATATGAATGGAGTTACCTGTTACCCCCCACAACAAAGGGGAATAGTTACCTTTCATTCTTTGTCGTACCAGAACCAGACTACCAGTACCAATTTCTCCATCGCCGATCCGATCACCGATCACTGATCACTGAAGGGGCACACCGACGCCATCTCTTCCTCCCTAGCGACTCTCTATATCTCTCTCCCTCCCTAGCCACTCTGATAAGAGAAGACTTGTGGGTGATTTGAGAGATGCTACAGTGCATTTTTCTCCTCTCCGAATCCGGGTCCGTACCAACTCTCTCTCTCGTCTCTTATAATTTCTTTTTGTTTAAATTCATGCTTGCTTTGCTTGGCGATTTCATTATGATTATGATTATGATTTTGATTTTGATTTTGATTGGAGAAGAGAGGTGATGGTGGAGAAGCAGATGACAGGTCACCGCGTGGACCGATCCATCTGCGCCTGGTTCTGGGATCACTTGCTCTCTCTTTCTCTTTCTCAGTCTCAGTCTCAGCCTGAGGGAGGCCACATTGCCCAGGTTAGATTTCTATAATCTATTCTGTAACAGCAGCTAAGCTAATTGTTCCAACTCAGATCAGCTCAATCAATCTCCTATTTGTAGATATCCCAAGTGCTTACATCTCCTACCCATTACTTGTTCCAACTCTATCGACATGGCATTATCTTCTTGGCTTGCACACAGCTCGAGTTGCCTCCTTTGATGCCTATTGAGGTGATGTCACTCACTCTCTTCCTTTTGCTTCCTTGCTTGCTTTCTTGCTTGCAATATCTAATCAATATTCTTAAACTTCATTTGCATATTCTATGTAGTTCCTTTCTCGGGTGGCAGATATTTTATCCGATTATCTTGGTGGTCTCAACGAGGACATAATCAAGGACAACTTTGTAATTGTATATCAGGTAGATACCTACGCATATATATACACACTTTGTGTTGATTCCATTGATAATTGATTGATGGTGATGCAGATTCTGGATGAGATGATGGACAACGGTTTCCCACTGACGACGGAGCCCAACGTGCTGAAGGAGATGGTCACACCGCCGAACATAGTGAGCAAGGTGTTCACGGCCGTCACGGGAAAGGCATCACCCGCTGTGGGTCCCACACTCCCCGAGGCGGCTGCATCATGTGTCCCCTGGCGCACCACCCATCCCAAGAACACCACCAATGAGGTCTACGTCAACCTTGTTGAACACCTTCATGCCTGTGTCAACAGGGAGGGTAACTTGAGGAGGTGTGAAGTGTATGGTGAAATCCAGGTGAATTCGAGTCTGCCAGGATTTCCAGATTTGACCCTCTCATTTGCAAATCCATCTCTACTGAATGATGTCAGGTTCCACCCATGTGTCCGATTTAGGCCGTGGGAATCGAGTCAGTTTCTCTCCTTTGTCCCTCCTGATGGCCAATTTAAGCTTATGAGCTACAGGTTCCTTTTTTTCCGTTTTACAAATTGAATTGGGTTGGGTTCTCTTAAATTATCACATTTGTTAAATATATATTGTGTGATACTGTGTAAATTGAGGCAAAGTTGGATTGTATTATAAGGCTCACTTTTTTAAGTGATGTTCTCATGGAGTTGATACTTCTCAATTGGACACTTCTTTTGATATCTAAATTGACAATTGTGGTGGTACTTCAGAGATTTGATGAAATCACTACTCGTTAGTACCTGCTAAATTGAAACTCGTCCTAGAAACCTGAACCCTAAACGAGGAAATCAATATTTAGTATATGGGATCAGTTTTGTTTACATAATCTTACTGTAGTATAAGGTTTGCACTTTGACCGTGCTAATATCTGTGATATGGACCAGAAAATAACAGAAAGGTTTTCTTTGATGCTTTAAAAACTTTTTCTCTGAGTGTACACATGTACATTGTTGATTACCAGAATCTTAGCATTAAAACATGTATATCATTAAGGTTACTGACAATGGTAAATGCCACACTTGATATTCTATACAGAAGAACTCTTCCAAAAGTATAGTTACAAATGATTAAGCAAGACATGTTAAAAGGATACGTTTTTTGGAGGGGTCAAATTGTCCTTCCATACATCTGACATCCATGGCTAATAATCTGAGACACATTTTCTTAATGAACTTTTTCCTTCAGGGTAAAGGGGCTGAAGAAGATACCAATTTATTTGAAGCCGCAACTGACATCTGATTCTGGAAATTGCCGTATTTCTGCTTTGTTAGGAGTTAAAAATGATCCTGGGAAAACTATTGACTCCATAGTGGTACAGTTTCAGCTGCCACCTGGCATCACATCAGCTGATTTGACTTCTAATCATGGCACAGTCGATATTCTAGCTGACAAGGTTAGTATTTTGACAAACCCATTTAAGGTAATTGGTATTGAATCATGTCAGTACTGAGGACTTCAAATTTGGCAGGTACATGCTGGTATTGAACCATGTCAATATGACGTGGTACTATTTTTCTGTCCATTGGGGTCATTACTAAATTTCGTATCATTCCATCAAGTTTTAACTTTAGAACTCCAGTCTTTTGTTTGGCGCCAGCTGGTACATACTGGTACTGGCACTACAAAGGCAGGATGGGGCCAAGAGTATAATGCTTTTCCTAATGTAGGTACCTGTGATATACCATTCTAAGTAGTTTTACTTTGATATTTTGTAGACCTGTAGATGGTCAATTGGTCAAATCCCAAAAGACAAATTGCCTTGTCTATCGGGAAATTTGGTTCTGGAACCTGGCATGGAGCGGTTGCATGTAGCCCCAATCTTCCAAGTTAAATTCAAGATAATGGGGGTTGCCTTGTCAGGCTTGCAAATAGACAAGCTGGAAGTCAAAACTCCAGCCGCAAACCCGTACAAGGGCTTCCGTGCCCAAACTCAAACTGGAGATTATGAATTCAGGTCCTAGGATTCTTGCTTGAATTTATTTTTATTCAAGTAGTTTTTAATTGCTGTCATTGTTTCTTAATTTGAGTGCGTTTGGACCCAATGAGAAAACAGTTTAGTTGCCATCTCATCTGGGTGGTTTTGACTTGTACATAACAGTTTCTGGTGACAAAAATTGTCTCTTGCTTGTTGCTGACAGTTAGGTTAAGCAAAACAAAACATTTTATTTGAACTAAAATGAATTCTCAGAAAGTACTATATATATACATATTAACTTTTTAGACTCAAAACTGGAGGCTATAATAAGTAGCAGCACTTTTTTTATTTGAGGGTATACAACTTCAATTGTGTAATTCAATATTCTTCATTGCCCCAAATTCTCACAACACAGCAATTTTTTATTTTTCAATTACACTAAAGATATCCTTGCTTTCCCACCACCATGTGTATTTTCCTGGTTATTACTTATTAGTAAAGGGAAATTTTACATCAAAATTTTGCAAAGGCTGTTGTTGTGAGTCTAGCCATGCTATGGCTAGAGACTACCATACAAATATTTATACAGTTGTGTTCCAAAGAAGATTCATTCTATACCCTCTATTTATTGTTAACTAGAGAAGAAGCCTCTGGAATATTATTGGAACCTTTTTTTTTTTTTAGTTAATGCAACAGTACCACCTGGCCACTTATGTCTATCTAATCAAAATCTAATAATCATTTCATCTCCTAACTTCTCTTGTTAGTATGAATACTTTTGTACAGACCAAAATGGGGATAATTTTGGACGCTATCCAATTAAGTAGGAAGCCCAAATGAGAATTAATCATGTAAAGCTAGCATAGAAACTTGCAAACTCATTATATATGTATACATATATAAGCCAACACTTAGAAAGGTCCATAAGAATAGAATTGAATTTGTTGTTTGGTGAAGTGCTTCCAAAAGAGGCTTTAATTCCCTCCTGTGACCTTTTGCTCTGTTTTGAGATTCTCTTATTTCTATTATTATAGCTGTTGCTTGGAATTGGTTTCTCCATCCAACAAAATTTCAATCCTAGGCCAGACCAGGCCAGGTCATATCCTCTCTTTGTTCCTCTCTGCTTGTTTGCATGGTACCTACACCTCTTTACCTTCCCCCCCCCCCCTCCAGCAAAACTGATAATTACATCCTATGTTATTGTCTTGGTTCTATAATTAATATATTAATATGAAATGTAACTAACTGATTAGGTATGTGTGATAACTAACGGGTAACAGAAAAAAAAATATAAACTGATAACTCACAAGCATATCCCATATCCCCTCTCTGTTCCTCATTGAAGATGTAATCGTGTTGTTTTTTTTATAATATATATTCTTAGAGTTTTGAAAAGAAAAAATATTGATGTAAAATATTTATTGGGCTGCAGAATATTTTTATAGAAATTATCATTGAAACAATTTTAGTGGAGAGTAAATGTGCTTGTGAGTTTGCTTCCACAATCGACAAGATGAAGTAAAAATAAAAAATAAACGTAAAATACACAACATCCTAAAATTAGCCACAACAACTGTTGTAATTCCATGGAAACAAGGAATATTTTCTACTTTTAAAGTATTTGAAATGATTATAACTACAAGGGAACAAGGAAGGCATTGTAGAGGAAGGAAGAAGGGAGGGGATTTGATTGATAATTTGATATTGAAACATGCATTCTCTTTCTTTCTTCTGAAGCCAAAGGTACCATCAAGAGAGCAGCTTGGGTCCGATGCCCATCGGACCCAAAGTGGGTTCAATGGGCTCCATGACCGTCAGATCTGCTTTAAGATTCGTGCGCACGAATATTAAAGCAGACTCGAAAGATTTGGCGTGAATCTTAAAGCAGATCGGACGGTCATGGAGCCCATTGAACCCACTTTGGGTCCGATGGGCATCGGACCCAAGCTGCTCTTTACCATCAAAAATAGCGACCAAAAAAAGAAAAGATGAAACCTCTGAAGAATTTAAAAAACAAAAAGAAATTAAAAGGAAGAGTAGAAAAGCCACCACATAAAGCAGCACAAAAGCACTCCACTTTTTGCACACTACATCCCTTTCCCTTTTTCTTTCTTTTCTTTTTTCTTTTTCTTTTTTTTTTCTTCTGGTGATATACATATTTTATGCATGGATTTCTTCAGGATAATTGGTCATAGTTATTTCTATTAAGGAAATTTGGAATGAATAAATATTGAAGCTTTTTTTCCTATTGCACTGCATTTTTGTGAATGTTGCTTCAGGTAAAATTAATTGAATGTAGTTGAAATATCTTTTTTTTTTTTAAATTTTCACAGAAGCTGCGAAATCGTGAGGGGGAATCGAACTCTCGACCTTTGGATAGCTATCAATCCTAGGACTTTTCTCCTAGCCAACTGTGCTACCTCCCCATTCGAGTCTCGAATGTAGTTCGAAATATCATCTTGCATTTTTGAAGCGTAATTATGCCCACATTAGTTCGTCCTAATTAGTATAGAATATAGATGTATGTATTGTTTAATTTGAATATATAAGAGAAACATTAAATAATGATAATAATATTATTATAAAAGGATAGGAGCTTTAGGGAGAGAGCTATGAAAAGGATATATAGGTAGATGATGGTCCACCTATATATGGTTTAATTTTAATGAATAATCCATACTAGAAAAGGTTCCTTTTACTGAGGAAAACAGTAGGCAAAACTTAAAAAAAATGCACATCCAAATAAATTGTGAAGTTGTGGGGGAGATTTAATGCGAGGCCCATCTTTCTTTGTTAGTAGGTTTGGTTTGATGTGATCAGATAAATGATTAGCAGGAAAGGTGTATAGTGGTTGCAAACTAACCACTATATATTGACATTAGAAGAGAAGTTGACAGATATATTGACATTTCAATATGGACATGTGGCTATATATTAAGTATCAAACCAACCAAAATAATAAAAATGATAATGATGATAATATTAATGTTAAAATTGACATTATATAAATTGTTATAGTGTCATTTTGTCATCGGTTTCGAAACCTATATATCAAATAGGTTTCAAACGATGAACTTAAACTGTTCAAATTGATCTACTTCATGAGTAGTGTGTTTATAAGCAAAATTTATAAATCTTCAAATTATTTAGTATCAAGTCAAAGCAGTAAAAAAAAAAAAAAGATTTTTAAAGTTAATTTTAATGCATTCATTTTTTAATATTTTTTACCGCTTGAATTGATACTAAATGCCATCGAAAATTAATAAATTTTACATGTAAACACATTGTTTGTGAAGTAAATCAGTTTGAATGGTATGAATTCGTCATTTGAAGTCTATTTGATAGGTTTTAGAGGTTGGTTGCACTTAGGCTGAAATGCCACTCACTGAGGACATATAGTAGGTGGACTCTTGATATGAATATTTAATACAAAATGTTAACAAGTCAAAAGAAGAAACAAAATTAAAAGGTTGGAATTAAAGATTTGATTTGAGAGGAGAGGCTGGAGAAGACTTGAGAGTAGGTCCGATGGGCATCGGACCTGCTCTGGTTCGATGGGCTTAATCACCGTCGATTTGTTTTAAGATTCGTGCAGAACACTTTAAAATTCATGCATATATGTTTCAATTTTCGTGCGCACAAATCTTAAATTAGATCAGACGGTCATCATACTCGTTGAATCTAAAAGTAGGCCCGATGGGCATCGGACCTACTCCGCTGGAGAAACAAAACAAAAAAGCCGAGCAGAGACATAGACCCCACCAGCCACCGTAATAAAATAAAAAAAAAAAAACAATGAACATTGATGAAGCCCATGCTTATATTTTTTTTTTTTCTTTTCCCTTTTTATCCCGTCTCCAAACTTAAATTTTTTAAATACGGACAAAGATTGCCCCATTACAATGCGAAGGCCATATCATGCATCAACTCATCGATCAACCTCCAATACTCTCATTGATAAATTTCATGCAATTTTTGGTAATTAATTCAAGAACAAATCCTAAGAGAGTAACTAACAAAATTAAGTTTTCTTTCTTTTAAGCAAATTATAATGATCTAGCTAGTTTAAATTAATTGAAAGAAAAATTAATATTAAAACACATCAAATTGCACTATATATAACTTGGATATGTACTGCACAAGTGAACGCGTCTGATCAGGATCAGAGTCAATCTGGCTCCCGCCTATGACGCACGGGGCCCTTTAATATTAGTGCAGATCTCAATCGGACGGTCCAGATCTATTAACGCACGGTGAGTTAATGCAGAGGATACGAATTCCAGTACAAGTAGAAAGAAAAGTAGAGCGATGGATAGTGGGGCCGGGACTGGGAGAAGCTTTTGGAATTAAAAGAAATTTATTTGCAAGGAAATTAATATGCATATATATATATATATATATATATATATATATATATATATATATATATATACACACACACACCGGCCACGTACGTCAACATCACCCAAATTAAATTATTTGCTGATCATCTATATACACTACACATATATAATAGCATAGATGCATATAATATATATGTACATGACATGCATGCTCTAGCTCTAGCTATCTCTCTCTCTCTCTCTCTCTCTCTCTCTCTTGGAATCTGGTTGTACGTGTCTTGCACCAAATTAGACAAACGGTATTCATATATAATCACAACCAATAATACAAAAATGGCCGGGGTTGAATAAATTGGTATGAGGATGCACGCGCCCACAATTAAAGACAAGGAATGATTAACAGCTAGAGAACTAACTTTGCACCTCTTTCATGCCTTTTTTTTCTTTCCTCTTTTGTGTACATTTGATAATTTCATTTGATTGATTTGGAGACTTTGAGTTGTTGTTGTAGCTAGCTAGGTGTTCTTTGTTTGGTGTTCATTTGTCCTTTCCCTCTTGTAATATATAGAATTACCATTTATAACTTTAATTGTCTGATTATTCATCTCTCTGTTAGTCTGTTGGTTTCATAGTTGCTGTCTATTCCAAATTTCCACATGTTCATGTTCATGCATGCATGTGCATGCGTACAACATATATAAACTGATATATGCTCTTTATCTTTAATTTCTTTAATTAATTATAAACTGAAACAGATCATACCTGATTGCGATGCATGCGCACATTTCACATTCCCTTTTCCTTATCTTAATTTTTTGACTTTCTTACAAAACAAAATTGAAGAAAAAGATAACATATGTATATATATACTGCTTGTTTAAATTGCACATCACATTGAATTAATTAATTACCTAATGCACAAACCTAAGATACATACAACAAACTTCATATATTAATTATTCATTTGCTATTTAATTCTTGCCTTTCTATAACTATATATATATATATATCAGCCCTCCACACAGACTATTAATTTCTTCAGATCAAACCATGCACTTTGTACACCGTGATCTATTGAAGTTATTACTAATTAAACTACATACATGCATTAATTGATCAATGCATGCTTCAGTACTTCAATTAATTAATAACACGTGTTGCCGTCGATATCATTAACAGACCGCGGCAAACCCTCTTGCAAGCACGCGAGAGGCGGTATCGTCATGGTTCGGGCCGTGCCGTACACATTCCAACAAAACGGGTCGGATATGAATTGCCCCATGGCTGGCAGCAATTCTACTTCAGCTACCGTAATATTGGTGCATGGCACCGAGTCGCTGCACCCAAAATGGACCGGCGGGCTCCGCACGTCATAGGTGCCCTTGATGTTGGTGTAGGTGATATCGGAGATGAACAAGTTGGAGGTCTGGTTTTGACAGCTCTTTGAGAGGCAGTAGTACTGGTCTATGATGATAGGGTTGCGCACCGTGTCCATGTGGATGCTGTCAAAGGTCACAGACGAGACCGAGCCCGACCCGCCTTGCCATGTCTTGATCCTCACACCATTGTCAGAGTGCCTTATCACCGCATTTTTCACGGTGACATTGGCCACACATGCGCGTGAATTTTCCTTCCCAAGGCTCCCTATGCTGCGAGAAAACGTAATGATATATATAGTTAGTGATTAGTTGCAAATTCTTCTTTAAAATGCATTAATTCTGATGTGTACCTGATACCATGGCCGGGCCCACATGTTACATTCTCTATGTGAACATTCACACTTCCTGCTCCGATGGATACACAATCATCACCTGGACCATTAATTAACCAGTAGTTTAATTAATTAGGCTAATTTAATTATAATACAAGTTCCAATTTTAAAAAAAAAGAAGATAATAATTTCATGTTTTTAATTAATTTGTTTTGTTACCGTTAGAGATGACGGAATTGTGAATGAGCACATTTGCAGTGGCTTCGACATGGATTCCGTCGGTATTAGGGCTCAATGCTGGTGAACTGATATGAAGCGAGGAGACGGTCACGTAACGACACTGGTCGAACCGGAAATGGAACTGTGGGCTGTTTTGCACCTTCAATCCTTCAACTGTCACATTCCTGCTGCTAAAAAACCTCAATGCCTACCACAACCACATAATTAAATATTAGTATTAAGTTTTTCAAGTGTTATTTTAAACACAAAATTAAATGTCATCAAACAGTTATTTCAGTTTAGTTGAGGAGACTTACGACAGGGCTATCACAAGGTCCATGCATTGCTGTCGCGTTTTTTGCCTGTTATATATATATATCAGTATTTTTTTAATTAATCAAAAGTGAAATAATGAATGACAAAAAAAAAAATATTTTTGATTTGATGAAAGAGCTAATTAAGCAGTTAGGTTATTCATGCACACCTTGTGAGGCTTACATGGCAGATCCCACCATTTCTCTCCCTTGCCATCTATCAACCCACCTCCTCGAAGGGTCAAACCGTCGGCCCTATAAAACACGAGCCAATTCCTCCGGCTATTAACGGGCCACGAATCAGGCTCGTCCGGTGCTACTATAACGCCATCAACCTTTATTTTCCATCAAAAAAATTTAACATTTCCAAATTAGTTTCTTTTAAAAAAAAAAGATTGGAGTACCTCGTGTAACCTGAAAATTGTTCCATTACATGTTGATTAATAAACTAACATAAGCCCCATAAGTACAAGAAAAGTAAGTTATAATTAATGAACATGCAGGTTTAATTATAAAATACAATTAAATCCAACACCCAAAAAAGTAAGGCAAAAGTCACAAGTACCTGGAAAATGATATTGTTTTGGCATGGACCCACAAAAATTGTTGATTTAAGCAAGCAAGTGTAGCCTCCTGGGACTAAGATCAAGGAGGGATTCATCTCGGCACATGCAGAATCCCACGCCGTCTTAAATGCATTGGTGTCGTCGTTCACGCCATTCCCAACAGCGCCGTAGGCCCGCACGTCGAAAAGGGAGTACGAACCGGAGTCGATGGGAACCGGAGATGGCGAAGGAGACGTTGAATGATTATTATTGCTGGAATTGGAATTCAATGGTGCACCGGTTGGAGGTAAAGAGATTGTGTTTTTGGTACTCCTGTGGTGGCTGTGGCTGTGGCTGTGGCGGTGTCGGCCTTCGGTTTTGATGCTGCCCCACAAAAATATTAGCAACATAAAGGCGACAACTACCGTGAACCTTAAGCTTGTTAGCGGCATTGTTGGTCGGAATGAGTAATGTGGCCTTAATTTTGTAGGAAAAACTAAGAACTAATGTGCAAGATTAATTGGAAAGGATTAATTAATGATACATATGAAGATTAGATTAAGATTAGATTAGATTAGATTAGATTAGAGGATAGGTAGGTAGTAGGGGAAGCTAATGTGAGGGGAGGGGAGGGGAGGGGAAGAAGATGAGGGAGATGTGGAGGTGTGATCGATGTAATGTAACTGGTTACTGGTGTCAGTTACGAGAGAGGGGGATATGGAGGGGTTTATATAATATAAGAATAAGGATAGAAAGGAGAGGAGATGAGATGAGATGAGATGAGATGGTGTTTATATATATATATAATATAATATAATTAGTGCAGGGGCTCTTCGATTGTACTTGTAATTTAACTTGTTATGGTGGATCCATTCGGGGGCATGCATGCATGACCTCCTTTCCATTATTACTATTTTATTCTAATTAAGAAGGTGGTGGAGTGCGCATAAATGTTTTGCGACTGGGATCAGCTAAAGAGGCGGTGGTTAATTAATTAATTAGTTTCTTAATTATTTGGTCCTCCAAATATCTACATAATTATTTTCCTTTGTTAATTATCATGTCCTATTTTACTTAATTAGATGCATTGCTTTAATTACTATCCTCAAGTAAAAAAACAAAATCATGTTTTCTCTAAGTAATGCTGGTGCCATTTTAAGAGCAAGATTTTAATTATTTAGAGCCAATTAAAAATTTATTTCTTTATACCAATTTGTCTTTAGACTCTCTTTTTCGTATTTTCACTATGAATGCACAATATGCATGCATGTCTAAGTAAGAAAGAAAGATGCAAGAGAATAATTAATAATGTCTATATGTTATTTTCATTATATGTGTGATATAACAATTGCTCTCACTTAAATTTAACATATTGAAAGTTTGAAATAAAATTTAGTGATAATTAGCGTCATGGTTATATATATATTGAACAAAATTTTGATATAATTTATAAAAAAAACTTAATATAAATATACATACACAAAAAAAGCTGAATATATTACTAAATTCTTATATATTGTGTATTTTATTTTTTGCATTGTAAAATATTTTCATAAAGTTGGTTCATTAGTAAGAAGCATTTTTTTTTTATTTCACTGTAAGTCTGTTGTTTTCTTTTGTGTTGTGCATTTATTGCACAAGAGATAAAAGTTTCTCTCCTCTCAATAATCAAAATGGTACTCTTAATAATCACAATCACAATTAATTGTGCTCTTCTCTACTTTTAGCAAGTACGCACAAAGCAATTTTTGCTAGATTGAGACAATTAAGAACAGAAAAATTGTATATATTAGAGCATCTACAACAACGGTGATTTCTTTTAAATTGCTAATCTGATGTGTTAATTACTAATATAGTTGCTGGGATGTACCATAGTTTTTAAATTAGCAAATTTGATTTAAAAGCAACTTTAGAGCATCTACAATGGTGATTTCTTTTAAATTGCTAATCTGATGTGTTAAGTGCTAATATAATTGCTAGGATGTACCGCAATTTTTAAATTAGCAAGTTTGCTTTAAAAGCAACTCTAATTAAATTTCTGGAATGGAGTGATTTAAAAATTATGAATTTCTTTAATTGCGAAACTCAGTAACGTGGTCCAAATTAATTACTAAACGTTTGCTAGAATGGAGATGCTCTTACATATGAATATGAAAGCCAATAACTGGTAATTGCTACGTACATGGCTTTAATTTAATGCCTATTTAATTAGGTTGGATAAGACTCACAAGAGACGAGAGTATGCGTATATATGCGTATGTGTAAAATTTGGTGGAAATGAAAAAAATAAAATAAAAAAAAATAGCGCTCAAATTTGAAGATAGATGTTGGTCGGCTGTAAGTGGAGTTGCCTGTCTTTGCACTTGCACTTGCACTTGCCACTGGAATGGAAATACATATTATTTAAGCATTCATTCAAAGTTTGTATTGGTCGGTTATATATGATACTCAAATTAATTAATCATGCATAATTTCATCAAGACTTGAGAGATTTTTCAATGCCAATTAATTCAGGGGTACGCCTTAATTTCAATTGAAACTGGTTTTTGGGTTCTCATATCATATCATATTTATAATTAGTTATCGGTTCGATTCGGTCCAAACAGAATTAAAATAGGTAAACTAAATTTTTTTTCAGTTTTCAAAAATCAAACCGAACCGAACCGAACAATCCGAAGTAAATTTCGATTTGTTTTGTTGAACCGAAATAGAATAATGATCATAAAAATAAACATTTCTTTCGTTAATTTTTTTTATATTTTTAAAGATGGAATTTTCAGTTTAATCGGTTTTAAACTGAACCAAGCAATATACATTTATGTTGTATTTTTTATTTTTTTGAAATGTTTGTTTCGGACGAAGAATGGTTGAAAAATTTGAATTGATTCGATCTAACCAGGTTTAATAGTGATTAAACCGGCCCCAATGAACCCCCCCTAATGATATGATAGGCTTATAAAGGAGCAGTGTGCTTCACTATTATTTGAGTTGGAGGTGCAAATACAAAAGCACACGCATCAACTAATTATAAATTTGTTAGTTGTTAGTTGTTACCGACCATTCATTCATTGCCAATCATGCTTCATGGGCCTCATCTCATCTGAGAACCTAACTCATAGTCTCATATGCATGACAGCATGAGCACAGCACCGTCTCGTCTCTCATCAAACTTAATTATATCATTCATATGGGCCTTTCTCTATGGGCCTATGCATGGCCCAATCCAACATGAATGCGCAAGTGAGTTGTGAGTTGTGAGTAGCGGCGCAGCGCAGTAATAAGTAATGAGTAAGTAATAAGTAATAAAGAGAGGAAGGGAAGGGAAGGGAAGGGAAGGGAAGGGGACCGACATTTTTATTAATATCCAAAGTTTAATAGAAATTATTATTTATGTTCAGATTATGAGCTTTTTGCGAAAAATATCCAAGCCGGTTACAAAATGGCCGGCTTATCTCTTTCTTTTTTTTTACACAAATTATTTTCTTCTTGTATATAGTGTAATATTATTTTCTTAACTATTTTTCTGGGTACTTATGTCAGTCACACCGACTCAATGTATTTCGGGATGCGCCAATTGGTGTGCCTTTAATCTTTAAAGCTTATTTTTGCTGTTTAACGCACTTATTCAATTGTTTTAAATATTTTTCTGTTTATTTTTTATGTTGTACTACTATTTTGATGTTGTAATATTTTCTGTTTAGCATTATCATAATAATTTTTTTTATCTGTAAAATATAAAAATAGTACCATAAAAACACGCATACAAAAGAACCGAAATATAGAATAATCCAAATATACCAAACATAAATAGTATACCACATATAAATAGTACAAAACTAGCAAAAATACAACTAAAACTGAGAGGGGGTATATCGCTGAGGCGGCACTCCGGCGTTCGCCCGGCGCCAGCACGACCAGGCTCTGTCTCTCTCGGCCTCAACTGGGACATCGGCAGACCTGAGTATCTGCTCAGCGGTATCCCATCTGGCATCGCTCGTGGAGACTGGCTGTACTGGCAGAGGTGTATCGAAAATAGATGCGGCAAACTCAGTCCCAAAGGCAGGCTAAGTATGAGACCCGCTACCACTAGCATATCCATCATGTGGCATCTCTGTGCCATATCGGCCTCTCCATCATGCGGCATCTCTTCAGTAACCTAATTTCGGTAAAATATGCTAAAAACGACCAAAATAGGCTTAATTCGGCTTAAACATGCTACAATAGGTCAACTGCGGTTACAATAACCTAAAACATACTAAAACAGGCTACAATAACCTAATTTGGGTAAAATATGCTAACAAGGGACAAAAATGCTACAATAGCGCTTAAAATACTAAAATGAGTCAAATTGCGCCTAAAATAACCTTAAATATGCTACAATAGCCTAATTTCGGTAAAATATGCCAAAATACCCTAAATATTGGTCAACTATGCTAATTACACTAAATTACAACAAATTACTCTAAATTCTAACTCCTAAACCCTAAGCCCTAAATTAAATAAATTTAAATTTAAATTAGCTAAAAAAAAATTACCTCAAAGAAGAAAGCAAATTCGGCTGAGAGATGAGGGAGTTGTGAGGAGAAGAGAGAAAAATGAGGTATATATAGGGTGAAATGCGGGTTTAAAAAAAAAAAAAGTAAACCGGCTATTTTGTGACCGCCTTAGATATTTTTTGCGAAAAGCTCGGAATCTGAACATAAATAATAATTTGTATTAAACTTTGGATATTAATAAAAATCTCGGAGCCAAGAGGGCCCAGGGGAATAATAGAGAAAGGAAAAGCAGGTCAAGTGTGTGATCCTGGTTCGAGACATCTAGAATTCTAGAGAACGAGAGCCGAGAGGAATGGGGTCGTGACCGACACGTGTCGTGGTTCAAAGAGCAGGGAACCGGTCGCCGCCGGTCAAAACCAAGAAAAGGAGTGACCGACTTGGCGAGCTAGCCATCTTGCTTTCTAGTTGCTAGTTGCTACATATAAATAAATAAATAAAAGCAAAAATATACAGAAAAATCGAATTATACTTCGCAATCGCAACAAGGAGATACAATCAATCAAATAACTCGCAACTCGCAACTCGCAACTCGCAACAAGCAACAAGCAACAATCAACAATCAACAATCAACAAGAAACAAGAAACAAGAAACAACCAACAACCAACAAGCTTTTCTTTCTGATTTCGATCCGAATATGGTGGCTGAAACGGAGGTCATTCATCACGTCCAGTTCACGCGCGTCGCTGATGTGGCGGCCGATGCGGTGGTCGCCGTCGATCTTGCTGCGGCCGCTCAACTGGTGAGAAAGAAGTTCTCTTTTCCTTTTATTTCAACCATCATGTAACTTTTCAAATTGGGGAGGGTTGGTTTGTTTGTTTGTTTGTTTGTTTGTTTGTTTGTCGGCCAAGCAGATCTCTGTTTTTGATCGATCGGTGTTGTTTGTTAGGGCTTGCTTGTAGATTTGATTTGTTAAGGCGATTGAATAGAGTAACAGATCTTACGATGTTAGTTATAGGTCGTTTCCGTTTACCAATTCTAATCTAGGTAAACGTTTCAGTAAAACTATCTTATCTCTTTAATTTTGGTTAATTTTAGTTTACTCTTTTAACTTTAATCCTGTTACATTTGGTTAGGGTTTGCTTCTTCTTCCTTGTAATTTGTAATTTGTAATTTTAACTTTCCTGTTCAAAGCACCAACAGATTAGATTGCCTCAACCAATGATTTATAGCAGCTGTAACCTTTATTTGAAGATCCTCTGTAGTAGTTATTAGTTTGCTAGTTCATGTTTAATGATTGCTTGTCAATCAACTTAACATAATCTGTTAAAATGACTGTTAAACTCTTTCTACTGTAGGAAAGGAGGTCGACAGATGTGGGTTCGGACCCATCAATTAACCCAGTTGAGTTGGTGCCAAGTATTAGGTCTGGTAGTTATGCTGATATAGGGCGAAGGAGGTACATGGAGGATGAGCATATCCGTATTGATGACCTCGCCTCTCATCTCGGCTCTCTTCTCACTTGTCCTTCTCCCACTGCTTTCTATGGGGTACTTACTTCTTCATACTACTTCCAAACATAACTATGTCTATGTGGTTACTTATACTTTGTGGGTCCGACATTATGTGATGGATGGGTTGGTGGTGTAGGTGTTTGATGGGCATGGAGGCGCTGATGCAGCAGTGTACATGAAGAGGCACGCTGTAAGGTTCCTTTTTGAAGACGGGGACTTTCCTCAGTGGTCAGAATCTGATGATGACGAGATGTACATGGAATCGGTGGAGAGCAGTGTTAGGCGTGCCTTCCTTCAGGCCGACCTTGCCTTGTCTGACGAGGCCTCTGTCAGCCGCTCGTCTGGCACCACTGCTCTTACTGCTCTTGTCTTGGGCAGGTAGGTTTGTGCATTAATTGTTCCCTCCTTTATATCTAATCTATGTATTTGCATATTATTTATTTATGCTTGATTGATAATAAAAATGCAGTGTTCTGTTGGTGGCTAATGCGGGGGATTGCCGCGCCGTTCTCTCCCGAAAGGGCACCGCTATCGAGTTATCCCATGACCACCGGCCGGCGCATACACCGGAGCGGGAGCGTGTGATGCAGTGTGGCGGCTTCATTGATGACGGCTACCTCAACGGTGTCCTCTCTGTGACGCGGGCACTTGGTGACTGGGACTTGAAATGCCCCGACGAAACCCCCGGCCCCACTCGATCACCTCTCATTGCCGAGCCGGAGTTGAAGCAGGCCACTCTGACCCCTGAAGACGAATTCATGATAATCGGCTGTGATGGCATATGGGACGTGCTCTCTAGTCAACAAGCCGTGAGCATTGTAAGAAGAGGGCTGAGACGGCATGACGATCCAGACAAGAGTGCAAGGGATCTGGCGATGGAGGCATTACGGCTGAACACATGCGACAATCTGACAGTTATTGTTGTGTGCTTCTCTTCATCTGAGAGCTTCAGCACGCCGGAACCAGTGTCAAGGCTGAGGTGCTGTAAGAGTATATCTGTTGAGGCCTTGTGCAAGCTTAAGAGTTGGTTGGACCGCGATTCAGACGGAGATGTTGATAATTGATTATAAATTATTTCATTAAATGGTCTGGCTGTTAGTTTGTACATACCCAAAAAAGATACAGGGATAAAAGATTAAAAAATTGATGGATGGATCATGGATGGATATGTGAGAGAAGGGGGAATAACACATAACTGGTAATGGGCCTGGGGGGTAATGGTAATGGTTATGGTTATGGTAATTGAATAAACAACAATTATAAATGTTAGGTTTTCTTTTTGTATTCAGAGGCTGTGATCGCGGTATTGACAGCGGGGCAGCCAGCAGTTTTGTAATTGTAGGGCAATTATTATGTTATTTATTGTTTGGAGGTTCTGTTTTCGTCTTTTCTTGTTTTCTCTTGTACATAATCATAATTATTAATTAGCATTTACTAGTTGCTGCTGATAGTTGCATTTACTTGCCCATTTCAAAGTCAAATCGGTTGCTAATTCATGCACCACTATAATTTGTTGGTTAGTTTTAGTATTAATTAATGTATTGTTATGCAGATGTGCATAGTGTTTGTTGGGTGTGAGGGATATATCTCGAATTAAAGGCGTTGCTTCCGAGTTTGCTCTATTATCAATATTCCAGTTTGGTTGATGCTATGATCTCTGGATAATAATTTCTAGCTCTACCTTTTATTCTCTTCTCTCTACTATCTCGTGTATCAACCAATATTAAACAACACAATTCCAATTTCCAAAAAAAAATTCTCATAACAATCTTTATGGTGAGAGGACTCGGCATTACAATCCAAACGCCGTCTTAATAAATTATTAAATTATGCAAAACATTCATAAAAACTAAAAAGAAAATAAAAATTTGTTTGCAACTCATGATCCGTACTACATGAAACTAGTTAAGAATCCACACTTCGCACCGCTCATCTCTCAAAATTATGTTCGACGATTTATATTAAGATTTAAGCATGATATCAATTAAATTGTAAAAAAAAATGTCTTTCCTTTTAGTCGGAATTTGCATATTAATTCTTCTAAAAACTGACTATATCATTGTTTATATTCTTTTTTGAATGTATAAATATTCAATTTCAAATTTTAAGATGAGTTAGTTTTTTTTTTAAATATTGCCGTCTTTATGAGAAAAAGAAAATCTAAATCAATGTTTAATCATAACGTCCATGCTCGATAAACTTGAAACCAAAAAATAGGTTAAAATTTCTATAATGAAATCAAGGTTAACTCACAACCGGTTCACAATCCAGTTTGTTTAATTATAACATTTTAATTTTATATATTGAACAGGATTTGACCGAGCAATGACGCGGCGGAAGCAGAAAGACTCGCAACTGTTTGTTATTGACCAACCAACTCTCACGCTGCTAATCACCTGCTAATGTCAATGTAAATCCGTAGAAAGAGCTCAATTATTTCTGATGATTAATCAAATTGAAAAATAAAACACAAAAATATACTACCATTCATTTTTTATACTCATAATAAAAAATAGAACATTTCAATATTCCACTGTTCATTTTTAAAAATAGAACATTTATTTTCCCAACTGATTCCTTGGTCAGCACGCAGCACAAGGAACTTGGCGGCCACGCCCGCGCCTACTGAAATCTACAACGATATATATCTATATTTATATTTATATTTGAAGAGAGAAATTAAATTGCATCCTCCAAAGTCAACCATACCTCCTCTCTTCAGCTAACTCATAAAGAAAGCAATGCGGCGCGAGGGCCAACAACACGGTTACGTCCGTACCCATGTCGTCCTGTCGGAGCCTTGTGCGGATGCATCGACAGATCATCAGACAAGAATCATGAAGAATAAACAGAGCAGCATGCCAATTGCCGGAGTGTTCGCAAAGGTGTCGAGGAAACCGACCAACCACTCAAAATTCACCGGAAAATGCAGCAAGCAGATGTGTGTGTCCTGCCACGAGGCACCAGCCTCCAAGTCAAAGAACAAGTCCAAGGGAAGGCACAAATTTAGGTTTATTATGGACGATGAAGGCGAAATTTAAGGGGTTAAAAATGTTCTCAAGTTCTCTCTTTTTGTTGTAAAATCTCAAGATCAGAGATCATGTTTTAATTAATTACTCAATAAAATCGTTCTTTTTGGAACTTACATTGCATCAGTTGCATGCTGCTTAATTAAGATTGTTCTCATTTTAAGTTACAGAAGCTTTCAGTTGTAATATGAGTGTGAGATGTGTCAAAACTAGCAAGAAAAGAACATTCTTTGCTTCCCTCTTATGATCTATCTATCAAAGATAACGAAGTAGCCCTTCCCAAAGGAAGAAAAATATCTATCATCGAGTCGTAATGACCTGCTTCTATTTGAGCTCCATTTAGCACCTGCACACACAACAAACACATTTTACTTCCAACTGCATCCAATAAAAAAATAAAAAAAGCATTCTCAAAACAAACTTATAATAACAGCATAATACCCCTTAAATTATAAAAATTTCAAATTTTGGTCCTAAAACACCAGCGGGTACTGTTTGGGATATCCTGCCATCACTAACCGGATCAACAAAAGATATCAATTTAAACATTGAGTAAAGCTAACATAAGCTTTTTAAGTTCACCAAACAGAGTTTGTGAGCAGAACCTCAAAACAATTGGATCGGCTTTGTTAATTGGTCTCAGCATTGGATAAAAAAAACAAAAATAAGAAAGAAAAATAAGGAAGATTGACCTTGTGGATTAGCAAGCTCCTGTTAGCCATGACAGAGGAGAGAGAGGGAAGGTGGTGCACCGACAATGCATCCAGAAAGAGAAGGACAACCACATGCCACTGCCTCGTTCTAAGTGCCGGCAGCGCTTCAGAAAACGTCATCGTATCCATCAGCCGCCCCTGTCACCCCATCAACCCCCACCCAATCATCATATTATATCAGCATACAAAAACATGTCAAAGCTAATCAATCAATCAATCAATCATATACTAGTACTACTACCATTCCTCATGCCACCCTTTGTTTTGTGTTGCAACTCCTTACCAGATACTTTTCCAGGGTGGACACTGGCACGGGCAGCCTCAGGTCCGATACCAGAGACGGCAGCGTGCGGCACACAAAGCCATCCAATGCCTTTCTGATCTCAGCCGACTGCCCGTCCTTCAACACCACCCTCTGAGGGTATTCTCGTCCTTCCACCTCTGAAAATTCCTCTGACGAGCTCTCGTCGTGCCCATATATGTAGCACAAAGTTGATCGTGTAACCCACGCAAATAATGCCATCCATATGGTGCAGAATGGAGATAGCTGGTATGGGAAATCACAGTACAAATATAATCAGAAATCGCTTGTTCCTCCCTCTTCCTTCTCTAATTATAGACTCTCAGTAAAGCACAGATAATGCTAGGAGGAAGAGAGAGAGACAGAGAGAGAGGAGATATACATCTAAGTTGAAGCCTTCGGGAGGGGTGTCATGCCAGGAGTCATCAACCTCAAACTCATCAGTTTCTAGAAGCACCGGCTTTTGAGGCCACTTCACGACTTCCCTTTCAATCTCCTGCATATCACCTTCCCTGTTTTCCTGATGCTCTTCCTCAGTTCCATAAGACGATTGCGGCAATATCACTATCCCAGCCTCTGAGACTGACAATCGGCACAAAATAACAATACATCACTTATGAATAGAAATAAAATTGGTTGCCATCAATGCAAAAGCATGATTTGTAATACAACCGGGTATTGGCACTTGCACACAGAAAAGGGTATAGTTGGTAATGATAATGTAGAGGATGTGTAAACAAAATATTAAACGACAATTGTATTGAATTCCTTGAAAACTGCCCTAGACCATTTGTATTTGTATATAGATTGTGCAATTTTTCACGCTAGCTGCCCGTTTATTATGAAAGACGGTACCCATTTTAGACACTTTCAGGTAAATTGGGAATCCTTATGGGTTGTGAGCAGCTCCCCTTAAGTAAAGTGCAGAGAAAAACAAACAAATATAAAGGGGGGGAGGGGAGTGGGGGTTGCAGGTACCTGCATCTTCCACTTTAGAGTTGCCTGAAGACGCAGCAATGTCTGCTGCATGGCTAAGCGCTTCTGCACACGCCTCAGCAGAGGCAAACCTCAGTGACCTCACAACAGCATCTTCCTCAGGCAACACATCAGACATCTCACTGCTCTCTTTTGCATAGCTTCTTTCTTCGTCAGCCCATCTAACAGACTGGTTTTGGGTCCTGGGACCCGAACTGGAACCTTCCTTCTTCAGCGAAGATTTTAACTTTAATCCATTTTGTTGTGAATGTTCTTCACCAGAAGCACTTTTACAGTTTCTCTGTGCACCTACAACACTCGACTCGTAAATAAAAACTAGCATTAAAAGTCTCAGCACTTTGCTGGCCTGAGCAGGATGCAGCAGAGCAGACTGTTTGGTAGGTAGAACCAACTTCCTTTTCTTTGTTATATCATTTTTTCTCGGTTTGTCTGGTACTTGGGTTTACACAACTAATTGCAAGTTAGAGTCATGCATAATTTGCAGATTGATTATTAAGCCTAAGTTAGGCATAAAGATAGTCTTGTCTTGTTCTAGTATAATTCTTACTTGAGGTAAGCTTTTTCTCAGCTTTAGGCTCGGGCAATTTAGACAAAGACTTGTTTCCTTTGTTTCTCTTCTTCTTAGAGGTGTTCTCGCCAAGAACAATGCTTTCCAACTTGTTTGATATCTGATCGGAAATATCTTGTGTTTTAAATGATGAGAAATCGTGCAACTCATCTCCAAAAATTATCTCACTTTGGAAATCCATTTCAGGTGTAGTAGTAGTAGTAGTAGTAGTAGTAGTAGTAGTAGTAGTAGTAGGCTTCAAACCTGTAACATATTGAGGGAGGGATGTTGAAGCAGATTTGTATGAAAAAATTCATGGAGAAAAGTAACTGGTAAAGAAAGAAGCAGGTATGACAAACCCGAATCCTGATAGGATTGAGATTTGGATTTGGGGACGTATCCTTCGATTGCATCGGATGGTCCAATCCAGTCTTGAACAGCCACCACCCCCTTCAAGTTGGAGTTGAGATCATCGGCGGTGGTCTCCTTTATCGTGAGCTGCAAAGGCAGCGGCAGCGGCGACGTCCCATTCAAGTCTGTCTCCTCGAACAACTTGAAGACCTCTTCCGCTCCCGCCTTGGCCGTGCTCACATCCGACGACCTCTCCTCACTCAAGGTCGCCTCGTACGCCCGGCTCCCAATCAAGCACCGCTCCGAGCAGAACTTGCCCAGCTCGTCCAGGTCGTACACGCGGTGCTCCGGAAGAGAGATACGGTAGCGGCCGCGGCGATTGTCGGAGGAAGGAGGGGGCAGGGGATTGGGGCAGAGAGGGAAGCCACAGAGGGAGGCGATGGTGCGCTCCGTGACGACGTCGGAGTAGTCGGAGCGGGAGAGGAGAGAGGCGGCGGCCAGAAGGTGGCGCTCGGAGGGGGCGCCGTGATCGAGGAGGATCATCTGCAGCCGGTAGACTGCGCCGGCGACAGTGGTGGATGACGGAGGCTGCGCCGCCATCGATTATAATTCGCTTCGCTGGCAGTCGCAGTTGTGTACCAAAGTACCAATAGACGATATAGGACTCTCAGGAGTTAGGAGAGAGGGTTTTAGGCTTTTAGCAAAAAGAAAGGAAAGAAAAGAAAACGTGATTCTCATCCTCCAGTCAAAAAGTCAAAACTAGCAGCAACAGCAATAATACATTAATACTCTGATGGGATTGGGATTGGGATTGGGATCGGACGGTCCCTGGGGCCTGGGCCGCTGGACTTAAATCTAAATCCTCCATCACCATCTGTCAAAATAGCCTACAAAATCATTCTGACTGTATCCATAGTTCCATACCCCAAATACCCAATTGATAATTGATAATTGATAATTGACAAAGATAAGATAAAAATATGAATGTGGAGTGGTACGACACAACATGCTTTGCCATTGTTGCGGCGGCCATTGTAGCCTCGCTCTGGCTGCTGCTGCTGCAATTGCAAACACGACAAACAAGTCACGACCATCACCATCAGGATCAGGATCAGGATCAGGATCAGGATTGCTTGTGGCGGAGCGCGTGGCGTGGGGTCCACCCAGCGGTGCTGCTGGCGTTGAGGGTGGTGGCCGCGGCTGTGTTGACGGCTGCGTTGCTGTGGGATCTCCGCAAATACGATGCCTCCATCTTTCTCTATTACACCGAGTAAGTCAACTCAACTCAACTCAACTAACAGTCTAACCTTGCTACCTATTCATTCACTACTTCATTTCTATTCTCACGGCTCACGCCTCACGGCATCCACTCAAATTATAATTTCATCACCTAATTATACTATACTATAGTCATTTCAACTTTTTTTTATAAATTTTAACAATACTACTCAAACTTTGCTCTTATATATTTATCACATCATCATGCATGTAATCAATTGTCCTTACTAAATTAATTAAGTGAATCGGACTCTTACCTCTAAATTTTTGTAGTTGATATGTGACGTCAGATCACTTTATAATGATTGATTTAACTATTTAAATAATAATTTAAAAAAAATTATTAAAACGAAAAATTATTAAAAATACATTTATTAATATATTATTAATTATTGCATATATAATCAAAATTCTTTAATTTTAATATTATTTAATAGAGAAATTTAGATATATACCCATCATAAACTTTGAATTTAGATATTTCCCCATCCAAATTTAAAAATTAGTTATTTACCCATCAAAACTTAACTAATTTATTAATATACCCATTTCTCAATTGTACCACTTAAAAATAAAATTTAATGAAAATAAAATTCTAAATTGACCATTTTGCCCCCCCCCCTCCTTCTTCCTCTCCTTTCCCACGGCAGTCTCCCCCTTTCATTCTCATATTGTACTGTATCGCTGAAGTATTCCCTTCCGCGCAGCTTTTCCTCTTTCCTTTATTTGTTCTCTAGATGCTCATTTTGTTTTCATCTTTGGCGCCCCGTATATTTCTCAAGCGCAAACCATCATTTTCTCTCTCTCTCTCTATCACAAAAACTGTACATCATGAACGAAGATTCAAACCATGCATGTTGATCCGTTCTCTTCATTCATTGATTATCAGTTCTAACCATAATCCTACAACTAAAATTGAATGCCTTAATCATGAAATACTAATCAGAATTACAATTTTTCGAGCAACGAAGACGTAAGAGGTTGTAAGAAGTTGAAGCACAACGATTGGTGATAAAGAGGCTGTTTCCATGTCACACGAACCGCACATTCTAACATGATATCGTGAGTTAAAAGTCTCCCCTTTATCAGTAAAAATTAAAGTTTATGATGGGGAAAAACCTAAATTCAAAGTTTATGATGTGTACATATCTAAATTTCTTTATTAATTTAATAATGTATCAAGAATCTGTAATTTTAAACTATTTAAATTTAACTCTCTTGACGTATGGTTTGACGAAACATAGTCAAATTCCATTATTTTTTATGGACATAATTTAATTTACGAGTAATAATAATAATAAAGGGTTGGAAGTTGGAAATAAATAAACTCGTGCGCCTGGACTGGAATAGTCCACAAGTATCGATGAATTCATATCACCTGAGGTAAAATAAAGTTTCTGTTTTGATCCGGACCGTCCGATCTGTTTTGGCACGAGTATTGAAGGTGTCCGGTGCATTTCATCCGATCAAGATTCTGATCGGACGGTCTAAATAAAAGCTCAAATATTCTGTTACCTCATAGGATAAGAACTCTTTCTTTTTCAAGTGGGTATTAGAGTTCCCACTATATGTATCTCTCTCTCTCTCTCTCTCTCTCTGAGTCTCGTCGTCAAGATTCAAATCAAATGGCGACTGGAGACGCCCAGTTGGTGTTGCCCTTGAACTCCGCCTTCAGCTCCGCCTACTGGATGCGATGGCAGACGCCGGTATGCTTCCTCATTACCGTCTCTCCGGGGATCGCCGCCGCTCTCATGCTTTGCCGACTCAAGAGGCGGAGGAGCTGCGACCACCTCCCAGCCGCCGCCACGTGGGCCCCGTGCTTCAGAGGGGTGCCACCGCTGGTGCTCCCGGTGTACCGTGGTCTGGTGGTTCTCTCCATGATCTCGGTGCTGTACAGCTTGCTCCGACGCAATGGCCTTGTCGAATTCTATTTCTACACCCAGTGAGTGAAGCCATCCACTATTCCAATCCAATCACTCATTGCATCTCATCTCATCTATCTGCTCTTTGTGAAAAATTCACCATAGATTGTAACAGGGTTTAACTTATGATTTATACAATTCAGCTTTGTCTTTAATGATTTGAGATATTATGAAATGTGTACGATTTTGTTGGCTGATACTCTTTCTTTTTTTTTTTTCTTTCTATTTTGCAAATTTATGAAGGTGGACCTTTCTGCTAGTCATAATTTATTTTCTGGTAAATTCTTCTTCCTTATTAAGGTTTTTTAAGTATGTGGATTTAAAATTGGAAATTTAGCACTGAAACTGTTACCGTTTAATACCAGTACTGAAAACATGTCATAGTCCGGTTTTACTTGTAGCATTGAATGTACCAAACTAGAAATTCCAAATTTGTGCAGCCAGACTAACATGTAACTCAGTGCCCCCAAAAAAAGAAAAAACTCAGTTCCCCCGAAAAGTCAGTCGAGACTTAATTAGGCTTTCTGTGAAAACCAAGCCTTTATTCAATTCAACATGCTTCCTAAAACAAACAAATTAACCATTGAAGCCTTGCTGAGGCTTATTTTGTAATTAAAAAAAAAAGTTTACTAGTGATATTTATGCAGATTGGGACCTTCATATCAGCACATGGATGTTGGGTTTATTATAGGCAGAAAAGGAGACAAGGTGTTGAGGAGGGGAGTAGGTTTTTGACATTTAATAGGGATGATAATGTAGATAACCACACTGCTTTAGTCACAGCAGACAACAACAGTGTAGGCAAGCTAGAAGAGAAGAGGGCCGGGACTTGGGGTTATTCTATGCAAATTATTTACCAGGTTGGTGCGTCTAATACTTTTGAAAAGGGACTTTAATTTTGTGAAAGTACGAAAATGCACCAGTTATTGGAACACAGAAGCCCATAAAGAGCTAAATTGAACCATTTGTTATGAAAAATTGGTTTCATGGTCTACAAATAAATTACTCACAAAATTATTTGTTTCATATGACAGACTTGTGGTGGAGCGGTTATGCTGACAGATGTTGTATTTTGGTGCATCCTTGTTCCCTACATGTCTTCTGCTCATTTCAGTGTCAATTTGGTTAGTAACTATCAACATTTCTTAGAAATATTTCTTTTCAGTCTTTTGCTTTTGTCATACACATCGGATGGATGGAGCAGGTACTTTACCTGTACTGGCAGCATACTGACAAGAGTATCTATATTAAAGATTTTTTTAAGACTAACTTAATCTATCAGAAATAGATGTACCCACGTGTCTTTGTCATTGCAATTTTTGATGTGCTGATTTTACTTGACAAATGGTAGTTTATTACATTATAAGTCCCTTGGGACATTGATTATTCATGTCCCTGCACAAGTTCAGGATACCATCTATAACCATACAAATCATTGAAAATATGATGTATACATACTGTAGTATTATACCCCTTGCTTTTTTTTCCCATATCTTTAAAAGATATTGGCAAGAGTCACTGTATGCAGTTTCTACAGGCCCCAATTGAAGATTTTAAGCAAAAATGTAATACAAATGTAAGAAAAAGGTTGTAGTTAAACATGGGGTGGAATGCGGCATTTATAAAATGATGTTGAAAATAAAAATGAGTTGTAATAGTGACGTGCATCATGTTTTGTGGGTCTATATGATTATCTTTTGTTTTGCATGCAAGTGTTGATCTATTTTTTGTTTGTTTGCACAGGTGATGGGTTGCATGCACTCACTAAATCTGCTATTTCTACTTGTCGATACCCTTCTCAATAGCATGGTATGTTTCTTAAATGAAAAGGATAAAAAATAAAGAGAGGGGCTCACTTTTTAATAGTAGTTAACTATTATGTATCTTATATGCATGTTGGAGCTGAACAAATAATTTCCTTTTTCTATTTGTAGCCTTTTCCATGGTTCCGAATGGCATATTTCATTCTTTGGAGTTGCACTTATGTGATTTTCCAGTGGATTCTTCATGCCTGCGGTTTTTCCTGGTAAGAGTACTTTTCACGCTTGCTATTATAAAGAAATTTCTCACTATCCACTTTTACTTCATAAAGGCCCATGTAATTGAAAATCAAAGAAAATGAACTCATTGACTTGCTAGTACATGCACTGCCATTGCTTTTCTGACAAAATCATGTGAATTATTGGGAGGACCAAAATGATAATTTCACAATCTTTTCTGACTCAATTGTAATCACCATGAACCAAAAGCACCACGTATGTAAATTTATACTTTTCATTATAAAACTAGTAAATGTTAACTTGTGCAAATTGCTTTGTAGGTGGCCGTATCCATTTCTTGAGCTGGCGACACCATGGGCACCACTTTGGTACTGAACTCGTAGAACCCATTTTAAATTTAGTTGTATCTCTTTTTCATTACATTCATGGATGGTTACCCCTGTAAAATCCCCAATCTGTCCTCTATACCTTTGCTAAATACCCATTTATTTTAAGTTTTGTCAGGGGTATACATGGGATGTTGTCAGTTGCTACTTAAATTATGTTATCATCTACTGTGATCTAACTGTCGCCATATGATTCATGCAGGTACTTTTGCATGGCACTGATTCATGTACCGTGTTATGGGGCTTATTGGCTAATTGTGAAGGCCAAAAATACGTATTTTCCTCGACTTTTTCCACACAGTTATGTGAGTCTGTAATAAGGAAACCATGTACATATTATTAGACCTTCTTGGCATCAGAGTATTACATAAACAAAGGTCAACGGTTTTTTAATACCGTTCCAACAGTTAATCTCAAATTAGCCATATGATTTGTCAATAAAATAGCCATTATTTCTGGAGTTTTAACCCTTCCCTTTAAAACAATAAATTATTGGAATGCTTTGATTATCATAGAATAAAACACTACTAATTCTAGATTCCATAAACAAAAATGTTGTAATTGTTTACTATAACAGTTGGCCTATTCAAAAAAAACTTTTAACTTGATCGTTGCCATCTTTGTTAGCAGATCATTAGCCGTTATCACAATACTGGATTAGACTTAAACCATTGTAACTATTTTTGCCGACATTTTTATTAATATCCAAAGTTTAATACAAATTATTATTTATGCCCATAATTTGACCCAATATCAAAAAATGCCCAAGCCGGCCAGAAAATGGCCGGCTTACTCCCCCAAGCGGGCCATTTTCTAGCCGGCTTACTCTTTTTTCTTTTAAACCCGCACATAATTTTCTATTAAACTTTGGATATTAATAAAAACGTCGGTTTAATCTTGATGAGTTTATTTTTACTATTTAACGCACTTATGTAATTGTTTTAAATATTTTTTTGTTTATTTTTTATGTTGTACTACTATTTTAATGTTGTAATATTTTCTGTTTAGCATTATCATGATAATTTATATTATCTGTAAAATATAAAAATAGTACTATAAAAGCACACATACAAAAGAACCGAAATATAGGATAATCTAAATATACCAAACATAAATAGTGTACCAAATATAAATATACAACCTAGTAAAAAAATAACTAAAACTGAGAGGGGGTATATCGCTGAGGCGGTACTCTGGCGTTCGTCCGGCGCCAGCGCGGCAAGGCTCTGCCTCTCTCGGTCTCCACAATAGCATCGGCGGACCTGAGTATCTGCTCGGCGCTATCCTACCTGGCATTGCCTGTGGAGACTGGCTGTACTGGCGGAGGTGTATTGAAGATAGATGCGGCGAACTCAATCCCATAGGCAGGCTGAGTATGAAACCCGCTACCACTAGCCTCTCCATCATGCGGCATTTCTGTGCCATATCGGGGTACTGTCGGTGCCGACATGAAATCCTTATCGAATACCCCAAAGTCCTGAAGACTGTACGAGTGAGACTCGTACTCATAAGTATCTGTCTCCGCAGGTGGTGGATGTGGCGGCATCTCTGGCAGACCTGCAATCATACACATAAATCAGCAAATTTGATCTGAATGAAGAAATTTATTAAAACCTGACAGATACTGTCACACCCCCGGACAGCCCGCCGCGCATTCAGACGCAAGGCGTTAAGCACATCACATACATCATCAATAACACAACCAACAAGCCACTATATTAAAAATAAAAGGGGTCCACAAACAAATAGAAAGGGAAAATATGTCAGACATGGCTAGTCAAACAGTTACCGCCATGTCTACACAATATATTGTTCATACAAATGTAATTTAAAACAAATAATGGCTACTTTACTAACTTCCGCTAATTCCTCACTCGCGGCCTTCCTCTATGTCTCCTTCTTCATTTCCTGGAACTCACATAAAAGGTGGTACGGTGAGAGATCGAACTATCTCTCAGTGCGGGATTTAGTTCCAGCCCGGTGTTTTTACAAATCAACGCATTTATTACCCCAAATAACATAAACGTAAAGTTTTCAAAATTTCCCCCAAATTTCCCATCAATTCGGATATGCAATCATTTAAAAACAACTTTCATTCCCGCCCCTTTTAAATTCACATTTAAGGTTTTTAAATTCCACACTCTGGAAATCCATGCCCGTACATGGAAATCCGGCGAATCGCCACACAAGGACGACCCGTTCAATCACACTCTAGATGGGCCATTGCGGGGACCCATCCGGCGAACCGCCACACAAGGACGACCCGTTCTGTTCATACCTCACATCCTGGGGTCTGCCACACACGGACAGTCCGATTTTCAAAACACATGCTGAGCCGCCTCGCACGGACGGCCCTAATTTAAAGAAAACAATTCATTCACATTCCCCATTCCCAATTCACAATCATAATTCCTGTCAACTCAATTCCATGCTTCAAGAACTCCTATCGTGCAATTCTAAACAAAATCAAACAAATGTTTGATATCCCCAACATGCAGTTTATCTACCAGATTAAAAAAAATGATTACTTACCTCAATCCATGCATTTTTGTATTATTTGTAAAAAGACCAGGAACCCGCACTTGTATTCTCAGTGACTTCGTTTGAGCGTGTGTCGGGGTCTCGCGTATTCTCAACGTCTCCTAGAGTCTCGCGGTTGCTCCTAAGTTTTTAAACGCTTGATTAGGTTCTTATTTCTATTTGTATTTATGGCAATTGTCATCTAAAGGTCAAGCACGAGTATCTAATCCACATCAATTCCAATATATAATTCACAATACTTATAACCCTTAATTCATTTCCCACAATTCAATTTAACAATTAAACCACCACCCTCGATTCTTTCTACTAATTAAATTTGGTACAACTAAATTGGGTAATAACCTTGATTCTTGTACTGATTAGATTGATTTTAAGAGGGAAGGGGTTCGGTTTGGATTTTGGGTTATTGGGTTTAGGGTTTTGGTTTATAGGATTTCGGGTCTAGGGTTAATGGGTTTCGGGTCTAGGGTTACTGGGTTTCGGCCAAGGGAAGGGAGAGGGGGTTCGGCCAAGGGAAGGGAGAGGGGTTTCGGATCTAGGGTTCTTGGGGTTCGGCCGGCCAAGGGAAGGAGAGGGGGTTCGGCCAGCCAAGGGAAAGGGAGAGGGAGAGGGCGGAGTAGAGAGAGAGGGCAGGGGGTGGTTCGGCCAAGGGAGAGGGCGGGGTAGAGAGAGAGGGCAGGGGGTGGTTCGGCCAAGGGAGAGGGCGGGGTAGAGAGAGAGACGGCCAAGGAAGGGAAGGGGCTGGCCTTGTGGCCGGCGGCAGCCAAGGAGAGAAGGGGGGGCGGCACAAAGAAAGAGAGAAAAGAAGAAAAAAAAAAACAGAGAGAAAGAGAGGAAGAGACTTACCATTAAAACAAATGGAGAGTTGGCTGTGGAAAGAGAGAGGAGAGGGGTAGGTTAAATGGGTGGAAATTGGGCTTAATTTAGATTTGGGCTTTTCCAATTTGAGTTTGCTTAACATATTACGACATCTATTAATATAATTTGGCTAAATTGAAACGTTATTTCTCCTAAATTTTTACCGTCTGCTATGTATTTATTCCTATTAATTGCTGATCTCTGATTTAATTCATTTTATTATTTTCTAAATTGGATTCTGTAGAAATTTAACCATACCAGTATTTAGAGGCGTTACATCCTCCCCCCCTTGGAAATCCTGTTCAGTCCCCTGAACAGCCTCGGCGTCTATTTCTTCGAACAATTCTGGGTATGTGGCACGCATCGTTTCTTCGATTTCCCAAGTTGCTTCTCGGTTGGTGTGTCGTCCCCATTGTACTAAGACTTGTCTGATGGTTTTACGCCGGAGACTTATTTCCTTGGTGTCCAGTATTTTCATGGGTCGTTCTTCATACACTAAAGTTTCATCTAGTCCCAGGTTTGAAAAGTCGATGATGTGGGAGGGATCTCGGATGTATTTCCGTAGTTGAGACACGTGAAAGACTGGATGTACCTTATCTAGGGTTGGAGGTAGCGCCAGTTCGTATGCAAGTGGTCCGATTCTTCTAAGAACTTCAAATGGCCCCACATATCTAGGACTCATTTTTCCTGCTACGCCAAATCGTCTCACTCCCCTCCTTGGAGAGACCTTCAACCAAACATGATCCCCGGTTTCGAACTCTAGTGGTCGTCTCCTCAAGTCTGCATACTTTTTCTGTCTGTCTCGAGCAGTGTCTAGTCGGTTTAGAATCAGTTGAGTTCTATCAGCGCAATCTTTTACCATTTCTGGCCCTGTTGGCAGTTGTTCCCCGTTGTTTCCCCACCACAAGGGGGTCTTCCAGCGATGCCCACACCAAGCTTCAGATGGTGCCATTTCGATACTGGCATGGTAGCCATTGTTGTATGCGAACTCGGCCATTGTCAAATGATCAGCCCATGACCCTTGAAAGTTGATGGCACACGCCCTTAGCATGTCCTCTAAGGTTTGGATTGTTCGTTCCGACTGGCCGTCCGTCTGGGGGTGATGAGCGGTACTGAAATTGAGTCGGGTTCCCATTGCCTCCTGAAAGCTTTTCCAGAAATGCGAGGTGAATCGCGTATCCCGGTCCGATATAATAGTTTCAGGAACTCCATGATATTTGAACTGATATTGAAGAAATAATTCTGCTAATTCCCCACCCGATGTAGGGGTTCGCAGGGGTATAAAATGTGCTACCTTGGTTAGTGTGTCTACAATGACCCAGATTGAGTCATATCTCTTTTGGGTACGCGGTAACCCAGTGATGAAATCCATAGTAATAATCTGGAACTTCATTTGTGCTCTGGAGTTTGGATATAGCAATCCTGCTATCTTCCTCCGTTCGGCTTTCACTTGTTGGCAGGTGATGCACCTAGCCACGAATTCTGACACGTCTTTCTTCATGTTGGGCCACCAAAATTGGGTACGAAGGTCCTTATACATCTTTACCTCTCCTGGGTGAATGGTATATCCCGATTCGTGGGCTTCTTGCAGAATTTCCCTTCTCAGTCCCCCCTGTCCTGGCACACACACCCGCTGGTTGAAATAGAGGAGCCCATCCTCGTTTTCCTTGAAGGTCGACGTTGGATTGGTACGGGCCAACTCCCGGTATCTTTGGTGCTGCTCGTCGCCTTGGTCCGCGTCCCGTATTCGAGACTTTAATTCCGGTTGTACCGATATAGCTACTAGGGTGAGTACTGCATTCGTCGCGGTTCCCTTGGTGTCGGTTTGTTCTTGGATCCAGCTGGTGGATATACACACTCCCAAATTCATGTGTCGCATTTCCTTGATCAATTCTGTCTTTTGGGTTATGACTTCTGCCAAATTTGTCGCCCCTTTCCTACTGAGTGCGTCTGCCACCACATTTGCCTTCCCGGCCAAGTACTGTATGTCTATATCATAGTCCTTCATCAGTTCCAGCCACCTCCTTTGTCTCATGTTCAATTCTTTCTGGGTAAACACATACTTTAAGCTTTGGTGGTCCGTGAATACTCGGCATTTCGCCCCATAGAGGTAGTGTCTCCATGCCTTGAGTGCAAAAATAACTGCTGCCAATTCTAGGTCGTGTGTGGGGTAGTTTTGTTCATGGTTCTTCAATTGCCGTGACCCGTAAGCAATTACTCGTCCGTCTTGCATGAGTACACATCCTAGGCCGTTCCTTGACGCGTCGGTATACACCGTGAACTCTTGGTCTGGTTTAGGCAATGTTAATACTGGGGCACTGGTTAGTAGTTTCTTCAAAGTTTGGAAACTCTCTTCTTGACTCTCCGTCCACTTGAATGTAGTCCCTTTGTGTAGGAGCTGGGTCATGGGTCGGGCTGTCTTTGAGTATCCGGGAACGAAGCGCCTGTAGTATCCCGCTAACCCTAGGAAGCTGCGTATATCTGATACATTTTTGGGTTGAGTCCATTCTACCACTGCTTTGATTTTATCTGGTTCTACCCGGATACCTTCCCCCGTCACTACATGTCCCAAAAATTTAACCTCTTTCATCCAAAATTCACACTTAGAGAATTTGGCGTACAACTGGTGTTCCCGTAATCTTTGTAATACTGTACGTAGGTCCTCGGCATGATCTTCTTCTTTCTTTGAATAAATCAGAATGTCATCTATAAAAACAATGACGCAGCAATCAAGTAAGTCGTGGAATACTCGGTTCATCAAATCCATGAATGCTGCAGGAGCATTGGTTAACCCAAATGGCATGACAGTGAATTCATAGTGCCCGTAACGGGTACGGAATGCTGACTTCTCTACATCTTGAGGTTGAATCTTCAACTGATGGTACCCTGATCTCAGATCGATTTTGGAATAAACGGCCGCACCTTGGAGTTGATCGAATAGGTCTTCAATTCGTGGGAGAGGGTATTTGTTTTTTATCGTGACCTTGTTTAACTCTCGGTAGTCGATGCAGACTCTCATACTACCGTCCTTCTTCCTAACGAACAGTACTGGTGCGCCCCACGGCGATGTGCTTGGTCGTACGAATCCCAATTCTAAGAGTTCTTCTAACTGAACCTTCAGCTCCTTCAGTTCTGCTGGTGCCATCCGGTACGGGGCCTTAGAGATTGGACGGGTACCAGGGAGTATGTCTATGTGAAATTCGATTTCCCGATCAGGGGGTATTCCTGGCAGCTCCTCCGGGAATACATCGGTATACTCAGAGACGATAGGTACTAATGTTATCTCGGGTTTTTTCGTCTCGAGTTGCATTATGGTGACTATAAAGGCGGGACTGCCGCTGTTGATGAGTCTCCTTGCTTGGTTGGCAGATATTGTCGGGGTTCGGCCTCCTCGTTTCCTGAGTCGAATAGAGAGGTCATGGAGGCCTGGCCTGTTAATGACCATCCTCCCTTTCAGGCAGTCAACCGTCACGCCGTTTCGGGTGAGCCACTCAAGACCCAACATTAGATCATAGAGGCCCGTCTTAGAGACTATGGGGTTTATCGGGAATTCCCTCCCCGCTATTTGGAGTTTTAACCCTACGCTCCGAAATTCTGGAGTGGTATATTGCAAGGCAGGGGTACTTATATTCAATAATTTACCAGAGTCTCGAGTTGGTACACCGTGTTTTTCTACCCACTCCTTTGCTATAACTGAATGACTACAACCAGTGTCTATAAGTACGAAAGCAGGAATTCCAGATAGTTCAAACATACCAGTCAGAAGGTCAGTGGACACGTCTTCTCCTTCGTACTCTTCATTAGTCGGTGTTCCTCCCATCTCACGGTTGCACTGATCATGCGCATGCATTCCCACCCTTTGGTTTCCTTGGTTCCCGCTGCGGTTGTTACTGGGAGGGTTGTAGCTACCGGTCCCTCTGCCAAGTGGTGCTCGTGTAGGTGGACCCGCATTTCCCACTTGCTGCCCGGAATAACCTCGCGGAGCTGGGCAGTCCTTGATGAAGTGTCCTGGTTTGTTACACCGGTGACACACTCCCAAACGGAAACTGCATTGATCAGATGCATGGTTGCGGCCACAGTAGTTGCACGGGTGTGTTGGATTAGACTGGTAATTAGGCCGGGCATCCCCGTAATTATTTCTGTTCGGGGCCGGCCTCATGGGTTCATCTATCTTGGGTCGCACATTTCTCGATCCCCCGGCTTGGCTGATGCGACCGTCATATGACTCCGCGGTGCTTGCTCTTAACATTAAGTCCGACAGTTGGTTGGTTCCCGGAATGTCAATGATCTGAGCAAGACGGGGGTTCAGTCCCCCGAGGTATTGTTGTCTGAGGCGGAAGTCATCTTTTACGATATCGGGTGCATACCTCATTAGGTTCTCAAACTTGGAGTTATACTCCGCCACTAAGCTGTTCCCCTGTCAAACTTGTAAACCGTTGTCGGAGTGCCTCTCTTGACATTGTGTCCATGTAGCGTCGTTCGAACTGGCTTTCGAACTCAGTCCACCCCTTCGCATCGGCGGTTTCACCCCACCCACGTTTCACCTCCTGCCACCAGAATCGCGCATGACCCTCCAGTAATTGGGTCGCTAGCTCTACCCGGTGTTCCTCAGGGGCTCTCAAGATTTGAAGTTTATCCTTGATATTTGCGACCCAGTTTTCTGCAGCGGCAAAGTCACCTGTCCCATCGAAGGTCGGGGGACGTAATGAGGTGAACGATCGGTAGTATTCAAAGAACGTGTCGGCCTCTCTAGGCTGTCGCTGTTCATATTCCATGGCTACCCTGGTCACCCGCTCTAGTCCTTGCAGTAGGGCATTCAGCTGAGGATTCTCGAGCGGAACCCTAGTTTCGTCATCTGCGTCGTTCGTGCTAGAGTTAGTCCTGGTTCCTTTCGCCATCTCTGATTTCGCTGTGCAAAGGGTGTTTGATGTGAGATTTTCATTCTTCCAAATTTTATACATATATGTACTTGCATTGTTATTAGTTATAGAGTTCATCGTAAAACTTATGGTTATTCAACTCAAGGCAAATAGACGCAATTTAAAGAAGGAATTTAAGAATTACGAATCGAACTTTAAATTTCTTTAGATTATAACTGCTAATTTAAATCATTCAACATAATTTAAGATACATGTGAGGGTTACAACTATATCGTTTCCTTTTCCCTAAAGTGCCCTAATCGGTCTCAAAATATCCCTTAAGTATGTCTTTCCTAACGTGGTACGTCCAGTCGTTTCGAACCTCTGACATTGTGAATGGTTCTGCTTCCATTTCCGCTCTTATAGCTGGGTCTTCTTCTTCCTTCTGGGGTTTTTCCCCGATGAGCTTGCTCTTATTTCCCGATATTTTTCGCATTTCTGCTCTGACTGGTTGCTCATGGGGCGGCCAGTACACTAGGCTGCGGTGCGCGCAGTCTATCAGCACGTGGTGCTCCTTGAGCCAGTCCATTCCTAAGACCATCTCGTACGCTCCGGTGTCTGCCACGATTGGGTCCACTCGCCATTTTCCATTCTGCGTGTTCACATGAAGATTCGGACAGTATTGCTCTTCTACACTATGTTCGAGCCCTGCGAAGAAACGGCGTCTTCCGGTATTCTTCACCCTGAATCCGCTAGCCTCCACCACGTGTGGCGAGATGACGGAGTAAGGACAATTGACGGAGATTGCAGTATTGACAGTGATTCCGGACAAGTCGACCCATCCGACCATTTCCTTGACTCTTGCGGTGGCTGAGAACGTCCTTAGCCAAGTGGGCTGTCCGTTAAATTGATTTGCCATCTAGGGAAAGAATCTATTTTGCTTATCTTCTACAAAATTAAATTGGTTCAATCTTCCAAGAAAAATATATTTGTTATACTTCAAAATAAGTTGTACCGTTACTACAGAGGCATAATTCGTCACTAAATATTATATACATTTGTTACTAATGGTACGCTCAGCTCATATAGTTTGGTCTATGACCTAACGCCGCTTCCTATTGCTAACGCTCTCTTAGCGGAAGTTTATTGATATTGTATGTGCTGGCTCTGATACCAACTAAGTTGTCACACTCCCGGACAACCCGCCGCGCATTCAGACGCAAGGCGTTAAGCACATCACATACATCATCAATAACACAACCAACAAGCCACTATATTAAAAATAAAAGGGGTCCACAAACAAATAGAAAGGGAAAATATGTCAGACATGGCTAGTCAAACAGTTACCGCCATGTCTACACAATATATTGTTCATACAAATGTAATTTAAAACAAATAATGGCTACTTTACTAACTTCCGCTAATTCCTCACTCGCGGCCTTCCTCTATGTCTCCTTCTTCATTTCCTGGAACTCACATAAAAGGTGGTACGGTGAGAGATCGAACTATCTCTCAGTGCGGGATTTAGTTCCAGCCCGGTGTTTTTACAAATCAACGCATTTATTACCCCAAATAACATAAACGTAAAGTTTTCAAAATTTCCCCCAAATTTCCCATCAATTCGAATATGCAATAATTTAAAAACAACTTTCATTCCCGCCCCTTTTAAATTCACATTTAAGGTTTTTAAATTCCACACTCTGGAAATCCATGCCCGTACATGGAAATCCGGCGAATCGCCACACAAGGACGACCCGTTCAATCACACTCTAGATGGGCCATTGCGGGGACCCATCCGGCGAACCGCCACACAAGGACGACCCGTTCTGTTCATACCTCACATCCTGGGGTCTGCCACACACTGACAGTCCGATTTTCAAAACACATGCTGAGCCGCCTCGCACGGACGGCCCTAATTTAAAGAAAACAATTCATTCACATTCCCCATTCCCAATTCACAATCATAATTCCTGTCAACTCAATTCCATGCTTCAAGAACTCCTATCGTGCAATTCTAAACAAAATCAAACAAATGTTTGATATCCCCAACATGCAGTTTATCTACCAGATTAAAAAAAAGGATTACTTACCTCAATCCATGCATTTTTGTATTGTTTGTAAAAAGACCAGGAACCCGCACCTGTATTCTCAGTGACTTCGTTTGAGCGTGTGTCGGGGTCTCGCGTATTCTCAACGTCTCCTAGAGTCTCGCGGTTTGCTCCTAAGTTTTTAAACGCTTGATTAGGTTCTTATTTCTATTTGTATTTATGGCAATTGTCATCTAAAGGTCAAGCACGAGTATCTAATCCACATCAATTCCAATATATAATTCACAATACTTATAACCCTTAATTCATTTCCCACAATTCAATTTAACAATTAAACCACCACCCTCGATTCTTTCTACTAATTAAATTTGGTACAACTAAATTGGGTAATAACCTTGATTCTTGTACTGATTAGATTGATTTTAAGAGGGAAGGGGTTCGGTTTGGATTTTGGGTTATTGGGTTTAGGGTTTTGGTTTATAGGATTTCGGGTCTAGGGTTAATGGGTTTCGGGTCTAGGGTTACTGGGTTTCGGCCAAGGGAAGGGAGAGGGGGTTCGGCCAAGGGAAGGGAGAGGGGTTTCGGATCTAGGGTTCTTGGGGTTCGGCCGGCCAAGGGAAGGAGAGGGGGTTCGGCCAGCCAAGGGAAAGGGAGAGGGAGAGGGCGGAGTAGAGAGAGAGGGCAGGGGGTGGTTCGGCCAAGGGAGAGGGCGGGGTAGAGAGAGAGGGCAGGGGGTGGTTCGGCCAAGGGAGAGGGCGGGGTAGAGAGAGAGACGGCCAAGGAAGGGAAGGGGCTGGCCTTGTGGCCGGCGGCAGCCAAGGAGAGAAGGGGGGCGGCACAAAGAAAGAGAGAAAAGAAGAAAAAAAAAGAAAGAGAGAAAGAGAGGAAGAGACTTACAGTTAAAACAAATGGAGAGTTGGTTGTGGAAAGAGAGAGGAGAGGGGTAGGTTAAATGGGTGGAAATTGGGCTTAATTTAGATTTGGGCTTTTCCAATTTGAGTTTGCTTAACATATTACGACATCTATTAATATAATTTGGCTAAATTGAAACGTTATTTCTCCTAAATTTTTACCGTCTGCTATGTATTTATTCCTATTAATTGCTGATCTCTGATTTAATTCATTTTATTATTTTCTAAATTGGATTCTGTAGAAATTTAACCATACCAGTATTTAGAGGCGTTACAGATACTGAAGTATGACATACATGAGGCTGCACCGGACGTCCATGCTCGTCGTACCATGCCTGCCATCCAACGTTGGACAATACCCAATTATGGTAGTCCCACTCTCGATGCGAATCGGGAGAAGGTGGCATCTCATGTCCGATAATCGGGCCCGGGTCAGGCTCGGTCTGATCTATCTCAAGCCAGTTGATGTTCTCTCCGGCGTCTCGCAGCATCGTGATGATCTTCCCACCGTGCCCGGCAACCTCAACCGCATTTGCATTTTTCTTGAGGATGCGGTACCCAAGATATCGCCAGTTCTTCTTTCCCATCGTGGCGATCCCATGAGCGCACTCTTTGATCGAAGACAAAAGCTGAAAAAAATTGGCATGTCAGATCAAACCTTGATGAACTATTAAGTTAGAGAAAACTATGTAGTTTTAGGTGTTTTACCTGGAATTAGGAAACATGACAGAACCAAAAAGGTCCATCACGTAGCCCCGTGTATATCTGCAATACAAAACATATAAAAATTCTAATAGAGTCCTCGTATTATAAATTGTTTAATAGAAACAAGTTATAAAATTTACCTCTGAATCTCCAGCTTGGTGGAATCTGTCGAGAGACCCGCGCTGAAGTGCTGTCGTAACCTCGTCATCTTCAAATGGAACTTCGACCTCCATTGTCCCCAATGATATGGAAATGATCAGCTCCTAACAACTCGTCGACATCACCTACGAATCTGGTGCTGTCAGATACGTCGCCGACGGGTGTGCCACGGATAGACAAACCCTAAAGAGCACTCACATCCTGGAGAGTCACTGTCATCTCTCCGAATGGCATGTGAAACGTGTGCGTCTCGGGACACCATCGCTCCACCAGTCCAGCGATGAGAGATGCATTGATGATGTTTCTCTCTGTCCGCACGATGTCCACAACCTAGTAGAGACCCAAGTTGATGAGGTACGGGGCCATCATCTCGTAGTACTGCATGTGAACGCACCGCAACTTCACATCTAAAAGACCCGTGTCATGCGTTGAAAAAGGTAATCCGCATGGTGATAACATAATAAAATTTAAACACAACCAAATTTAAAGAAAATCTAAAAAAAGGAACGTACCTCACGAGAAGCCAGTGAGACTCGGTGCTCGCTGTGGGGAATTCACAGGAGAGGACTGATGTACTCCGTGCTGCTGGTACTGATCGGCTCGTCCACTACTGGACGCTGGGTAAACCGTGCTCTAGGCATCTTGATGTCTAAAATAGCCTAATTTCAGTAAAATTACGCTTAATTAGCCTAATTATGGTAAAAAAAGGCCAAAATACCCTAAATATTGGTCAATTGTGCTAATTACTCTAAATTATGCTTAATTAGCCTAATTATGGTAAAAAAAGCCAAAATATCCAAAATATTGGTCAATTGTGCTAATTACACTAAATTACGCTTAATTAGCCTAATTATGGTAAAAAAAAAGCCAAAATACCCTAAATATTGGTCAATTGTGCTAATTACACTAAATTACGCTTAATTAGCCTAATTATGGTAAAAAAATGCCAAAATACCCTAAATATTGGTCAATTGTGCTAATTACACTAAATTACGCTTAATTAGCCTAATTATGGTAAAAAGGGCCAAAATACCCTAAATATTGGTCAATTGTGCTAATTACACTAAATTAAGTTTAATTAGCCTAATTATGGTAAAAAAAAGGCCAAAATACCCTAAATATTGGTCAATTGTGCTAATTACATTAAATTACGCTTAATTAGCCTAATTATGGTAAAAAATGCCAAAATACCCTAAATATTGGTCAACTGTGCTAATTACACTAAATTAAGCTTAATTAGCCTAATTATGGTAAAAAAAAGTCAAAATACCCTAAATATTGGTCAACTGTACTAATTACACTAAATTACAACAAAATACTATAAATCCTAACACCTAAACTCTAAACCCTGAACCCTATAATAAATAAATTTAAATTTAAATTAGATAAAAAAAAATTACCTCAAAGAAGAGAGAAATTCGGTTGAGAGATGAGAGAATTGTGAGGAGAAGAGAAAGAAAAAGGGGTATATATAGGGTGGTGAAATGTGGGTTTAAAAAAAAAAAAAAGAGTAAGCCGGCCAGAAAATGGCCGGCTTAGGGGGGGAGTAAGCCGGCTATTTTCTGGCCGGCTTGGGCATTTTTCGATATTGAGTCAGATTCTGGGCATAAATAATAATTTGTATTAAACTTTGGATATTAATAAAAATGTCGGCTATTTTTGTAGCACAAAATAAATCGTCACTAGCTGTTTATGTAGACTTTATGGTTTTGATCAAGATTTTGAACAAACCGTTGGTGTAGTATCAAATAAATCATTATTAATTGTTATAGTTGTTGTAACTGTTCTCGCGATGCAAAATAAAATTTTGGTGAGTGTTTATATACATTGTTATTTTTATCCAAGTTTTGCAAAATCTTTTTTTTTTTTTTTTTTTTTTGAAACAGCTTAGTAGAGGAAGTTTTGCAAAATCATTGTAACTGTTTGGGCACTACAATATAAAATGTTATTAACTATTATAATCGTTGTAACTTTATTTAGTACAAAATTTCTGGTTTTGATTAAGTTTATTGCAAAAGCCATTATTGTAATACAAAACAAACCGTTAGTAAATGTGTATGGAAAATTACTGATTTTGACCAAGTCCTTGAGCTTTCTGTTTTGTTCAACTTTCGGTAATTTGACCAAGTGGTACTTGGCCATAAATTTTGCAACATTTTTGAACCGGAGAATAAAGAGGAAGTATGAGAGTAGAGAAAATCAAGAACTTGGTAAAGCACAATTTTGCATTTGAGCATGGAATTAAAATGCAATCCTCTACAGGGTAAAGTATTTTTAAAAGCAAATCAAAGAATCTTCAAAAATAGCAAATTCTGAATAAATTGTATAACAAAATTAGATGCATATGTTGCTTGGCTATGAAAACATTTGCATTAATTAGAGAGTGAGAGAGAAGCTGAGTTACATGATTAATTAATTAGTTAAAACACAATGCTAATGCTAGCTGGACACTATTAGACTATAAGTTAATGAAACAACCAATGCATGCTATATATTCTTATTTCTATTTGACCGACACATTGTTTTTTGAACACCTCATCCCCTCTTTTGATATAATTATATTTCATAGTACATTTAATTTAATTCTTACGGTGTGTATATTTGAAAACTATTATTGAAATTAAAAAAAAAATAGCATCTATTAGGTGTGTTTTCAATTATTTAGATTAAAATATTATAGATAAGTTTTTTTTAATATTAATAATTATTTAAAAAAACTCACTAATTTGAAATTTAATATGAATTTGATCGATTGAGTCTCTAATTAATGTATTTGTTTCAATCAAATACCAAATCAGCCCTTTATAAATAAATCAATATATTTGAGAAACGGAAACAAATTTCACAAGTTACAAGGAAAAACGGAATTTGACGGCATATTCTGATATTCCTCGTTGGATCTCTCTTGCTGAGACGTAGATTTGGCATCCCCAAGTAAACGGACGGTCGTGATTAAACGATGTACTCGTGCGAGGTCAACTGCACCTCTTCCATTCCATCTCTTCAACTTTCTTTGTTTATTTATTTATTTAACGCAAAATAAAATAGAAATAGAAATTAGTATGTTAGGTAAACATATGAAAATGTATTATTATTATTATTATTATTATTAATGGTGATCAGATCATATATTAATAATAAAATAATAATATATTAAATGCGGGCCTGCGCCTGCGGGGTGTCTCCCTCTCTTGGATGCTTCTTCTAAAAAGAGAACGAGAGAGAAAACCCTAATAACCAACATTAATTACCTTCCCTTCCCTTTCTCTCTCCTTCCTTCTCTCCTTCTTTCATTTCAAAATTCATTCATTCTTTCATTCATCTCTCATCTCTCTCTCTCTCTCTCTCTTTCTCTCTCTTGTCTCTCTTTCGTGCTCGTCTCCGAGATTTATCTTGTCGCTTTGTTTGATTCGGTAAGTTTCCTTTCCGCCATCAAATCTAATCAGATCAAATCAAATTCAATTGAATCGCAGATTGATTCTTTGCTTCTCCTTCCTTTTTACCACTGCCTACTGTGATTTTATGATTGATTTCATTTCATTCTACTGCTTGCTTTTGCTTTATCAGGGAGGAGACACGCTCGCTCGCTCGGTAGGTCGTTCGTTCGTTCGTTCCATTAATTATTCTATTTATATAAAGGAAAAAGAAAGAAACGGTCTTTCCTTCCTTCACCAGAGGAAGAGCAGTAGAGGGGCAGGTTCAGGTTGCATTTATCCCCTTTGTCTTTTCTAACTTTTGATGGCGTCAAATTAGATAAAGATTAGCATGAAATGGAGAAAACCAGCTCACCAGATAGACACACTTTGATTGATTTGGAAATCGGCAACTCTAATAGCCCCAATTTGAAATCAATCAATCCCAATGAAGACGATCTGGAGAACTCAGATAAGAAGAAGAAGCAGCACCGGTTGAAGAAGCCACCGAAGCCGCCTCGGCCTCCACGGCCGGTGCCTCTGGACTTGTCTGATCAGAAACTGGTAAACGAATTGACCGAAATAGCCATGCTAAAGAAGGCCCGAATGGAGAGGATGAAGGCGCTCAAAAAGCTCAAGAATTCGAAACCGGCATCAGGGAACAGCAACTGGTGTCCGTTGCTTGTTACTGTTATTTTCTGTATTGTGATTTTCTGGCATGGTATGTAAATGTTACGATTGAAATGCATTTGAGTTACTGATATATATAAGAAGCTTGTTGCTTGTTACAATGTTGAAATGCATTTTAGTTTCAGTTTGCAATTCAATGCAGGTTTATTTTCGAGGGGTAGTGGGGGCATAATGGGGTTTCACGGCTCACCTGAGGCATCCTTTGTCTCTGTTCAAACTTACAAAAACAACAACGCCTCTCCAACTATCAGTCCCGGCGGTTCCACTGTTTCTTCATCCCCAAAGTATGAAAACTTTTCTCTCTTTTGTCTCTTCTTTTTGCTATGCAATTTAGGTATCGGGGCCCCTGTATCCCCAAAATATGAACTAACCTTCGTTGGTTGGTTCTTATTTGGTTATTGTAGTGCTCAATTGAGGTACAAAGAGTGAAAATTTGGTTTGACTGATGCTCAAATTACAAACTCAATGCTTTAAACATAATTGAGGCTGAATTGACCATAATTTGTGCCAATTTTAAACGTTTGGATGTTGCAATTTTGTAGAACGGTGGAACCAGAGTCGGGGCTGGAAATACATGGCGAAAAGAACCGCGTTGTGGGTTAATGCAGCCTCCGGTAAAGCTTGAATTTTGCATCGGTAGAGTGTGAGAGAAAAGTAGAAAAAAAATAAAATAAATAAAGCTCATCATGCCTTCTATAAATTGCCTAATTGTTATCTAGATTTAATTAATTTATGACGCGGTTCTTCTTCTGACTGCTAGTTTGAACTCTGAACGGTTCGGGTCTGTATAAAATGCACGAGGTTTTCTTTTTGGTCCCTCCCTTGGGTATGACATTACTCCTTGTAAATTTTTCCATGGTTTGCTGGCATGATTCTCCCACTATTTACTCTTTTTTTGGATAAACTCCCACTAATAACTCTTAACCTCGGTGTGTGTGTGTGTGTGTGTGTGTGTGTGTGTGTGTGTGAGAGAGTCAACGGTGCCTCAGTTAACTTTAATTATTCATATTATATAACTAATAAGATTTCACTGACATGTTAGTGCATGCTGTCCGGGACTTAGATTCAGATCTCTCTATTCTTGTTCTTTTATTTTATTTTTATCAAAGTAAAGACAATTATTTATGGGTCAAGAATATTATAGACTCCCACTAACTTACCAGCAGCTATTATAGACTTGCCATTTAGATTTAAATTGGGATAGAATTATCTGCTTAATTGGGTATGTTTGAATGTGTTTAAAATAGCACCACATTAACACTATTCTTTCTTGGTTGCAGTTATTCACTATTTCAAATATACAATCCAAATAATATTTTTACTAATCAGAATAGCATTATTTTCACACTAATATAAAAATCACTATTTTTTCTCTATTCTCATTTGACTAATTCTAATGTCGATATTTTGCGTGCAATACTGCAATTTAATTGCTTTTTTTTTTAATTACCAAAGAGCAATTGCCAGGAAGAAGTTCGGCAGTCGGCATCCATCTTTTATCATAGTCCTTTTTTCTTTTCTTTAGTGGGTAGAAACCTAACAAATCATTAGATAGGAAGCTATTAATTATGCTAAACCTAAACTCAGCTGATAATTTATTTATTAATATACATAGAATGTAGATATTAACAATAATAATAATAATATCCAATTTGGTAGTGTAATCTAGTAGTGGATAAGACGGCACCAACCGAAAGATTGATTGAAGAAACTAAAAATGAATGTAAAACAAGGGAAAGGGGCCATATTCATATTCATATCCATTTATCCATTGTCGTTGATTAGAAACCATAAAATAAAAGGACTCCATAAAAACTAGATAAGTGCTCAACAAATCAGAATTCATCTCTCCTAAAGTAATTCAAAATTTGAGTTTGCACAAACATTATTTTTTTATAAATTGACATGATTCTAAAAACGTCCCGTGAAAGCATAAAATTGGTCTGAATTGGCTCAATTTTGTAACCCATTCCATCCAATCTTGTTTCAGTTTAATGAGATTGAGTCTATCCAATGATTATGTATCTGGCAAATTGTCTTGCGTCTCTCAAATATACCAAACTTTCTGTTTAAATTAAAATCACCATCTTTAATGTGAAATTCCATTCCGTTTAAATTTTTAAATGCCACACCATATCATAAAATTGTAACTAGATCTCAGTAGTATACTTGACAAGTACTGGCAGACAGGCAGACTCGCTGTAATCATATATCATAAGAGCATAAAATTAATCAAGTGGGGCTTTATTAAAATTAATCATGAAAGCATAAAATTAATATGCGTCTCCCCAATAAATTTGGAAAGTTATTTGTGAACAGAATGAAATTAGAGACCTCATATTATTAGCACTTAGGCTTTGTTTTCTTAGATTGGTTTACTGAGTATATACTAATTCCTTATATATCATCCATTATGCATGGAGGTCCAAATAAGCCCATTAATTACAGGCCCCTATGTCCAAAGCATCACATTGCATCAATTATATAATAGCTCTTTTTGCTCGGACTAAATATTATATTTGATGTGTCCAATTCCAATATAATATTTCTTTTCTGACAAAAGTATAGTTTCCTAAACTTGCATGAAAGATGGTTTGAAAGTATATAGTTGATATGATATAACAAAATCAATACGAAATCCTAACTCCACCAGCATAGTACATTTCATAAAACTAAACTACATATATGATATAACATACATAGTAAATTCACCTAATTTAAAATTCAGTTTGTACGGCTACATTGGCACTTCCCAATACCTCTCAATTTAAATTATTTTGCATTGTTATATATACAAAATCAACACTATACTTTAAACTAACTACTCATACCACCAGAGAGATCTTTCATTCCTTCTTCCCCAAGTTCCTCAAGCTTCCTACACTAATACAGAAAACGCGACCATACACGACATATTTTACACGAATGCAAAAAAATTTCAGATTAACAGTGTGTAATAGGAGGAGACGCGCGCGAAAAAAAACTCCCACATACACACACGGTCCGTGAAATCACTAATATGTGTACACAGTTTATTATTAATGAACCATGTATAATTACGATATATTGTACACGGTTCTTATTAAATGAACTGTGCTCGTATATGGTAAATTATTTACACGTTTTCCTAGATTTAACCGTATATGGAATTATGGATAGGTCTAGGGTTATTCGGAAAAACATCTGTTAATTATTTTGTACACGTTTGCGATTATGTGATCCGTGTATAGATGTGGTACTATATAAGCATTTCTTTCTCTCCCTGCGCCGTAAATGCCAGTACATATCAGAAACTTAATTTCTCTCTACTCTCTTATTAATGCTGACGCACGCAGCTTATACTCCGTATATAGTCTATTGTAAGGTTCATTTATTGCTAGCTACTACTGGTTGATCAACTGCAAATCGAGACCTGTTGCTAGATATATAACTGAGGTTAGCTTTTTATTATATTTAATTATATATACATGTATATCATTTACTGTTTTTTGTATGATATAAAATTGTGCATATTTTTTGTAGTATTATTAATTGCATTGTCATTCAAATAACCAACCATTTGCATGCCAATAGGTCCATACCCGTTCAAGTTAATCCAATAGAGATTAATTTCGAATAGTCTCCATTTTGTCCTTTGAATACTTTATTGTCTCATTTAGGATGTGAATACGTATTACCAGATTTAGTATTTAAGAAAAAATCATCGGTATTTCTCTTGCTCATACAAGTATGTGTGTCGTACGCATACTTGAAGAGTTACGGAGAAATGCTGCCGAATTTTTCTTAAATACTAAATCCGCTAATATATATTCACTACTGAGATAAAATATTCAAAGAATGGGTTAGGATTGTGAACCGGCCGTGTATAAGTCCTAAATCAAAAGCTCGGTGATTTCTAACCATACATTAAATTAAAGTTTTCTATTAATTACAGATGGAGTGTCGTTATCATTGGAAGTATGAAATTTCACGTAGTGATGTTTGCATATATGGCTGTTTTGTGAAGAATGCTTAAAACAGTAGGTGATCATTATTTCCCTCTATCTATGTGCTTGAAACAGTATGTCATTGTAAATGTCATGTGAATATGTTTTGTGCATGGGCTAATTACTGAACAGGTCTCACTTGGATAATGTATTATGGTACAAATGTAGGAAACAGTTGGTAATTATGGTCTCACTTGAGAGTGGTTGAAACAGTTGGTAATTTTGGCGTTCTGACAATATTATATATAGATATTTAAGGTTACATAAAAAAAGTGTATGGACATCAAAATCTCGTAAAAAAATACCCATGTATCTACAAGTACATACACGGTTAACACCTTTTTCGGAGAACAGACACGGTTGTTTATGAATGAACCATGTAGGTAATGAATTATATCAGACAGTTTATTAAAGAGACCGTGTATGTTAGGGGTATTTAGACACGGTTCGATAACCGTGTATAACATACCCACCTATTCATACACGACGCCTGTAGACACGGTTGTAAAACTGTGTATCATTAGCTTTTCGGACCGTGTATGGTCGTATTTTCTGTACTAGTGTCATGTGCCTCTTAGATGCCTTGATCTCAAGTAGCACGTCACTATTGACCCAAGGGAAGCTCAAAAGCCTCTTCTTGTCAGTACCTGTGAAGTTGGGGTGGTACACGACATGGTACCAGGCTGATGCCATTTTAGAATACTCGCTTTCATTACAGCTGTTTTTGAACCACTCCTGAGCTTCCCTTTGTAGGCCTTTAAATGCATCTAAAATACGGTCTCTTAATTCACCATATTGCTTGTTGTCTTTCTTCAAGTACAACGATTTGTTTGACAAGTTGCCTGTAAATAGTAAAATTTAAGTTCAAATTTGTCACAATAGTCATTGTTCATTTCTAACCCTGTTCATGTAAGTTTAATGCCTAACATATTTATTCCTCAATAAACAAAATACCTAACATATCTCAACATGATTTCCATATTAAAATGTAATTGCAGACCAAAATTTATATATTTTGGATTTTTTTTACTCTTTTCTTAGATAGGTACAAAATCACAGATTTTGGATGGTGCAGAATCTTCTGAAAAATACTGATTTTGTACCTATCTAAAAAAATAGTAAAACATTTTATATAAAATTTGGTCACCAAGAACATTTTAATATGGAGATCGTGTTTAGTGTTCAGGTCGACTGTTTGGAATTTGAAAACGAGATAAGGATGCGAGGCATGATTGGGGCACTTGAAGAAAATGGACGGTACCATTTCTAACAGTAAAATACGTATTGTACCCAACTGTATCAAACCCTATTAATTGTTTTCCCATGCTTCATAATAGAGAGAGTACAAGTATGAAGGCATGCAAGTTTAAGAAAAGGCCTAATAAACACAAGTGAGGCTATGGTACTATGCATAGCACAGATTGGTCCATATTATGGATCAATAACTTCGTTTTTAAAGTCCAAACATTCGATTTGAAGTTTTGAACCGTTCAACATGATCACCTTATGAATATATTTGCAAACTAAATTTTATATTTTAAAAAAAAAACTTTACTATTTTTTAGATAGGTAGAAAATCACTACTTTTGAATGGTCCAGAATTTTTAGATCAGGTGATTTTCTACCTATCTAAAAAAATAGTAAAAAATTCTAAAAAATGTAAAATTTGATCTAGAAGTACAATTTCATATGGAGATTATGTTAAACGGTTCCGATTGACTATTTGAACTTCGAAAATAGAGATATTGATAAATAGTACAGACCAATATGCACTATGCATAGTACCATAGCCTCACTCAATAAACATATCAAACTGTATAACAAACCAGTACCACTGATACATGTAACTAACTGTACCTGTCACAATCTCTTCCTCCTCCACTGCCTTATAATAGCACATAAGGTTACTAAACTTTTCATGATACATCTCGTAATACTCTTGAGCCTCCTCCAAGTAGTTCACAAATCCCTCCACCTCCAAATCACAGTCGTAACTTGAGTTGCATGCAATTTCACTTGCCACATCTCCACTACCCGTGTAACTCATGAAGCTGCGGTACAGCTTCCCCAGTACCCCTGTAGAGACATAGGTGGGCTTGTCATATCGCTCCATGAAGTCAGGAAATTCTTTCGGTTTGAGGCTTTTGGGCATCTCAGCTGGTGCACCGGTTTTAGCGAAATCAACTGACATGGAATGGAGTTGCGCCAGCTCGATGCAAATTTCGTTTCGGGTTTTTAAAGGATCTCGGTCTGAGTGGACCAGGTGCGCGTTCGAAATTGCACCGAGATTATCATTCGACATGTAATCCATGAAGAAGTTTTGAATTTCCTGCATTATTAATACTGAAAATGAATTCTTATAGGATTCGGAAGAGATTATACAACAAAACAAAATCTAGAAATTCCATGTATTTTATGCTCATATAAGGTTTCTAGATCTTATAACTGCAAATGTTTCTAAATTATGCTTTATACATAAACAATGGTCAACATAACCAGGAACATGGTCAAAATAGGCCATAAAAAAGTTTCTAAATTACCTTAAAAATGTTTAATGCAATTTTCAGCACATGACCGATGCTATCTCACCAAAAACATAAGTAACATAAATAAGAAAAATGCTCCCATTCTAGCTCCACAAGCTCACCAAATATCACAGATATAATAACTAAAACCTGACAAAAAAAACCCAATATGGAACTCCCTTGCGCCTGTCTTCTTATTTGAAAATATTGCCGATATAACCCTCATTTCAATGAAACCCATGTTATTTAAAAGAGAAATTGTAATGCATGCAATTTTGATCTTTTTATACATATTATGTAGAGAAACCAAAAACTTTGAGGCCAATGATCAACATACTCCTAAAAATTATAATCTTCTACTAACAGTTAGTATAGTCTGCACTCAAAATACCTCTCCATATTATGTAGAGATATTTCTCATGCACATTTGCACTATATCATACAAAATGGTCAAATGACCATACTATTTCAATGCATAAAATAAACACAAGGGAGCAGTGCACAGAGAGAAAAAAGTAAGAGAGGGAGGGAGAGACCTCTAGAGTGACATCATGATCCATGATTCGTGGTCGGGGCCCAGAGTAATCCATTGGGGGATCAGTTTCTGGGGGAATAAGCCGCTCATTCCATGAAACAAAATACAGATCTCCATCCAAATCTCCCCCTGTGCACTCGTTTGGATGTGGCCTATAGAAATTAACAAAACTGTTACCAAATATTCAATCCAATCCTGATAACTTCATGAAGGCAAGGATAGGAGCATCACTAACTTGTATTCCACTATGATGAGTGAGGCTCTGGTACTATGCATAACGCAGATTGGTCCGTACTATGGATACATATCTCCATTTTCAAAGTCCAAACAGTTGATTTGAACCGCTCAACATTATCTCCATATGAAAATGTACTTGGATGCCAAATTTTTCAATTTAAGAAATTTTTTACTATTTTTTTAAATAGGTACAAAATCACTTGATCTAAAGATTCTGGACCATCCAAAAGTAGTGATTTTCTAGCTATCTAAAAAATAGTAAAACAATTCTAACAAATGTAAAATTTTGGCCTCCAAGTACATTTTCATATAAAGATCATGATGAACGGTTCGGATCGACTATTCGAACTTTGAAAATGAAAATATACATCCATAGTACGGACCAAAGTGCGCTATGCATAGTACCATAGCCTCACACTTCATTTAATCCTTTTTGCTGATTGTTTATGTAAACTTGTTTACTTCAGATTCACTTGCTATTCCAGCAGTATGCATTGGGTCACTAAATGAACAACCTAAAGCTAATAGCTTACGAACATATATACCTTTTGCCTTTCTTCGGAAATACAAGACAATCAATCAACCCCATATCATCCAGCTCAGTATCATAAACTGCATCAAGCACTCTCACATCCCCTGGGTGCAAACAGGGGTTCTTTGTCACCACCACTTTCCCCACAACAACCCCTGTCGCCCCATCAAATTTACAAAATTGGCCCTCCTCCCTATTCCTCTCCATCTGCTCCTCCTCTGTCAAAGTAACCCTGATATACACCTGCCCGTATTCCAGCCGTCCAACCTCATCCAAGCAACCAACAGAAACCCTAGCTCTCGGTACAAAGATACGGCACTTGGTACGTATATCCACCAACTGGTACGCCCTCTGTGCCTTCAGTACCATAAAAAGGTATGGTTCTGATGCCGGCTCATACCCCTCCATTAGCATCTTCTTCACCACCGTTTTTAAACCCCTGCCGTGCATCCTTTGCACATATCTCAAAGCAGCTTCACAGCTTGTTAAAATTTTATCCAACAGCATTAGATGATCTCTTTGCAACTCGTCAAACACCTCTTCTGGAACACCCAAAGTGGAAAGTAGGGTAATAATTTCTCTATTTAAAAATGCCGCCTGGTACTTGCTCCAATTTGTTATATTAAGCATCGTACTTTGAGATTCAAACTTTTTCATACTACCCCTTAAAGAAAGCTTCTTAAAACTCTTACGGTTAACAGCTACCACGCCTTTAAAACCACCATACCTAATTTGGTGAGCTGAGGGGGTGTCATCCAAACCACATATCTGTGCAACTTGTCATGCAAAAGAAAGAGAGATTTGGCCAATACCATCAGAGAAACAGTATTTTGTACCAGTGTCAGTACAAATTTCAATATCTGGCAACATTTCTATCTCCTGTCCAGGTACATTTATTGTTTGAGTCGAAGAACTGAAGAGTTGGCCCATTCTGGCAGCACATTTCGATATAGAACGGATAGATGTAAATTGCCCCATGAATTCTCTAATGGTGGAAGCTGTGACCTCAGAATTTGAGGAAAACATCCAAACCGAATTCCCACGTAATTGACTTGCCGAAAATGCCAAAAACTCAAATTTCTTCGAGCCGATTCGAAAACCATTCTTCAAAACCGAGAGAATTCTGGAGTGGATGCCGGTTTTTTGGGGTTTGCACAAAAAGCCTAGTTCGATTTGGGTAGAGATAGACCCGAATGGCAGCTTCGACCAATCCTCATCTACAAAGGAAACCCTAGCAAAGTCTGTTGAATATTTGGAAAAATGCTGGACTACATAGTTTGATGTCTCAACCTCTGGGCCCTGAAATTAGAATTATAAAATTCTTGTAAGCAAGCAATGGTAAAATACTGAGAGGAACTGTAAAGGATTGTTGTGTAGGGTTTTCAAAGGTTTTCTTAAAATTTTCTAACAATTCATTGTTTCTTATTAGAATTATCTATACAACAATTGGATACCAGGACCAGCCAAAAATATGTACTATTTTGTACATACCTGTAAGTATACTTTAGTGGGTGTAATGAGCACTCTATAGCACCTCATCAATTTCAGATCACCTCTCTGAGAGTTTGACTTTGCACTGTTTCCTCTTACAATTTCAGACAACTGCAATTTCACGAACTGCACTGGGTCATAGAAGGTGGACTTCGGCCTGTTGTGCATCCTCTGAAGGATCTTTGTGCAAGTCTCTACCGACAACCTGTTAAGAGTTTGTAACAGATCTAAATTGACCGCTTTTGGAGGCAGCTTGTGCATATGAACTAGAGAGTTCAGTTGGAATAGAATCTCATAAGGCACTGGTATCTCACTTGGAATCTCCAAAAGAGGATGCAATTCTAGGGAATCTGAGTTAGGTGGGACTGGTTGTGTGTGGAGCAGAGTAACATTTCCAATTTCAGTGCACAGAGGGAGAGATTTGAGGGGTAGCGTGTAAGATGTGCCTTGTCGGAGTTTTAAGCAGAGGCAACTGGAGTTACCGAAAGATGAGTTGCGTGTAAAATCAGGTTGGCAGATCCAAATGCACTGGGACTGGAGACCTCCAGTGCAAGCATGGTACCGTTCTGTCCTGTAATTCCTGTTTTTCTTAGGAGTGTCCACCGCACAGTATATTCTCGGTGCATACTCGAGCTGAATTTAAAATACACATAATAAACATTAATAAATAAAGATATATTAAGCTCTGCCTCCACAAAAACAGAGAAAAATCAACAATGCAAGAAATACAATTATTTCTAATTTACAAAATTCATTCAATATTTCCTCACACTTGCAACTAAAACTCAAACAAATTTGAGTGAATTTTGCATAATGCCTTGCACATTAAATGCAATATACATATTCTTGTTAAAAGTTGATAACATTACAAGGATATATGAGACATTTTAAGATTGTGAAATGATTGTATCAGATAATTTCTTTAGAATTTTTTTTTACCTCTAGTAGGATAGCATCGGATGAATCCGAGAAATCTCCAGTTGATAATTTACATCCACAGCTAGAAATGATATCATGGAAATAGACTTCAAGCTTATACTTACGACCATCATTTTCTAGAAATATGTCAATTCTGGTTCTCTCTGGCATTATCTCCACTCTTACCCCCTTCCATGACTGGATAACCTGTCCAAGAAAGAAATAATTTAAGAAATCACCGTAATTTGATTTACCCTTGCATGTACAACTAACAAAGCAAATAACACACCGAAAAAGAGAAAACCCTAAGAAATTGTAAGAGCCAAGAAATAGACCTATAAACTGAAACAAAAAAAAAACCTCCACAAAAGTTCAACGTTACTGATTTAGAATTTGCAAAACATAACTAAGTAAATAATTTACTTTTCAAGGGTATAGGTACTCTTCCAATTATTTTTAGTTTAACATTTTTTGTTCTTAACAAGAATGATTTGTTAATATTTTTTTATTATTTCTTCTCCATCGACAACATCACAATAATTTTCTAAACAATATTAAATTAATTGATTAAATATAATACCAAAATCGTGAAGTATATTCAATTTATATACTAACCATAATTTTCAAAATCAAATTTACTCTTGAAGCTATTTTGTTTTTTCATAAACAACAAGCACAATTAAACAAACACAATTTAAACAAGCACAAAGACAAAAATTAATTAAACAAACACAACATCCTAACAAAATTTTAGTATTACATCTTCTATAAAAAGAAAAAAACCAACCTCCTAACAAATTTCTCATGCATTTGCCGAACACCTGCTATTTCAAAATTTTCCATGGGTTAAATGACTTTGGTTTCGACAAATTGAAATTCCCATTCCCATAAAAATCTCGTTGCCCAATATGCCCTAAATGTTTTAAAAGCAAAACTAAAAACAAACAAAAATAAGGAAAAGGCGCCCAAAATAATGCCAAAAAAAGAAACAAAATTTTGGTGAGAACTGTTGTAAAAATCCACTCAAAAATTTACAGAACACAAAAAGACTAAACAGTACATACTAAATTGTTAAAACAAGAAGTTAAAACAAAATTGGTGAATATCATAGTACAACAAGAGCTACTTCAAATTTCACACAGAAATAATATAATCTAAAGATCACAAAACTGCCCTTATTAAAACTTGAATTTCAAAGTAAAGCAAACCTCCATACTGGTCTCCTCTTGTCGGTTCCCCATTAGCAATTCCGCTTCCTCCAATCGATTGCTGCTGCTACTGGCACGAGGTATGATATCATTATTTAAACTGGATACCTCCAGTCGGTTCCTCCCAAACGGAGGCAACTTTCCAGAACGAAACAACTCCACTGCCTTCTCCGCTCCCTCAGTCTCCGCAAACTGGACGCGTGCGTATATTTCGCCGTTAGCAGTAGTGCGGGGCAACCATCCGCGCCGGGCTAGGGGGATTTCAGAAGCTATCGCTTCATATCCCACTGCGGAGGAGGAGGAGAGAAAGGTCAGAAGGTCTCCGGCGGAGGCCGTTGGTGGTACTCCGACAACATTCACGGTGGCGCAACTTCTGATCGCCATTCTCTCTCTTCCTTCTTCCCCTCGGGTCTGTCGCTTTGGTTGGAACTTGGAACTTGGAAGGAGGGGTTTAAGGAATTAATCTAGAACGTCAGATCTGTGATGACACGATTATTAAAGAAGCCCGGATTCTGATCGTACGATCTATACCTAATCTCTAAATTTGAGTGACTCCAGACTCCAGAGGATCTGTTAGTGGAATTGGCAGTGCTAATTGTAACGGACTACTTTTACGACTAGTTACTTGAGATACAGTGCTAATTGTACCAGCTTTGGTCAGAGAGTTAGCGATTCATTATATTTATAGGATAAGCATATTTTTTTTTTTTTGGTGTTGTTATAAATTTACTGTACAAGATTGGAACATTTGTGTTATAAATAGTATAGGCATTAAGTTCATTAAAAAAAAATGGGATTCAAACAGGTCTAATTCAATTCTTTTAAAATCAGATATTAATTTCAATTATTATTTTAATTTCAGGATCGTATGACATCAATTTTTTGTTGGTATATTTTGATTAAAGTTATGGTTATGTTGGTAAATTTTAGTCAATTATATATATACGAGGAATACCTCGTGCCTTTCATACCTCATCATACCTCATATTTTATATATTCATTTTCAAAGTTCAAACTGTCAATTCGATCCGCTCAAGATAATATCCATAGTATAATATGCTGACATTTTTATTAATATACAAAGTTAATTACAAATTAATAAATATACCCAGAATTCCTGGGATTTTCGAATAATGCCCATCTGGCCGGTTTCCTCCTCCAGAAATCGGCCAGAATCTGACCGGTTTCTTCCTTCTTTTTTTTTTTAGAGACACTATGAAGAGCAAGATAATGAAATCTAACACTGCAAATTCGAATTTTTTGTTTAAATTTTTTGTTAGATTACTTCTTTTAATTTATAATTATCATATTTATACTAAAATACATTATATTACTTAAAATTATGTTGAATTACACTATGTTACATTAAATTACGCTAAATTATGTTGAATTATGCTAAATACGATAAATTTCAATAAATTCCGGTAAATTACTGTGTCTTCAGTGATTAATAATTAAAAACTATTTTTTGTTTCTCTTTTATCTTCATAGTGATTTATAATTAGAAACAATTTTTTTTAGTAACATACCATATAAACCTTGGAAAGTAATTCGTTACACATATTTAGGACAGCTTGGAGTATTGCAAAATAACTTGTCAGATCTCAAATGTTCAAATGAAAGAAAAACGTGATGTAACATAACTAACACATTACTACTTGGTCAAGTTACGTCACAGCAAGTGATCAAAGTTATTTTTAGTTGAGGTGGCTTTATGTGACTAAAATAATAAAAAACAGACATCGTGCGAATAGTCACATCGTGATCATACCTGACGTGATTAAATATTATGTGACTGATCACATTGAATTTTTTTCAATTTTTAAATTAGTTCATCTAAAATACAAAAAAATACAAAAAAATAAGAAATTATTGCAAAATAAATTAAAATAAAGAAGTAATGTTGAAAAAATTAGTCACTTTACACAAATGAATACATTACTTAGACATGTGAGTTACAAAATACTGACTCTAATACTCTCTTTGTAGCATTTTCTTCAGTTCCCCTGTCTCTCTCCCTTGCTTCACAGTATTTCGAGCAAGTATCTATTAATCTCAAGCCTATTTCATTCTAGTACTATTTTACTCTCTTTCCTTTTGTGCATGTGTATTTGTGATAAAAGGCATTTAATGTGTAATTTTGATGTTAGCTACTATTGTTTTATGAGCCATAACCAAACCATTTTTGCTTAGCTCATCCCCGTTTGAAATTAATTCAACGGGGGTTGATTTCAAATAGTCCTTATTTAAGAACTGCTCTTTGAATAATTTAATCTCAAATAAAATGTGAATACATATTAGTCGTGTGTTATTATTTAAAAAAAATTCTACATCATTTCTCTTAATTAGTTTCCTGAATGCATGTTGAATTAAGAGACAATGATGCCGTAATTTTCTTAAATACTTAAACACGACTAATATGCATTCACTATTGAGACAAATATTCAAAGAGTGAGATATGATTTAAAACCGGTCCCATATAAACCCTAAATTTAAAATTGGACCCTAACCGTATATTTCACTGTTATTAAAACCGGACCGGACCGGACCGGACGAATAGACCGGAAAAAACCGGACCCAGGCCTTAATCTGGTTCGGTTCAGATAAAAGACTAGATAAGTAGTTAACTGGGAAAAATATAAAAAAGCCGGCTGGTTTATTAAAAAACCAATTAACCAGCGAAACTAGATATCATTAGTATACTTAACAAGTACTGCCAGACTCGTTGTAATCATATATTACAACAAGTGAGGCTACAGTACCATGCATAGCGCACATTGGTCTGTACTATGGATCAACATCTTCACATTCAAAGTCCAAACAATCGATCTAAAACCATTCAACAAAATCTCCATGTAAAAATGTACTTGCAGATCAAATTTAAAAAAATATATAATTTTTTTACTATTTTTTTAGTTAGGTAGAAAGTCACTTGAATGTCAAGTTTCTAGATCATTCAAAACCAGTGATTTTCTACCAATCTAACAAAATAGTAAACAAATCCTAAAAAAATGTACAATTTAGTCTGCAAGTATATTTGTATGGCTTCTGCGAAGATTTAAAAAAAAAAAAAGTATATTTATATGGAAATCACGTTGAACAGTTGAGACCGACTATTTATACTTTGAAAACGAAAATATTGATCAACAGTACAGACCAATCTGCATTATGCATAATACCATAGCCTCAATCAAATTAACATTTTGAAGCACAATATAGGAATTAGATTATACTACGGACTTGTGAGTAAAAAAGAGCACCATTTTCCAGTTTGTCATATCTATATATACCAGTTTTGTGTATTACCTGAACAAAGCATTATAATAGAGAAACTGAAACCAAAGGAACGAATAAAGAGATCAAATAGGTATCTTTAGCGGGTACCAACCATGATTGACAATGTACCAAAGTGGTAGATTGTGATCCTGAGCATTAGGGGCAACAATAATGAAGCAGTTAAGAAAGAAGAAATTATGTATATTGTTTGAAGTTGGTAATTATTGACCAAAAAAGCATTGGAGCAGAAAACAAGAGAAGAGTTTGAGAGCTAGCTAATAAATAAATGAGCAAACAAAACTAGGGTTTGGTTTGGTTTGGTTGAGAAGCAACAATCAACAGCATCCATAGATAGAAACTAGGGTTTATGAGGTTGAGCGAGAGGCTTCCAAAGGCCAAGTCTATACTTGTGTGCATAACTCAGGATCAACTTTCTCTGCACCAACAAACAACAAAGACAGAGAAAATACATCAGTCATTTCATTTTGGGATACAAATTCTTGTAAAAAAAGAGAGTAAAAGAGCAAATAGTATCCATACGTGGTTGCAAGGGATTCCGAGCTTCTTGAGGCGGAGCGTGCGAGTCTGAAGAAGCTTGTTCACATCTCCGATCTCCGCCTCTATTTTGGCCACGTGTCCTTCCACGCCTCGTCCGATCCCGCGCAAGAACTCCGACACCCCCACCTTCACCTCGTACTCGCTGCGCCGGTACCATCTCGCGCCGCCTCCATTTGCGACTCCTCCATTTCCTCCTCCTCCTCCGACGCCGACGCCGCCTCCACCCGATCTGAGGAGTCGCTTCAGGTAATTAAAACTAGAGAAACTACTGCGTTGCATTTCGATTTGGATTTGGGTGTTGCTGTTCTTGATTGTAGCTTATCTATCTTAAGAAGACAAGTTTATGGATTGGGCCCAAGGCCCAGAGGCTTCCTTTGCAATTTTGTAAATACACAAGTTTATGGATATGGGCCTTATATTAAAGAGGAATAAATGAATAGTGGTGCAATCAATTGTCACACTAAAAACGCTGCAAACTTCACCTCTTTTATGGATGGTAAAATTTATTTCTCTTTACTTGTCTTCTTTTTCTAAAATTTGTCAACACTTCCATTTTACCTACTATATATATATATATACGAGGAGAGATCCGATTACAACACTTTTGAGTTACCACAAAGTTACCACAACCATTTTCTACATTTTCAAAGTCCAAATCGTCGATCCAAACCGTTCAACATGATATCCACAATAAAATGTGCTTGCAGATCAAATTTTTAAAAAATTCAAAAAAATGTAAAATTTGATCTGCAAGCACATTTTATTGTGGAGATCATGTTGAACGGTTTGGATCGACGATTTGGACTTTGAAAATGTAGAAAATGGTTGTGGTAACTTTGTGGTAACTCAAAAGTGTTGTAATCGGATCCCTCCTCTATATATATGAGTTGGGTTACGGTACTTCGCGAAGTAAAGCGAGTGTTTTACTTCACGTCTATATCTTTAATTTCAAAGTTCAAAACATCGATCCGAATCATTCAAGTTGATCTCCATATTAAATTGTGCTTGGAGACCAAATTTTACGATTTTTAGAAATTTTTTACTATTTTTTTGGAATTTTCTAAAATCACTGTTTTTCAGAAAATCGTGGACCATAAAAAATCATTGATTTTAAAAAAATTCAAAAAATAGTAAAAAAATTCTAAAAATTGTAAAATTTGGTCTCCAAGCACAATTTAGTATGGAGATCAACTTGAATGATTCGGATCGATGTTTTGAACTTTGAAATTGAAGATATAAACGTGAAGTAAAATACTCGTTTTACTTCGTGAAGTACCATAGCCCAACTCTCTCTCTCTCTCTCTCTCTCTCTATATATATATATATATATATATATATATATATATATATATATAGTATGGCTAATTTGCTTCCGGAAGTATTTCGACCGAAGTGCTTACGGGGGCATATCTTAGTATTTGATGTTCAAACAACAAATCCAAACCGTTAGATGTTCAATCTATATTAAAATGGACTTGGAGACCAAATTTTACATTTTTTGGAATTTTTTTACTATTTATTAAGCTGGTTTGAACACCGCTGTTTTTCAATGCTGCAGAAATTTAATAAAAACAGTGATTTTCAAATCAGCTTAATAAATGGTAAAAAAATTCCAAAAAATGTAAAATTTGGTCTCCAAGTACATTTTAATATAGATTGAACATCTAACGTTTGAATTTGTTGTTTGAACATCAAATACTAAAATATGCCCCCGTAAGCACTTCGTTGAAATGCTTCCGGAAACAAATTAGCCATACTCTATATATATATATATATATATATATATATATATATGATACCTCGCATATTTAGTCTATTTTAGGCCTGTTTTAGTACCAGATTCGTGCCCTAATTCACCAGAATCATGTGCATTTCATCGATATATCTTTAGAATTTGGTACTGCTGAGTGTTTGTTTGTTTTCTGCAGGCTTGGAGCAAAACACACGAAGAAACGGCGATTTGGGATGATCTGGTACGGCCCTTACCAGGTTTGGTACGAGTCTCACCGGACTTAGCCGATTTCAGCTCATCACGCCTGGTACGGCCAGGCCGTACCTAAAGGCGGCCTGACAGATTCAAATCTTGGCAGAGGCTATTTAAGGCGGAGAGCTCTCCAATTTCGAAAGCTTTTTCATTCCAGAGACATTTGAGAGCACAGTAAGAGAGAGAAAGAGAGCTGAGGAGCTAGGAGCAAGAAGGAAGGAAGAGGAAAGAGGCGAAACTCGACGGATCAAGCCTCCTCCACTCGATCCCTTCGATCCATGGCTTTCTTTACCTCTTTTATTGCATTTTTAGATCAGATCATGTGCTGTGAGTAGTTGCTTTAGTTTCTAGGGTTTTGAGATGGATTCTTGATTTGCTTTGACTTTCTTTGACTTGTATCTTGTATGAACTCTTTTGATTGATTGATTGTGATTTCTTTGCTATCTCTTGCTTTGCTTGTTGTGATTGTGTATGGTGAACCTCTAGGTCTAGATCAAACCTATCAAGGTCATGTGATCATCTCAATCTCTCAACCAAATCAATTGCTTAGGGTAGACTTGTTCGAATTGAAGACGATAGGTTGAATTCCCCTCTAATTGACAGATCAAAGGGTACCTTAGGTCTCCAATCAACCAGCTAGGGTAGATCTGTACCAACATATGAAAATTGAGGTGTAGAAATCCCTAAAAGGCAATCAATTGCATTCCAACCTAGATCTTGATCCAATACACGAGAGTTGAGGCTTAGGAACCTTAGGCGTGGTCAATTGAACCTTTCTAAAGAGTTTAGCACAAGGTACCAGCAAGAAATGCATCAACTCGAACTGGTAAGCTCTGTTCTGGCAAGCCAGTACGGGTCTTACCAGAGTGGTGCGGCCTTGCCTTACCAAGTAGAGTACGGTCTAGCCGTACCAACTTGGTACGGGCCGTACCACTAGAGGCAGATCACAGATGAAGTCTGAAATCCTGGAAACGCCTTTTATCCATAATCAAAACACAGTTTACATTTCTTCTAGCACTTTATTACATCTGTTTGCATTGTTCGATTTGTTTGAATTGATCTTTTAGGAACTTAAATACCAAACCCAATCTTTCTCACTTCTAGTTTTTAATTGAGTTCGGTGGATTCTAACCCAGCAATTGTCCGTCCCTGTGGATCGATACCCGATTATATTACTCGATAGGGGTTGTGCACTTGCAACCCTTACTCGTGAAGTGTAAGCGCGGTTTTAAAAGGTACGCCCTCAAGCGTACCGAAACTTGCGTTGCGCTTTCGCGCGAACAATATAGTAGACTAGGGTGCTCCTAATCTCACCAAGCCCTTCCGTGAGCGCGACTCTAAAACCTATCAAATTGACTTCAAATGACATTTCCAAACCGTTAGATGTTCAATCTATATTAAAATGTGCTTGGAGACCAAATTTTACATTTTTTGGAATTTTTTTACTATTTATTAAGATGGTTTGAAAATCGCTGTTTTCCAATGGTGTAGAATTTTAATAAAAACAGCGATTTTCAAACCATCTTAATGAATAGTAAAAAAATTCCAAAAAATGTAAAATTTGGTCTCCAAGCACATTTTAATATAGATTGAACATCTAACGGTTTGAAAATGTCGTTTGAAGTCAATTTGATAGGTTTTAGAGTTGCGCTCACGAAGGGCTTGGTGAGCTTAGGAGCACCCTAGTTCTACTCTCTCTCTCTATATATATATATATATTTGATAGTTGACTAGTAATCACGGCCTAACTTACAAAGTAACAAACGAGCATCATATTTTCTTCTTTAAATTAATAAGATAATAAATCATGACAGACCAAGCAACAACAAAAAATTGCAAGTCTGTTTGTATATTCAAGTAGTAGTTATATTCCCCCAAATAAGCTGATCACGTTCTTTATTAGATGAATGATGAATCAGTAATCAAAAGTTGCACTCTGGAGCAAATTAAAGTGCTTAATTTTTGGAGATAATGAGCATCATCAATTTGGTTTGATATCAGAAGTTGAAAGTGAATTGTAAAATTTGGAAAAGAAGTTACAAGTTAAATTAATAAGATAAATTGAAACATTTAAGGGTACATAAGATCACACCAAAGAGTTTTTGGAGGTTACATAAAAAATATATCCCTAAGCAGGGTAATAAGACAATTAATAAGTCATGACAGCCCAAACAACAAAATAATTTACACAGGAGCGCCTCGCCTAAATGTTCGACTTAATTCTACAAACATATATAAACCAAGGAACAGCATATGATATATGAATTAATAGTACACCATATATATAGTACATGAAAACCCTCCACTTGGGACCAAAATTATCTTCATCTTACAGTCCGTATATAATATTTGCACACCAACTTCTCAGGAGCATGGTATATTTCTTGCATATCTGAAAATCTAAAATTGATTCAGAGTTTCATTCAAACGAATTCTACTCAGTGTTTTTATCGGGTCAACACTAAATTTTGAGATCAATATAATATAGCCTCCATTTGAAAGAAGAACAGTACACACCTTAGCTTGAAGGTGGAAAATGTGATGCCTTAATATTTCCTCTCTAGCCCTTGGTAAAGTTTGTCAATCTCCACCTTCACATTATAAGATCAAATTTCAATTAATGTATCACAAATTCAAGGCAGCTGATCGCAGGCCAGGGGGAGTAAGAGTAAAAAGTTTAACATAAATTAACCAGCCTACATTTTGACCTCTCAATTGTACAATTAGTCACCAACTAAAGCCCAAAAAGACAAATGCCAAACAATAAAAAAAAACGAGATTGGATCATGAAAAGTGCCAATCTTTCATGATCAAACAAAAAAGCTATTTTTTTTTTTTTCATTTTCGCAATTGCCCGGTTGTTATTTGTTTTATTTACTTTGTGTGAGTTAATACCTGGTAGTATTTAAGCATTTGGGATCGCTTCTTTTTCATTGTTGGTGTGACCAAATCTCTTTCTATGTCAAAAGGCACCGGCTCCACCACAACTCCTCTTATCATCTCAAATCCTCGCAGCTATCAATTGAATCAGTACCAGGGATTATTATCATTATCAGTTATCGGTTACCTTGTAAGAATAAAAAAAAAAGATAAAAGATAAAAGACAAAATACCTTATTCTTGTCAGCAATAACTCTCAACTCCTGAAGAATGTAACTTTTGAAATTGTGAAGAGCGCAGATTTGGAGGAAAGCACCCTTGTGGCCATTTTTCTCAGCCCATTTCATCGTGTTGCCTTCATGCGGTGCAACCACTGCTATCAACATTGATCTATAACTATCCCCATATACCCATATCTGACAACCCCAAAAAAATGCTTATAGTTAGTAATGGTCGCATGCATTGTCTATTGACCACAGTTTTGAAGTAACCTCATAAAAATGATAATCTTTTCCTAATTTAAAAAGTATAAGTAACTTGTGCTTACATCTTCAAGAATGGAACAAAAGCCATAAACTTTCTCCAAATACTCAGCTGCCACATATTCGCCTTGAGATAATTTAAATATATTTTTCTTTCTGTCAATTATCTTAAGCACTCCATCTGGCCTCATCTCTCCTACATCGCCTGTGTGAAACCAGCCATTGATGATAACCTGATTGGTCAAGTTGGGATCCTTATAGTAGCCAGTGAATAGGGTCTTCCCTCTGACACATATTTCGCCGCGCGAGGGCTTCCCCAGAGGATCGTAGCCCATCTCCGGCACCTCCTCCAGCCGCAGTTCGGTGTAGGTTGCAGCTACTCCCACTGTCCCCAGAAGTGACATGTCATCAGGATACCCTATCGAACTCACCCCACACGTCTCTGTCATCCCTGTGCCAAGTACATTATGAATTCATTAGGGCAAAGGAGGGTAAAAATTTGCTTTTGCTTTTCAGCATTAATGGAGGGCAAAATGGTTCAAAAGATAATACCATAGCCTTGACAAAAGTGGGCACAGCCGGTGACACGAAGAAATTCCTCGATATCATTACTTAATGGGGCCCCACCTGATATCAAGAGCCGAATACGACCTCCAAGTCTGGCTTTTACCTGAATTTTTCAAAATTACTATCATAGAGATAATTTTCTTGTTTACTCTCACAAAATCCTAAATATCAATGTATAACCTACAAGTTGAGAATTGTCTCTCTGTAACCTGTGAACCAAGAAATATACAGCTCAAATCCAACTACCCTATTTTTTTTTTACATAAATTAATCCAAAAGGAGGATGATACTTTTGGATTTCTCATTTTTGCATAAATGTACATGATACTCTTCTATTGTTCAGTGTACTAAGCCGAATTTCCCTACAACATGTGAGATGGTTTCTAGATCATATCTAGTTATTGAGTTATTATATTACTCTTTTGGGAGCATGGGATTGTAGAGAGAGAGAGAGAGAGAGAGAAGCGTACCTTACGGAAGGCTAGGAAATCGGCAAAAGGAGAAGCTTTGTTTTGTGCATATCCAGATCTCATCCATGAAAGTTTGCTTCAATAATGATAGTTAGAGTTAGAGAATTGCAAAACTGCTCAATTACTCATTTGCTAATTTTCTTGCATAAGCTTCTAATTAAGGACACCCTTTGATATGTACCCTAGCTTGGAAGAGTACCACCTCACAATTTGGTTATATGACGAAAGGAAAAAAGGAATGACGTAATAAATGGAAAATTATTGTTTGAATAAAGGTACGAGGTTACATATAGAAATAGTAACTAATATGAGTAACTTACTGGTTATACAAAGCATTAAAAATCATCCTTCTCAATGGTCGTAGTTCTGACAATGCCTTCTGTATACCTATTTTCCATATAAAATTATAACAAGTTGCCACAAGTTTATACTGCATATGATCCTTCAAAGCATCTTAAATTATACTACACCAACAAATGTAAATATAAAATATCCCCATTTTCATCACTATTTCTATCCGTATATGGTTGAGAAAGGATAATTTTTCTTTTATTACTATTACTATTGTTATTACAATAATAGTGATAGTTATTATTATACCATGGTTCATGGAATAACTATGAGATTTCTTGTATTTAGAGGCTTTGCAAGTGTGGAGACAAGGTTTCGTTAATAATAATAAAAATGTACCTTCATGAATTCTCTCGAAAACTCGAGGGACCCCAACAAAAAGTGTTGGTTTTAGTTCCATTAGATCATCCCTCAAGGCATTTAGATCCTAAAAGATGGGGGAAAAAAATAAAAGTATCAAATCAATATGTCTGTTTGCATTGAGTATTCTCTTTTGAACACACAACCGAAATGGGTCCATAAGCATTTAGTGTGAGTCAGTGCTTGTTTGGCCATGATCAGATCCCTAGGCCTGGGTATCGATACTACTACGAAGAAGGTATTATTTTAGCTAAAATGTTTATATCAAGCACCACTTTTACATGAGCATGAGATTGAATAATAACTAGGAATATATAGAAGAAATGTAAAATTGCAAAGTACCCCTTGGTAATAGCCAACAGAAGCACCCTTGTGGAAAAAATATTCTTCAATCACTCGGTCAAGGATGTGTGCCAGAGGCAGAAATGATAGAAACACGTCATCCACTGTCATCTGAAATTTGTTTAAAATTTATGTCAAGTTTAAGTAGCATTAGGTACAAAAACTGTACCAGGTCTTACAGTAGACTTTGGTACCAATTCCTACCCATCATACAAAAACTGTACCAGTCATGGCAGTACCAGTACCAGATAACAGAAAGAGTACCTTATCTTCAAAGAGGTCCATGTAGAGATCAACCCCTTGCACATATGTGGCGAGGGCTTCATGAGTTATCATAACGCCTTTAGGTGTACCACTTGTGCCACTTGTATACATTATTGTGCACAAGTCATTAGGTTTTGGAGAAAATGGCTCTGATGGATGCTCCCTTCCCTGTAACCACAAAAAAACATTTAATAAGTTCATCAATTAAGACCCCTTACAATATAATTATAACAAGTGCTTAATTTATAATGATAATTTAGAAAAAAAAAACATATATGCAACCATTTTAAGTAACTCATTCCATGAGTATAGATTCAAGCCCTCTTTATTGGCATCTTCTACATCGCCTCTTGTTGCCGAACCAAATGATACAATCGCTGTTGTGAGGATGTAAGAAAGGTAAAAGTCAGGTTTTATTGAACCAAAGGAAATTAAATAAGAGTTGGTATTAACTAAACCGGTCTGACTGCTATCCTCAAAAAAAAAAAAAAGACGGGTGAGCCTTTATTCTTTTGCATTTTTGAAGGTTTAGTAGGTATTAATATTCTAAATTAGTTAGTTGAGACATTGCGGGACATTTAAGTCAAAATTGGATTAAAATGGAGGTGAAATGTACATCTAAGGGCTAACAGTGGCTTAATCGGGTAAAGTTTGTTTTAATAGAAATATCAGGAACTTGTACTACACTGTATTCATACTGTTCATATCAGGACCTGTACCTGTATTCATGCACGGCTGAATTGATTTTGTTTTTCAAACTTATGAATGTTATTAAGAAAATTATGTATAGAATCTCAGTTCAACAAGAAAAAGAGCACACCTCTGAGCCTCTGAGCGCATGCACAATCAGAGAAAAGTATCTGCACAAAAAGGAATGCAATTCCTGTTCTTGTAAGTACCTAATTTTTTCTCTTCAAACAAAGTAAAATCATTTATGCAGTTTTTTGGACTTACATTGAGTTTCTTCTCATGCACAAAAACTATATCAATTTCGGCATGGTCTACTATGAAATCGATAGCACCAGCACCTAAAATTTATAAAATAACAAAAATAAAGGACAAATAAAAGAAAATAATACAAGTATTTTAAATTGAAGTATAGACATAGTATTCATATCAAATTGCTGTTTACGTACCTAAAGTGTCATAAAGCGGTACGCATATGAGGTTGAAACCGTTACAAGCCTGTTATTTTGACAACTCAGTAATTAAGGAATTATTTCATGGTGTGCCTGAAGTGACCAAAAATATCATGGACACCCAATCACATTATATATGTACACTTTTTATGCTCTGTAGATGTGTCAGTGTTGCTGTATGTTACATTTTTTAAGGAGTAAGCATAAATTATTTGAGTAAATTTATATTATTTGTGTGCTTGTCTGTAATTAAAGAAGAAACCATTAAAGAGTACCTGCATCGCTATCACCCATTGAGGGCAATTAGTACCATAAATCCCTATTCGTGACCCCTACAGTGGAAGGAAAAAGAATATAGAAGAATTTAATTAGTAGATTAGTCAAATTATTCATGTAAAGAATACAAAGTGATCCAGAAACTTAATTATTGACAAGTAATTAGTTTTATTACGGGTTGAACACCGAGCTGCCGCAAAGCAGAGCCAATTTGCAACACTTCCTCATACACCTCCTTGTATGATTTCCATATGTAGGGGCCTGCCTGTGAAATTCACCCAACTTAATTGAGAATATTTAAAACTGAAGAGTTATTGTTAATTAGATTTTAATTAGATTTGTTATTATACCTTTCCTTGAATAAATTCACGCCATCCGAGCATCCTATTTCCTGAATACTTCTCTGCTGCGACCCTAAACATAAAATTTAGAAAAATAAACAATCAATGAGAAATTCTTTTTGATAAAAACAAAAAAAATAATGCCATACGTACACTGACAAGCGCAAAGACAGTACCTGAAAACATCCCAAGATGTTGTCATGTCGGGCTCTAATGGCGGGAAACCATCCTTTGCCAATGCATTTCGGTAAACGGGTCCGACTGATGGGTTTCCATCCTTACCGGGTATACCCTCTTCTACTTCCACTGTATACAACTTTTCCATGTTTGTCTTCCTTTCAATTTCAAGCCCTAGTCATAAAAGAAAACAAAATAAAATAATTAAGCTAGCTAAGAAAATTAATAACAAGTGAAAAATTAAGGGGACCTTTGGCGACCCATGTTATAAGTTAATTATTATAACCACCTTTTAGTTGTTGTCACAGAAAGCAAGTATCAGTTAACAATGATGGTTGGTATCTAGAGTGTGACAAATTAAGAGTAATGATGAAAGATGTAATATTACAAAAGTTTCAGGGGCACATTTACTATATAATTAATTGGTCCCAAATTATGAAAAATATGATATCATAATCATACTAAGAGGAGGATAGTTGCCCGATGACTCCTTTTTTAAATAAACAACAGCTGGCCGGTTTCGGTTTTTCGGTTTTCGGGCAGACCCGTTGAGATCTAATATTGATAAAACATTAATATTATTGGGTGTTGTGGGAGACCATGCTATTTTCATTTTGGCAAAGGTTATTTGAATAACAAATTAAAGTAGTAAACTTGGTTTGTAGAGAGATACTTAAAGCTAATTAAGCAGTTGCTTAAAGTAGAGAAATTCATGATTAAGCAGCGGTTTAAGCGGGTCATGCGGGAATTGTGAGGTACCAGAGCAGAATGCATACATGCATGAATTAAGTGATTGAAATTAGAATATTGCGTGTGGACTTGAGACCCGAAAGGATTTGTGTGTTTGTAAATTGTAATGCATTAAGTAAGCATGAAATGCATGCATCATAAATTAATTAGTCGTGACCCCAATTGGTGAAGATTAACCTTAATTTCCTTTGTTAATTAGTTTCGATCTTTTCCTTTCCTTAATTTAATTAGTAGCAAATTAAAACAAGTCACTACTACGAAGTACTAACTAGCAAGTAGCAACTAGTAAGTACTAACTGAGAGAAGGAGGGAGAAATTAAGATCTTACAAAGAGGTGGAGGTGGATCGAGGTGGAGATGGAGAGATAGAGATGGCGAGTGTGGTGGAAAGAGGTGGAAAGGTTTAGGTGCAATTTGTAGTGGGAGCTAGAGAGGTGAGAGAGTATTTGGTGATGAGAACAAGGGCGTTGGAGAGGTACATCCCATTTGATACCATTAAATGCGGAGAGAGAGAGATGCAATGCAATTCTCTCAACAAGGGAATGGAGGGAGAGAGAGAGAGAGATGGCGCCAAAATCAGGGGATTTTTTTTAAAAATCATAAATAAAATAATTAAATTTACGAAACCAACATGATGACCCGAAGATTTACAAAAACCATCAGACCCGAGATGCCAATTCGGTCCGAACGAATTTTTTTCCTCCGGACCGAATTGGCATTTCGGTCCCCCTCAATTTCACCTGTTGCGCAGCCAACGCCACAGAAAATCTCACAAAGAGTCCGAACCGAATTGCCAATTCGGTCCAGGTTTTTTTTTTTTTTTTTTTTTTTTAGAGACAAGCAAAATAAAGAAGAGGGATTAAGGACCTATTTGTAAAATGAGCATATTTTCATTTTCAAAGTTCAAACAGTCGATCCGACCGTTCAACATTATCTCCATATTAAAATATACTTGGAGGTCAAATTTTACATTTTTTTGAATTTTTTTGACTATTTATTAAGTATTTTACAAAACTAGTCAAATTCAGACATTGAATTTTGTACCCATCTTAATAAATAGTAAAAAAATTCAAAAAAATGTAAAATTTGATCTGCAATCACATTTTATTTAGATAATCATGTTGAACGGTTTGGATCGACGATTTGGACTTTGAAAATGAAAAAAATAGTTGTTGTAACTCAAATTTGTTGTAACTTGATCCCTCCTCATACTAAAATACGCTAAATTACTTGAAATTATGCTGAATTACACTATATTACATTAAATTACACTATATTAAGTTCAATTACATTACATTACGCTAAAATACGCTAAATTACATATGAATATGGACGATATCTTCACTGAAAAGACGAAAAACGACGGCGAAACTTCAAACGGTCATAAAACGGTGCTCGAGTGTCCGATTTCAGCAAACGACCACTTTTCGGAAAGCTTGCGAAAATACGCATGCGTCCGTGTCAGTTATACTGGATTTTGAAATTCATAATCGCCAAAAAACAAAGGGAAGAGCCTCAAAACTTGAGTTGAAGTTTCCGATTAAAATTTTCATTTCTATTATTCAATCCAAGTAGCTCAGTAAATTAGTTACATAATGAACTTGTAGAATACCAATTTTTACTATTTTTTATGATTCATGAAAGATGGCACAGAATCGGTCTACTTTAGCGTAATTTACCGTATTTCAACATAATTAGCGAAGTTATTGTAATTTAGCGTAATTTAGTGTAATTCAACATAATTTATCGTAATATATTGTAATTCAACATAATTTCAAGTAATTTAGTGTGTTTTAGTATAAATATTCTAATTATAAATCAAAAGAAGTAATCTAACAAAAAATTTAAATTTTCAATGTTAGATTTCTTTATTTTTGCTCTAATTTATTAGTGTCTCTAAAAAAAAAAAAAAAAAAAACCTGGACCGAATTGGCAATTCGGTCCGGGCTAAAAAAAAACCCTGGACCGAATTTGCTATTCGGTCCGGGCTAAAAAAGCCTTCGCACGAAAGGCAACACAGTTTTACTGTGAATTGAGCTGGACCGAAATGCCAATTCGGTCCGGAGAAAAAAAATTCGTTCGAACCGAATTGGCATGTCGGGTCTGATGGTTTTTGTAAATCTTCGGATCATCATGTTGGTTTCGTAAATTTAATTATTTTATTTATGGTTTTTAAAAAAAATCCCAAAATCAGTTGGGGTTGTTTCCGGTACAGTTTCCGTACAATTCAGCGTCAAATCAAAATCAAGATTATTTATTTACTTTTACATAATTAATTGCGCGCATTGCTACGATAGATAGTACTGTTAATTAATTACTATTATTAATGCTTTTTATTAATAGAAATAAATATATAAAATATCAAAATAGATGTAGAATTTAATGAAATTTTGAAATATAGAAAGAATGGAATCACGTCCAGCTCCAGTGTCCTGGAAGGAATAAATCATTTCGTTCTTCCTATATTTCGAGATTTCGTAGAAACGTCCCCTTTTTCAATATTTTTTTCTTTTTTTTGTTAATAAAAAAATCGGCTGATGGAGACTGTCTGATCCGCGCACACTCACATCAACTTTTAACGCACAAAATTTTAAGCGGACGATCCTGGAGCCCATCAAACCTACTCTGTCATCGATCGATCGACGGTGATAGATGCCAAGATGTGTTACCATTGATCCATTCAGCTGTCCCTTTATGAGGAGATAAATACAAAGAATTCGGATCTCCTAGATACCTGAGGTGCAATAATTAAATATGCACCGTTATTTTAACCTGACACGAATCTCAAAACAAACCTTCTATAGTTTTTATAAGCGCCAAATTAAATTTGACACGGTTAGAATTAATCTGAGCCGTCCGTTTATTTATTGCACCCTCAGGTATTTGAGGGGATAGTTATAACTTAATTATTTGTTTGATACGATACGATATGATATGATATGATATGATACGATAGATTCAATTAATTAATTGAAACATGAAAATAGTAAGGCAACGGATACCACATTTTGTTTATTTACAGTTGCGTATCACGGAAATAGAAGAAAAACTAATTATTAATTGGGGACCATTAATTTGGGTACCACATTTTCGAATCTTAAGCAATGACAGGTATCTATCATTCTCACCCATTTTAGGTTAATATTATATTACCTTTCAACCAACCCCAACCACTTCATTATTATATATATATATATATATATAGATGGGCTATTGTGCTTTGCAAATTAAATCTCCGTTTACTTCGGATCATATTTTGCATTTTGAAAATTCAAACAACCGATCCGAACCGTTCAACATATTCTAAATATTGAAATGTACTTGCAGACTAAATTTTACATTTTTTGGAATTCTTTTACTATTTATTAAGCTACTTTGAAAATCGCTGATCCACTGTGAACAGTAAAAAACAATAAAATTTTCTGGACCACCGGATCAGCAATTTTCAAAGAGGCTTAATAAATAGTAAAAAAATTCAAAAAAATGTAAAATTTAGTCTGCAAGCACATTTCAATATTTAGAACATGTTGAACTGTTCGGATCGGTTGTTTGGATTTTCAAAATGCAAAATATGACCCGAAGTAAACGGGGGGTTTACTTTGCAAAGCACAATAGCCCCTCTCTCTATATATATATATATATATATATATAGTTGGGCTATGGTGAGTTGTGAAGTAAGAGGTCATTTTTACTTCACGCTCATATTTTTATTTTGAAAATCTAAACAATTGATCCAAACCGCTCAACATGATCTCCATATTGAAATGTGCTTGGAGACCAAATTTTACATTTTTTGGAATTTTCTTACTATTTATTAAGCCACTTTGAAAATCGTTGATCCGGTAGTCCAGAAATTTTTACGGATTTTTACTGTACACAGTGGATTAGCGATTTTCAAAGTGGCTTAATAAATATTAAAAAAAATTCCAAAAAATGTAAAATTTAGTCTCCAAGCACATTTCAATATAGAGAATATGTTGAGCGGTTCGGATCTGTTGTTTGAATTTTCAAAATGAAAATATAACGTGAAGTAAAACGTTGTTTTACTTCACAACTCACCATAGTCTATCTCATACATATATATACATATATATACATATACATATATAGAATCTGGCTAATATGCTACGCGTATATAAGGGCCCCTCCGTGCTACGGCTCACTTTTTGATTTTTCAAAATTCTAACGGTCGATCCGAACCGTTCAACATGATCTCCATATGAATATGTACTTGCAAACCAAATTTTACATTTTTTAGAATTTTTTTACTATTTATTAAGCCACTTTGAAAATCGCTGATCCAATGGTCCAGCAGATTTTACTGTTGTGTACAAATTAGTGTTTTTTCAAAGTGGCTTAATAAATAGTAAAAAAATTCTAAAAAATGTCAAATTTGGTTTGCAAGTACATATTCATATGGAGATCATGTTGAACGGTTCGGATCGACCGTTAGGATTTTGAAAACTCAAAAAGTGAGCCGTAGCACGGAGAGCTCTATGCTACGCGTAGCACTGTCCTACATATACATATACATATACATATACATATACATATACATATACATATACATATACATATATATATATATATACATATATATCTATATATATATATATATATATATACATACATACATATACATATATGAGGAGGGATCAAGTTACAACAAATTTGAGTTACAACAACCATTTTTTTCATTTTCAAAGTCCAAATCGTCGATCCAAACCGTTCAACATGATTATCTAAATAAAATATGCTTGCAGATCAAATTTTACATTTTTTTACTATTTATTAAGATGGGTACAAAATTCAATGGTCTAAATATGACTATTTTTTGTAAAATACTTAATAAATAGTAAAAAAATTTAAAAAAAATGTAAAATTTGATCTGCAAGCACATTTATTGTGGAGATCATGTTGAATAATTTGGATTGACGATTTGAACTTTGAAAATGAAAAAAATGATTGTTGTAACTTTATTGTAACTCAAATTTGTTGTAACTTGATCCCTCCTCTACATATATATACATATACATATATGAGTGAGGCTATGGTGCTATGCATAGCACGGATGGCTAGTGTACTACGGCTCAATATGATACTTTTTAAAATCCTAACGGTCGATCCGAGATATGGGTAAAAAAAAGTTACGTTACCCTATAAGGTAAAAATATGAGTAAGAGTTATTTCGTACTTGTTATCTTATAAGAAAATTAATAAATATAAAATTATATATAACTTTTATTTGTATGTATAACTACATATTTTTTTATGAGTAGAACTAGGGTGTTCTTAAGCTCACCAAGTCTCTTTGTGAGCTTAACTCTAAAACCCATCGGATTGACTTCAAGCGATGCATTCAAACCGTTGAAACCGATCTATTTCACGAGTGATGAGTTTACATGTCAAATTTATAAATTTTCAAACTAATTTAATATAAAGTCAAGCGGTCAAAAAATAATGAAAAATGAACACATTAAAATTAACTTATAAACCATCTTTTTCTGACCGCTTGACTTTATACTAAATTAGTTCAAAAATTTATAAATTTGACATGTAAACGCATCACTCGTGAAGTAGATCGATTTCAATGGTTTTGATGTATCGTTTGAAGCCAATTCAATAGGTTTTTGAATTAAGCTCACAAATGGACTTGGTGAGCTTAAGAACACCCTAGTTCTACTCGTTTTTTATTATTATTACATTGATTTGTACAACATTTTCAGTAATTTTTTTAATTTAGTAATTTATGATAAGTTTTATTTATATAAAATTTTATAGAATTTTTTAAATTAGTAATTTAATGACAAAATTGATTTTTATACAACATTTTATTTAAATAATAATTTATATTTTATAATAATGAGATTAAAAATTATAATTTTTATATTTTATGATATTAGATACATGATGTATTTAATATATTTTTTTGTATATTATTTAATTGAATTATATAAGCTATCAATCTATTCAATAATTAATCATTATTCACTTTGTTATCCGTTATCTTAACAAATAACAAAATGTGAGCAAGACTAACATGAGTATGTGTATAAAAATAAATACCTCTATCCGACATATATATCTAGGGTTTTTTTGTAATTATAATTAAATAAAATTCTTCAAATGAAAGGAGCATTGAGCGGAGATTTTGGTTCGGTGGAGGTAGAAAGTTGCCTTCTTGCTGTTTTCTTGCTCAATTTTGAAAAATAAAAATTTTCTGCATTGGTTCGAATTTCGATGGAGCTTTTCTTTTTGTAAAATTCCCCTGAGGTCAAAATGTCCCGACATTTTTATTAATATCCAAAGTTAATAAATCTACCCAACTCATTTGTTAAAAATGTTCAAATTGCTCATTAAATGGCTGGTTTCTAATTTTTATTGAGAAAAGGTTTCCTTCCCCACTCCTTTGTCCCCAGTTTTTCTCCACAATTTATCTTATCCACTTTTTAACAAACTTATCCACTTTTGAACAAACTTTAAATACAGTACAACATTTTTTTATAAATTTCCATCCCATCTCTCTATTTTGAAACCCATCAGAAAAAGCTTGAGAAAAAAAAATGAATGACTACTTCTCCAACTCCGATCAACCTTCCCACAGCGAGATCCTCACGCCGTCGCTGCTGTGTTCACACCGGAGCCTCCACTGCTGCCGCTGCCGTCTTCCTCGTTCCGATCTCTCTCTTCTCTCTCCTCTGTTCTCTTCTCTCTCTCTCTCTCTCTCTCTCGTTCACTTCTATTCCTCTGGCGCCGACCTAGCCGCTGCTATGACTACAGAGATAAGAAGACACGATCTAAGAGAGACGATCTGGAGGAGAGAGATGAGAGAGAGGCGATCTGGAGGAGAGAGATGAGAGAGAGGCGATCTAAAGGAGAGAGATGAGAGAGAGGCGATCTAGAGGATATAGGAGGAGACGATCTGAGAGAGGCGATTTGGAGGAGAGAGATGAGAGAGAGGCGATCTGGAGTATTAACCTTGTTATTTTACAGTATTCACCTTGTGGTTTTACAGTATGCATCTTGTGGTTTTACAGTATTCATCTTCTGGCGATCTGGAGGAGAGAGATGAGAGAGAGGCGATTTGAAGGAGATAGGAGGAGACGATCTTTGAGAGGCAATATGAACTCGAATGAGTTATGGATTCAAGCCTTTTCAAGGCGATCCTAAGGAGCGGTAAGGATCTGTTTAACATTTTTCATGATCTATGTGTTGTATTTATTTTCTTTATTTTACAAGATCTGTTTAACATTTTTCCAGAATATATATGCAATAGCTTATAGCATATATGCAATATTTTTATAGGATATATGAGTTATTTCATAATATTCATGCAATATTTTTATAGGATATATAAGTTATGTAGGATATATGTAACAATTTACAGTATGAATGCAGTTTATAACATGATGCAATTTATAGGATACATATAACAGTCTTACATGATATGTGCAACAATTTACAGTATTCACTTTGGATATTCATATTTACAGGATCTGTTTAACAGTTGTACTGATAAGCTGCATTAGACAGTGTATAACAGTTAATAAAATTCCAGTATTTATCTAATAAGTTTACAGTATTGATGCAGTTTATTATATGATGTATTAGTCAGGTGTAAATGTTATGTATTAGACAGTTTTTACTATGATTCACTTTGGTTACAGTATTAACTTTAGTTTACAGGATATGTGCAATTTTACAGATTACATATAACAATTTTACAGGATACATATAATAATTATTAATATTTATATATGAATCTATATCATGTAAAATAAGACTTAAAATACTGTAAAATTAGCAGATGCAAACTATAAAATTAGCATATGCTATTTTTACAGGATACATATAACAATTTTACAGGATATGTGCAACAGTTTACAGTATTCACTTTGGTTAATCATAGTTACAGGATATGTGCAACAATTTTACATGATAAATTTCACAGGATACATCAACAATTTTGCAGGATACATATAACAATTTTAGCTTAAAAGACATATGCAGTGTTGAACAGATTTAAAATTTTATAGGTTGTAATTGCTAATTTTACAGTATTGAAGTCTTGTGGTTCACATATGTTGCTTTGATAGTTTGCATCTGCTAATGGTTCATAACACCAATTTTTAACTTTGCTTATTATTTTTTTTTTGCAGGATGATATCTCGAAAGAACGTGTGGTTATAGCAATGAAACTTCTCACTCATCCGAATAACGTGCACCAGAGGGTTATGAAGTGACAGACACCATTTTTGTTTTGATGGTTGTGAACAATTAAGCTTGTTTATTGAAGTTTTGTTTGTGCTTGTGAACAGTTATGGGTGGTAACAATTATTGTGGTTTTGAACAGTTATGGGTGGTGACAATTTACAGTTGTTGGTTGCGGTTTTGAATAGTTGATTTTGAACAGTTGTTGGTTATAGTTTATGGTTTTGAACAGTTAATTTTGTGATTAGTGAAATTTATAGTTTGTATATGTTTTTTGGATACCATTTTACAGTATTGAAGTTTTGTTGTTAACATATGTTAGTTTTATAAGTTACATATGCTAATTTTATAGTATTGATGTCTTTGTAGTTTCTATATGTTAGTTTTATAGTTTGCATCTGCTAATTTTACAGTATGTAAGTCTTATTTTACATGATATAGATCGATATATAAATATTAATAATTGAAGAAAAAAATTACGTAAAATTAAAAATACGAAAAAAAAAAATTTAATTTTAATATCGAAAAAAATAAAAATTTTGATGTAAAAAAATTAATTTTGCACAATTTTAGGTGTTATTTGTAAATAACTACAAGTTTGAGAAGTGGTTTGTTTTTTAAACCTTCTAGAAGCCGTCAGTTTTACAAGTACAGCCGGAAGTACAGTGGCTTTGCAAGTTGCTAACTGTTTGCAACTAACTTGGGGACCACTTCCAACTAACTTGGATTGTTGGACTTTTAAACTTCTTATTATACATGATCTGTCGTTGAAGTTACAGTATTGGTTGCAGAGTTTTATAGTATTCGCGCAAGTCAAATGACAGTATTTTTGGAGAAAAACTGGGGATTGAAGCTTGGGGACAATTAGTCGGATCATTTTTTATTTATTTTAGAGACTATGAAGATTGTGAAATCTAACATTAAAAATTTAATTTTTTTAAATATTTGTTAAATTACTTTTTTTGATATATAATTAGCATATTTATACTAAAATACGCTAATTATAATCAAAAGAAGTAATCTCACAAATACTAAGTTTTAATAATTTCACTAGTTCAGGTTGATTCAGTTGGTTTGATGTGATTTAGGTTTCCTATCTTTCCTAATCATCAGTAATTTTGATACAAGTTCTGACTTTTTACTATGCTGCATACGACACTGTCACTAGTCGCATACGGGTTGTTGTGTGTCTACCGAAGATAAAAAACTTTAACTCAATTTTTGAGGCACTAAACGACGTTTTTTTGCAATTCTAATTCCGTCAGCTCCCTGGGGATGACATCGAGGGCGTCATTGCCTCCGTCTCGTCCCAAGCTTTCCGAATTGGGATCGTACGCGCAAATCTGAGTTTCCTAGCCAAAGTTATGGCCGTTTAAATTTTTTTTTTAAAACGATGCTTTCGTGCAAAAACACCGATGACGCACCGATGTTTTATGCACTGCTTAACGACGGCAGAAGTGCATCGATGTTTCATTACAAAAACATCAGCGACACACCGATGTTTTTTTAGCACTATCATTCTTAATTGCCAATGATAAAGCTAATAAAACATCGATGTTTCATTGCAAAAACATCGATGATGTACGGATACATACAACCGATGTAACACACGCATCCAACCAAATGCATTTGTTTAATCTTGGCCAAACCGAGTGCAAACTTCAATCCGAGTTTCGTTCGACTTTTTCTTCTAGCCAACTATGGGCATAGGCTGGGTATATTTATTCTAGCCAACTATGCATTTGTTTGATCTTGGCCGGTATATTTATTAATGGTATATTTATTAATGTGTAATTAACTTTGGATATTAATAAAAATGTCGGCAAAATGTCGTGCAGATAGGTAGCATAGGCTGGTGTAAGCAATTAATCGAATTAATTAGCGAAAGTACAGAAAGCAAATTGTAGAATTCATTGCCCGAAAGGTGAAAGAAAGCTAACGTTGCCAGGACCAATTTATTAATGACGCGTACCAACTAATCTGAGCAGCTGCCCCCTGCTACTGCTACTGCTACTGCTACTCCAGGAAACATCCAGCCTGCACCGTTACTAACTAATTAATGTCTTTTTCATACAATTAAGTTGATAAATAGTCGACACTAAAATTAAAGAGTAATTATATCTTCCCCATCTATCCATCCCCCATTTCATCCCCCAACTAACTACTACATTTTCTAATTATAATTCAAAATTCTAACTACCTAATGGCCCTACAAATTAATTACCTAATTTTCTCCATTTATTTCTTTCCTCTTTCTCCCTCCCTCTCCCACCTCTCCCACCTCTCCCTCTGCGCCTCCGCCCGCCTCTCCCTCCTCTCCCTCTCGGCCTCCCTCTCCCACCTCCACCTCCGTCTCTCACCTCCGTCTCCCACCTCCCACCTCCGCCTCCTCTCTCTCCCACCTCCGCCTCCGCCGGAGTAGATCCATCACTGTCGACCGCCGGGTCAGATCCGAGTTATTTGCAAAGAACAAAGCTTCATTAATGGTGAATTAGAACAGTGCATACTAAGTACATATGGATGAATACTTAATGTTTTAGAGATGAATACTTCAACGTTTATGGATGAATACTTAATATCTTAGGCATAAATACTTTAACTTATATGTATGAATACTTGATATCTTATGGATGAATACTTTTTTATTTGTTTGGTATGCACATATGTTTGTAATTGTGACGCCTCTGAATCAGGGTAAAAATCTAATTATAAAAATCTAAATTAGAACAATAAAAATGTATGTGTATAAATATATACCAGAAGACAACATATAAAAAGGAGTACGAAATAAATAACAGAATTGTATAAAATTGTAATAATGGGTATCTAAATTCTACATATAGTTATAGTTAATGTCTAAATTCTGCACATAGCCCAATTTGAAAGCCCAAGTTAGAAAAAAATACAATCCTAAATTAAGCCCAGGTCTTGTAATATAATCAATCAACCTCTCCTCCCTTCTCATTGCTTTTTGCTCCCTGTTGAAAACCACCCCAAGTAAGTTTCTCTCTCTCTCTCTCTCTCTCTCTTTTGAACCTTCTTGGCCGAAAACCCCCTCCTCTTGGCTTTGCTGCCGCCGGCCACAACCCCCTCTCTTCTCCTTGCCGCCGCCGACAGTCAACCACCAAGCCGCAGCCCTCTTCCCTAGCCCTAACCCTCTCTCTACTCTCCCCTCTCCCTTGAGCCGCCGGCCCCAAAGACCCAAAACCCGAAACCCTATAACCAAACCCGAAACCCCTGCAGCCTAGAACCGAAGGAAACCCCTAGCCGCAACCCTCTGGCCTCTCCCCCTCCTTTTCCCTTTGTTGGCCGACACTCTTTCTTTTTTTTCTCTTGGCCGGCCAAACTCCAAAACCTTAAGTTAGGCACGGCCCGTACCAGGCCGTGCGGCTAGGCCGTACCTACCTAGGTCAGACCAGGCTCGTACCAGGCCGTGCGGCTAGGCCGTACCTACCCAGGTCAGACCAGGCCGTACCAACTAGGTCAGACCAGGCCGTACCTACTCAGTCGAAACCCTGACCCTAGACCGAAGTTCACTAACCCATTAAATGATTTTTGTGTTAAGTTGTTAGATGACAATTGATTTAAATACAAATAGAAATGAGAACCTAATCAAGCGTTTATAAACTTAGGAGCAAACCGCGAGGTTCTAGGAGACGCTGAGAACACGCGAGATCCCGACACACGCGAGGTCACTAAGAATACAGGTGCGGGTTCCTGGTCTTTTTACAAATAATAAGAAATGCGTGGATTAAGGTAGGTAATCCTTTTTCCCAATCTGGTAGATAAACTGCATGTTGAGAATGTCGAATTCTCTTTTGTTTTGTGTAGAATTGCATGTTAGGAACCTTTTGGATGCATTGATTTGAACTGACAGGATAGTGTGAATGTGAACAAGGAAAGTTTTTAATGAACTATTTTAAATTGGGGCCGTCCCTGTGTGGCGGTTCTGCATGTGTTTTCGAAAATCGGATCGTCCGTGTGTGGCGATCTGCCGGTTGGGTCCCCGCAACGACCCTTCCAGATTCGTCCTCGTGTGGCGACTCTTTGGGCTATCCTGCATGGGCATGGGTTCTCAGAGAGAAAGGCCGGATTATCCGTGTGTGGTGATCCGGAGTAAGAACAGAACAGAACAGAACAGAACAGAACAGCTCGTCCTCGTGTGACGACTCTCTAAGTTTTCATGTACGGGCATGGATTCCCAAGGGAGAAAGGCCGGATTGTCCGTGTGTGGCGAACCCGGAGTGTGAGAATTTTAAAGAGAAACAGGAACAGAACTGAGAATGTTTTGAAAGGATTGCATGTCCGAATTGATAGGAAAATTGGGGGGGGTTATTTCAAAACCTTTACTTTTATGTTTTTAGGGTATTTAATGCATTCATTTGTAAAAGCACCGGGCTGGAACTAAATCCCGCACTGAGAGATAGTTCGATTCTCTCACCCGTTTTGTTTCCACTTTTATGTGGGTTCCAGGAACTGAAGCCGAGGACCTAGAGGAAGGACGCGAGTGAGAAAACTAGCGGGAGTTATTTACTTAGCCACTATTTATTTAGTTTTCTGTTGTATGAACAAAATACTGTACAGACGTGGCAGTGACTGTTTGAATTGCCATGTCTGACGTGTTTTTCCCTTTCTATTTGTGTGTGGAACTCATTTATTTACCATAAGTGGCTTGTTTGGATTTATTATTGATAATGTATGTGATGTGCTAATCGCCTTGCGCGTAAATGCGCGGCGGGTTGTCCGGGGGTGTGACAACTAAGTTGGTATCAGAGCCAGCACATACAATATCAATAAACTTCCGCTAAGAGAGCGTTAGCAATAAGATTGGTGTTAGATCATATACCTAAGTGACATAAGTCGAACGTACCTTAGTAATGAATATATTTTACTTTAGTAACAAATTATATTTCTTTGTAGAAGCGGTCCGAAATATTTTGAAGTATAAAATATAATTCTTGGAAGATTGAACTAATTTAAATTTGTAGTAGTTAAACAAAATAGATTTTCTTTTCCTAGATGGCAAATCAATTTAACGGACAGCCCATTTGGCTAAAGACGTTCTCGGCGACCGCAAAAGGCAAGGAACTGGTCGGGTGGATCGACTTGTCTGGAGTCACTGCAAATGCTGCAATCTCTGTCAACTGTCCATACTCCGTCATCTCACCCCACGTGGTGGAGGCTAGCGGATTCAGAGTGAAGAACACCGGAAGACGCCGTTTCTTCGAAGGCCTCGAACACAGTGTGGAAGAACAATACTGTCCAGGTCTTCATGTAAACACGCAGAATGGGAAATGGCGAGTGGACTTACCATGTGAAGAACGACCTACTTAAGGGATACTTTAGTACAGAATAGGAAGTTGCGAACTGTGCAAAGGGCATTAAATTTATTTAAAAAAAAAAAAAAAACTATGCATGTACCCTAGATCTTATGCTGAAGGAAATTAATAAATACTTTATTGCAAGAAATTATACGCATTCAAATTTGACCCTCTTCCTTTCTCTAAATTCCATTTTCCCCAGACGCCGGATTTCGCTTCGCTATGACACTTTATAACTATTAATGGTAAATAGCCATGAATATACACATGCACATATATATATATATGGTAAAAGCCTTCCAAGGGAAAACTGGAGAGGACAATTCCTTACATACTTTATTTCCTACGCAGCGTGATCAGGATGGCAGGAGGGACCCGGTCCAACAATAACGCGAACACTGGAAGAGATGAAGATAGAATTCCGCTCGAAAACCCTCAACTGACAGCCCTGCTGCAGGGACTGGAACGTGTGGCTAGAGTAGCCTTAGAACATGAACAGAGGCAACCCAGGGAGGCCGACACGTTCTTTGAGTGCTACCGCTCGTTCAACTCATTGCGCCCGCCAACGTTCGATGGGACCGGCAATTTCGCAACTGCGGAGAACTGGATAGCGAACGTCAAGGATAAGTTCCAGATCCTACGAGCCCCAGAAGAATACAGGGTTGAACTAGCAACCCAGTGTTTAGAGGGTCATGCCCGTTTCTGGTGGCAGGAAGTGAAACGCGGGTTGGGAGAAACCGCGAGAGCAACAGAATGGGCCGAGTTTGAAAACCAGTTTGAAAGGCGTTACATGGATGTAATGTCACGAGAGGCGCTCCGCCAACAATTTACAAGTTTGAAACAGGGGGGCAACTCAGTGGCAGAGTATAACTCCAAATTTGAAAATCTGATGAGATATGCACCAGACATTGTGCGAGATGACTTCCGCCTCCGACAACAATATCTCGGGGGACTGAACCCCCGTTTTGCTCAAATAATCGACATCCGGGGACCAACCGACTGTCGGATCTAATGTTGAGGGCAACTACTGCGGAGTCATATGACGGCCGCATCGGTCAAGCTGGGGGATTGAGGAATGTACGACCCAAGGTGGAGGAACCTGTGAGATCGGCCCCAAATAGAGGAAATTTCGGGAATGCCCGGCCCAACTATCAAACTAACCCAGCACCTCTGTGCAATTATTGTGGCCGTAACCACGCAACGGAACAATGCAGCTTCCGTTTGGGGGTGTGTCATCGGTGCAACAAACCAGGACACTTCATCAAGGACTGCCCCCTGCAGCGAAATGATTCCGGACAACAGGTGGGAAACGCAGCCCCACCTACACGGGCACCGCTTGGCAGAGGGACCGGTAACTACAACCCCCCCAATAACAACCGCGGTGGGAACCAAAAGGTTGGAATGCATGCACATGATTGTTGCAATTGTGAGATGGGAGGAGCTCAGACTAACGAAGGGTACGAAGGAGAAGACGTGGCCACTGATCTTCTAACTGGTAAGTTTGAACTTTCTGGAATTCCTGCTTTTGTACTTATAGACACGGGTTGTAGCCATTCGGTTATATCAAAGGAGTGGGTAGAAGAACACGGGGTACCAACTTGGGACTCGGGTAAATTATTGAACATAAGTACCCCCGCATTGCAATATACTACCCCAGAGTTTCGGAGCGTAGGGCTAAAACTCCAAATAGCGGGGAGGGAATTTCCGATAGACCCCATAGTCTCGAGGACGGGTCTCTATGATTTAATGTTGGGTCTTGAGTGGCTTACTCGAAACGGCGTGACGGTTGACTGCCTGAAAGGGAGAATGGTCATCAACAGACCGGGTCTCCCTGACCTCTCGGTTCGACTTAGGAAACGGGGAGGCGGGACCCCGACCATATCTGCCAGTCAAGCGAGAAGATTAATCGACAGCGGCAGTTCCGCCTTTATAGTCACCATAATGCAACACGAGACGAAAAGACCAGAGATAAGGTCGGTACCCATCGTTTCGGAGTATACCGATGTATTTCCGGAAGAGCTGCCAGGGATACCTCCGAATCGGGAAATCGAATTCCGCATAGACGTACTTCCGGGTACCCGTCCAATCTCTAAGGCCCCGTACCGGATGGCACCGGCGGAGCTTAAGGAACTGAAGGCTCAGCTAGAGGAACTCTTAGAATTGGGATTCGTACGACCAAGCACATCGCCGTGGGGCGCACCAGTGCTATTCGTCAGGAAGAAGGACGGTAGTATGAGGCTCTGCATCGACTACCGAGAGTTAAACAAGGTCACGATCAAAAACAAATACCCCCTTCCACGAATTGAAGACCTATTCGATCAGCTCCAAGGTGCGGCCGTTTATTCCAAGATCGATCTGAGATCGGGGTACCATCAGTTGCGGATTCAACCTCAGGATGTAGAGAAGTCAGCATTCCGTACCCGTTATGGGCATTATGAGTTTACTGTCATGCCCTTTGGGTTAACCAACGCTCCTGCAGCATTCATGAACTTGATGAACCGCGTATTCCACGACCTACTTGATTGCTGCGTCATCGTTTTTATAGATGATATCCTGATTTATTCGAAGAAGGAGGAAGATCATGCCGAGGACCTACGTACAGTGCTACAAAGGTTACGGGAACACCAGTTGTACGCCAAATTCTCTAAGTGTGAATTTTGGATGAAGGAAGTTAAATTCTTGGGACACGTAGTAACAGGGGAAGGTATCCGGGTAGACCCAGATAAAATCAAAACAGTGGTAGAATGGACCCAACCCAAAAATGTAGCAGATATACGCAGTTTCCTGGGATTAGCGGGATACTACAGGCGCTTCGTTCCCGGGTACTCAAAGACAGCCCGGCCCATGACCCAGCTCCTACACAAAGGAACTACCTTCAAATGGACGGAGAGTCAAGAGGAGAGTTTCCAAACTCTGAAGAAACTACTAACCAGTGCCCCAGTGTTAACACTGCCCAAACCTGACCAAGAATTCACAGTGTATACTGACGCGTCGAAGAACGGTCTAGGGTGTGTACTCATGCAAGACGGGCAAGTGATCGCTTAGGGATCACGGCAATTGAAGAACCATGAACAAAACTACCCCACACACGACCTAGAGTTGGCAGCAGTAATTTTTGCACTCAAGTCATGGAGACACTACCTCTATGGGACGAAATGCCGAGTATTCACGGATCACCAAAGCTTAAAGTATGTGTTCACCCAGAAAGAATTGAACATGAGACAAAGAAGGTGGCTGGAGCTAATGAAGGACTATGACTTAGACATACAGTACTTGGCTGGGAAGGCAAATGTGGTGGCTGACGCACTCAGTAGAAAAGGGGCGACAAATTTGGCAGAAGCCGTAACCCAAGAGACAGAATTGATCAAAGAAATGCGACAGATGAACTTGGGAGTGTGTGTATCGACCAGTTGGATCCAAGAACAAATTGATATCAAGGGAACCGCGAAGAATGCGGTACTTACCCTAGCAGCTATATCGGTGCAACCAGAACTGAAATCTCGAATACGGGACGCGGACCAAGGCGACGAGCGACATCAAAGATACCGGGAATTAGCTCGTAACAATCCAGCGTCGACCTTCAAGGAAAGGGAGGATGGGCTCCTCTACTTCAATCAACGGGTGTGTGTTCCAGAACAGGGAGGACTGAGAAAGGAAATTCTGAAAGAAGCTCATGAATCGGGGTATACCATTCACCCAGGAGAGGTGAAGATGTATAAGGACCTTCGAACCCAGTTTTGGTGGCCCAACCTAAAGAAAGATGTGTCAGAATTTGTTGCTAGATGTATCACCTGCCAACAGGTGAAAGCAGAACGGAGGAAGGTAGCAGGGTTGCTATATCCAAACTCCAGAGCACAAATGAAGTTCCAGGTCATTACTATGGACTTCATCACTGGGTTACCGCGTACCCAAAAGAGATATGACTCAATCTGGGTCATTGTGGACACACTAACCAAGGTAGCCCATTTCATACCTCTGCGGACCCCTACGTCTGGTGGGGAATTGGCAGACCTATTCCTTCAATATCAGTTCAAATATCATGGAGTCCCTGAAACCATCATATCAGATCGGGATACGCGATTTACCTCGCATTTCTGGAAAAGCTTCCAGGAAGCAATGGGAACCCGGCTCAATTTCAGTACCGCTCATCATCCTCAGACGGACGGCCAGTCGGAGCGTACAATACAAACTTTAGAGGACATGCTAAGGGCGTGTGCCATTAACTTCCAAGGGTCATGGGCAGATCACTTGACAATGGCCGAGTTCGCATACAATAACAGCTACCATGCCAGTATCGGCATGGCACCGTCTGAAGCTTGGTGTGGGCATCGTTGGAAAACCCCCTTGTGGTGGGGAAACCACGGAGAACAATTGCCTACAGGGCCAGAAATGGTAAAGGATTGCGCGGACAGAACCCAACTGATTTTAAACAGACTAGGTACTGCTCGAGACAGACAGAAGAAGTACGCGGATTTGAGGAGACGACCATTAGAGTTTGAAACCGGGAATCATGTTTGGTTGAAAGTCTCTCCAAGGAGGGGAGTGAGACGGTTCGGTGTAGCAGGGAAATTAAGCCCGAGATATGTTGGACCGTTTGAAATCCTTCGGCGCATCGGACCACTTGCCTACGAACTAGCGTTACCTCCGGCTCTGGATAAAGTACATCCAGTCTTCCACGTGTCTCAACTACGGAAATATATCCGAGATCCCTCCCACATACTCGACTTCTCGAATCTGGGACTTGACGAAACGTTAGTGTATGAAGAGCGACCAATGAAGATACTGGACACTAAGGAAATCAGTCTCCGACGTAAAACCATTAGACAAGTGTTGGTACAGTGGGGACGTCACTCCAACCGAGAAGCTACTTGGGAAAGCGAAGAAACAATGCGCACAACATACCCGGAATTGTTTGAAGAGATGGACGCCGAGTCTGTTCAGGGGACTGAACAGTATTTCCAAGGGGGGGAGGATGTGACGCCTCTGAATCAGGGTAAAAATCTAATTATAAAAATCTAAATTAGAACAATAAAAATGTATGTGTATAAATATATACCAGAAGACAACATATAAAAAAGAGTACGAAATAAATAACAGAATTGTATAAAATTGTAATAATGGGTATCTAAATTCTACATATAGTTATAGTTAATGTCTAAATTCTGCACATAGCCCAATTTGAAAGCCCAAGTTAGAAAAAATACAATCCTAAATTAAGCCCAGGTCTTGTAATATAATCAATCAACCTCTCCTCCCTTCTCATTGCTTTTTGCTCCCTGTTGAAAACCACCCCAAGTAAGTTTCTCTCTCTCTCTCTCTCTCTCTCTTTTGAACCTTCTTGGCCGAAAACCCCCTCCTCTTGGCTTTGCTGCCGCCGGCCACAACCCCCTCTCTTCTCCTTGCCGCCGCCGACAGTCAACCACCAAGCCGCAGCCCTCTTTCCTAGCCCTAACCCTCTCTCTACTCTCCCCTCTCCCTTGAGCCGCCGGCCCCAAAGACCCAAAACCCGAAACCCTATAACCAAACCCGAAACCCCTGCAGCCTAGAACCGAAGGAAACCCCTAGCCGCAACCCTCTGGCCTCTCCCCCTCCTTTTCCCTTTGTTGGCCGACACTCTTTCTTTTTTTTCTCTTGGCCGGCCAAACTCCAAAACCTTAAGTTAGGCACGGCCCGTACCAGGCCGTGCGGCTAGGCCGTACCTACCTAGGTCAGACCAGGCCCGTACCAGGCCGTGCGGCTAGGCCGTACCTACCCAGGTCAGACCAGGCCGTACCAACTAGGTCAGACCAGGCCGTACCTACTCAGTCGAAACCCTGACCCTAGACCGAAGTTCACTAACCCATTAAATGATTTTTGTGTTAAGTTGTTAGATGACAATTGATTTAAATACAAATAGAAATGAGAACCTAATCAAGCGTTTATAAACTTAGGAGCAAACCGCGAGGTTCTAGGAGACGCTGAGAACACGCGAGATCCCGACACACGCGAGGTCACTAAGAATACAGGTGCGGGTTCCTGGTCTTTTTACAAATAATAAGAAATGCGTGGATTAAGGTAGGTAATCCTTTTTCCCAATCTGGTAGATAAACTGCATGTTGAGAATGTCGAATTCTCTTTTGTTTTGTGTAGAATTGCATGTTAGGAACCTTTTGGATGCATTGATTTGAACTGACAGGATAGTGTGAATGTGAACAAGGAAAGTTTTTAATGAACTATTTTAAATTGGGGCCGTCCCTGTGTGGCGGTTCTGCATGTGTTTTCGAAAATCGGATCGTCCGTGTGTGGCGATCTGCCGGTTGGGTCCCCGCAACGACCCTTCCAGATTCGTCCTCGTGTGGCGACTCTTTGGGCTATCCTGCATGGGCATGGGTTCTCAGAGAGAAAGGCCGGATTATCCGTGTGTGGTGATCCGGAGTAAGAACAGAACAGAACAGAACAGAACAGCTCGTCCTCGTGTGACGACTCTCTAAGTTTTCATGTACGGGCATGGATTCCCAAGGGAGAAAGGCCGGATTGTCCGTGTGTGGCGAACCCGGAGTGTGAGAATTTTAAAGAGAAACAGGAACAGAACTGAGAATGTTTTGAAAGGATTGCATGTCCGAATTGATAGGAAAATTGGGGGGGTTATTTCAAAACCTTTACTTTTATGTTTTTAGGGTATTTAATGCATTCATTTGTAAAAGCACCGGGCTGGAACTAAATCCCGCACTGAGAGATAGTTCGATTCTCTCACCCGTTTTGTTTCCACTTTTATGTGGGTTCCAGGAACTGAAGCCGAGGACCTAGAGGAAGGACGCGAGTGAGAAAACTAGCGGGAGTTATTTACTTAGCCACTATTTATTTAGTTTTCTGTTGTATGAACAAAATACTGTACAGACGTGGCAGTGACTGTTTGAATTGCCATGTCTGACGTGTTTTTCCCTTTCTATTTGTGTGTGGAACTCATTTATTTACCATAAGTGGCTTGTTTGGATTTATTATTGATAATGTATGTGATGTGCTAATCGCCTTGCGCGTAAATGCGCGGCGGGTTGTCCGGGGGTGTGACAGTAATACTCTTGGTACATTAACTATTTACACTTACACGATGAGGATGAATACTTGCTTAATGCGGGATGAATACTTGCATGACGAGGTGTGAATACTTGTGCAACAGACAACTCGAAAGTATGTCATCATGGATCTCATTTGAAAGATAAAATTGTGTAGAAGACATTCGTGGTTTTAGATTTGCAAAATTCCTCACAGATCGTCAGAAATATTGGTTAGATTGAACGGACAAAAAAAAACCCATCTCTAAAAACGTGTAATACTCTTGGTACATTAACTATTTACACTTACACGATGAGGATGAATACTTGCTTAATGTGGGATGAATACTTGCATGACGAGGTGTGAATACTTGTGCAACGGACAACTCGAAAGTATGTCATCATGGATCTCATTTGAAAGAGAAAATTGTGTAGAAGACATTCGTGGTTTTAGATTTGCAAAATTTCCCACAGATCGTCAGAAATATTGGTTAGATTGAACGGAGAAAAAAAAACTCATCTCTAAAAACGTGTAAAAGATGAGTGATTGATGTGTCCAAATATGCTTCTATTGCAAAGATGAATACATTTATATAGATGGATGAATGCTAGTTGTGTTACAGATGAATATTTTTTTTGCAAATTTCTAAAATGAGCTGAAGGTAGTTAGAAGTCCCCCACTTAATTAATGCGCTGACGGTTATGCGGTCCCCCACTTAATTAATGCTCTGACAGTTGTGCGGTCCCCCACACATGTTGTTTGTCCCCTACTTTCTTGTTGTAATATATCCAAATATGTTTCTATTGCAAATGTGAATACCTTCATATAGATGAATGAATATTAGTTGTGCTACATATGAATACTTCTGCAAATTCCTAAAATACACTGACAGTTATAAATTCTAACTAACTAACTATCTTAATTAATGCAACTGACGGGGGATGAAACGGGGAATTGTTCAGGGGGAGAGCTAGGCGGACCCAAAATTAAAATACGCTGCTGCAGTGCTGCTATTATAAATTAATTGTCACAACCTAAAAAATACCAACGACTATAATTTTAACCCTGCTCGATCTCTATGCATATGTTAAAACCTTATTCACGTAGCACATTATTAATTAATCTGTTAAGGCTAAGAAATAATTAATGCATATATATATACATATAAGTTGTCAAATAAATTATATAACCTAGTCAGATAAATATCATATCATTGCGTAAATCTTCATTTTCTCCAACTGAATTCGGCATCTTTTAGATTTTTGTCTCTGTATTATTATATTTTTTTTTTTATTTGGTCAATCAGTTGTTGATCAAAAGTTAATTTATAGTTGTATCTACATTGATAGTTTAAATATTAAATATTAACAATTTTATTTATCTACACCTAAAAATATGTTTTCTCAGTATTAAAATTTTAGCACAGCTTGACACTTATGTATAGCAATTTAACTATGTATTAAGAAAAGCACTTTATGCGTTTAACAGGATACTATTTATAAATAGTGTCATGTACTATAAATAAATTAAGAAACAGTTTGATGTCACATGATTTACTTGATCGCCATTTATATCGGATAAATACCTAAACATGCAACAATTGAATGCCTGCAACTTTTTCTCAGGGGACCTCCAACATTAATTAATTAATTAATTAATTGTTGCCAGCGAAGCATTAAATTATTTTCACTTTTGAGGATCGTCTTCTATTCTATCTCTGATGGATTTAAGAGAAGATAGGTAGGAGAAAATAATGCGTAGAAATGGAAAGGATTATTAATTTCTTGGTAGAGATCAGATCAGAGAAGATCGATATATGTGTATGTAGCCTGGCACCTGGCAGAGCAGATTGGCATTGCACAATTGCAATTGCAACTACACATGCACTTAATTTAACTTGCATGATTCAACTACGTAAGCATGTATATATTGTGTGCAATGTCGTCGTCCTCGTCCGCTAACAATCAAATCACAAATTACACGAGGTGCCATTTGCTTCAGCACACGGACTTCTTCTCAGTTCTCACCTATATATATATATTATTATTGTATGCACTAATCCCATCCATCCATATTTAATTTTAGAAAGCAAATTCATTCATTCATTCATTCATAATATGCAGATAGATAAGAGTAAGACAGTGATGGTAAGGGATCAGGAGTTTAAGGCAAAGGCGGAAGTGTATCACGGCGACGAGATATGCAGAGAGAAGTCAAGAGAGCTGCTGCAGCAAGTAGGGTTGCCCAAGGGCTTGTTACCCCTCCGAGACATTATCGAGTGCGGTTACATTGAGGAGACTGGCTTTGTCTGGCTCCGTCAAAAGAACATAATTGAACACTACTTTCACAAGGTAATTAATATAACATACAATTAAGCATTTGCCCTGTATGAGTGTGTGTGTATTTGGCCTCCTGTTGAAAACACATATATACTACAGGTGGGGAGACGGGTGTCATACGGGAAAGAGATAACGGGTTACGTGGAGAAGCAGAGGATAAGGAAGCTGACCGGGGTGAAGGGCAAGGAGCTCATGATGTGGCTCACCCTATCCGATATCTCCATTGACGATTCCACTGCCGGACTGCTGACGTGTCGAACCCCATCTGGCATTGTCCGCTCTTTTCCCGCTTCTGCTTTCAACCTCACCCATGAAGATGCATGATGATCTATCACATCAATCATACATTGAAAAACAAATATTTATTGTTGTACTTAACAGAGACCATGATCCTCCCATAAATAAATTGTACACACATATATCATGCATTAACAGGTTCTCTAAGTTAGAAATGTTCAATATTTTCGAATGTGGAATTGAGAGAATCCATTTTCTTTCATGTGACTATTGTAAGATTTAATTTTCAACAATTGGAATGAAAATAATGGAACAAGAGGGAAACGCATCAGAACTTAATATCCAACTAAGAAACCAGCCATTAACTTGCATATCTTTCCCAAAAGGGAGCAACTACATAAAGAGTGAGTTTAGCTAAAGGTAAATAGACTACATAATATAGCATTCCTTCCAAGTTAGCATCCTGCTCCAGAAAAACAAACAAAAACAGCCAAGGAATGCAATTTCTTTCTCTCTTTTTACTTTGTTTTTTTCATGCCTATATACAGACAGATGATGTTACCAAACTGCCCCCATTAACCTGCACTGCCATGATAAATCATCCAAACATGGAAAACCTACAACTCCAGAGCCTTGTAACAGGAGAAATATAAAGTCAATTTATTATCACATTAACCAATCAATTAGTTAGCAAGATAAAATATGAAAATCTTGACCTATAACTAAGTCTAACACAGATTGTGATGGACCTCGCCTCTCTACGGAGAGACACGGGTTCAATTTCCGCAAGGGGCATCTAGGTCTAACTGCAAACTTATAATTTTGGGCTCAATAGACAGCTTCATTTTCTCAATTAAGAGTTACCGTTGTTTAATAAGGCTAAATTTGAGCTCGATTGCTAAACATTTGTGTACTGGTATCATTGAGGTAAAGTACAAAATCACATTGTTCCCAACTCAGCTGAAACTAATATAGAGTTTTTTTTGCGTTTGCTTTGGTGGAAAGATGCATGCTCACAGTAATCGTGCAAAAGAGAAACCATGACCTCCTGCTTAGTACCATACCGAGGGATCAATTAGGATGCTGTCCATAACAAGAAACTATTAAGCATGCCAACTTGAAAAAAGAAAAGATAAATGAGAAGGCGTACCGGTGAGACCCGTGACCATCTACCACCGACCCAATCAAAATGGGGCCTCAATACATCATGCCCGAGTTCCATTTCCTCTTTCCACTGCCTGAAATACACCACGTACCGATTCTTCCCTACAACCTTGGACACAACACCTGCCCACCACCCGCCATTATGATATGCATCCACCTCTTCTAGAAGTCTTAAAGGGTCGGACCCGCAGCGGGTCACAGGTGGAGTAGGTCGGATGTGAATTGGATCGACAGTCTCTTGCAACAAAGCTGTTTCATCATCAGTTCTGAGGTCGTGGTACTCTACACAAAACCTTGTACCAACTGGCCTTATTATGGTGGCTGTAAACCAGGCGCCCTTAAAACCCTCCTCGTCACTGCTTACCTCCACAACCATACCTTTTTGAAACTTCACACTACGAACAGTGTTCCTCTGAAATACAGATTTACTAAAAATTATGATTATTTTAACAAAAAAGCAAGAGTCAGTTTGTACAATTTTCTGAAATGCATAAGATTATTACTCACAAGTTGGGGAATTACAACTAAATATAATAAATTGCAAAGAAAAGAAAAGAAAATGGGGATACCTGTGAAGGCTGAAGCCACTTTCCGTCAACCCAACGAAAGCACGGCCTCAAATGCAGTTGCTCGAAATCCATGTCTTTGTTAAAATTAGGCAACCGGACTGTGTATTTACGAACAGGCCCTTGATAAATATTGAGTAGTGTGCCGGGCCACCAGCTGCTATCATAGAAAGCCTCTACAGCATCGTTCACGCAGAATGTATCAACACTGGTATGGCCCGGGCATGGCCTGAGATGCTGTATATCGACAATCTCTTGCACAGGCTCAATTTTAGTAGAAACGAGATGGGAATACTGGACCAGGTAGTTGTTCTTCCAAATTCTTTTGGCAACAACGGCAGGAGACCAGGCAACTAAAGTTGCAGAGTCGTCATCTTTGACTCGGGCTACTTCTACTCTCGAGCCTTCCTTGTAAACAGATGCCGGCATTTCCTGGGAAAACAAAGGAAACATTTTAGTTTATCATGGCCTAGATGAGACGATGAAATGAAAATGAGGGAGAGAGGAGAAGAAAACGGAACCAGGAGAGAGGGCGGGACCCAGCGGTCAGAGAGCCACTCGAGGTGGGGTCGGATCTGAGAGGAGTCGAAGGAAAGCACCTCCCGGTAGAGAGGGAAGCAGACCACCACAACATTGGCTGATGCTGATGCTGATGCTGATGCTGATCCAGGAGAGACGACGACGCCGGACCACCAGGCGTCGCGGTGGAAGGCGTCGACGCAGTCGTGGAGGAGGTAGTTGGGGGGAGGAGAGGAGAAAGAGGGAGGGTGGGGGCGCACGAGTCGAGCATCGATGGTCTCTCGGAGAGGGCCTCCACGGTCGGAGAGGAGAGAGTGGTGGGAGACGGTGTAGCGCTTGACAATGGGGAGGGAGCGGGCCACGGAGGCAGCGAAGTAGGCACCAGCGAAGCCCTCCTCTTCGGAGGTGACTTCCACCTCATCTCCAGCCACGAATCCCCCCGTCATAGTCTCTGTCTTGGTCATCTCTTCTACCAACTATCTACCATTGTTCATACATGCAAAATATGCAATGCAAGCACTCAATCTGGACTGGACTGGACTGGACTGTTCTGTTCTGTTCTGTTCAGTCCATTAACATGAATCTTTCCTTGGATCTTTCCTTGCAACTCTCTAACAAACGAATCATATCCAGCCAGCGCACGTGAGACTTACATTTAACTAATTAATAAAAGATACAATCACAGCAAAGGCAAAGGAAACTAAAATATAATCAATCAATCAATCGATAAAAGTTTGTAACAGGTTCAAAAATTGAAACTTGTCCGATGAATAAAAGAGGAATGATTTTATGCTTTCAGAATTGAAATAACAAACAACTATGTGTCTATGTCTATGCAGTAACAGTAGCACCCATGATGCAGTCTTCGATTGCCTGCTTGCATATGCCCGTCATCGTAGCCTCCGGTCCATATACCTACAATTTCATTTTTCCATTTAATTCAAACTACTGTATGTATGTATGAGATAATTGGTGGTTTCAAGTTAGATGGAGAATGGTTGGTACATACCTCAATGGGTACACCGAGTTCAGCACCAAGAGTACGCATTTTAGCAAGACCAGTCTGATAGTTGGGACCTCCTCTTCTCACATATATGTGCATCCTTGCAGCTTTTAGTTTTGATTCCTATATATATACATGGTCAATTTGTAAAACAACAAATTTATATATAATTAAGGTTCCTTGTTTAGTCTAGGCACTCCTTTTTCAAATCTATAAAATTTTGGATAATTCAAATTTCCTCTTTTTGTCAACCTCTTCCTCATTTAAGCTCTTAATATCACAAATACCCCCAACAGAAGCAAGTACAATTTGGACTTCTATTGGAAGAACAAGGGAGATTTACTTTTATGTATCCTCTAAGATATCTCAAATTTTCAGTTCATCTAAAGCCGGGCCAAATTTTTTTCGGTGCCTATTCAGAATGCGAGGGGTCAGTATTATTGTACTTTGAGATTCGTGCAGAAAGGGTTTGAATGGTCTGGATTTTCCACAGATCAACTCAAAGTTTGAGATATCTCAGGGATGTGAATTCCAGGAGGGTAGGGAGGAGATGGTATTGTTTCCTGACACAAACAAAATAAGGTGGCAATTCCTGCACGATAATAAATTTGAACAAAAAGGATAAAAAAAAAAAAAACCTTCTCCCTCAAGGCACGAATGATGCCATTGAATGTAGCTGCCACGTCAGTAAAATTAGCGATACCCCCTCCAATTAACAGTGCTCTCTTCCGGCCATCAGGATTAGCAGTTGCACACTATAAAATGATTAAATATAATTTAAATTAATTAATACTCAAAACACTTTAACATACTTTACAAAATAAATAATAGATAAATATTGTGTGAGCTTGAGGTGTAAAATAGGTAAGTTAATTAAAACTGGTGAACAATAAACAGCCACAAACAAAGATTCAACTCCACAGAAATCTCACTAGGTAGATAATTACACCATACCTCACTGGTATAATAAAGGTACAACATGGTACCAGCTTAGTTCTTTCGTCTTATGGTATTATTTGGTATATTGCTACATAAAGACCTCAATTAAAATAAGAGGCCAAGAAAAACAATATAACAATGTCAACAAAAGAAAATAACCTACAACGGCACATAACTAGAGTGACTCGATTATGGAATGATACCACATATACCAATATGGTTCTCATGAAAATGAACCTTTCAATATGTGTATTATCACATTCTAATTTTCAGTAAAAGAATCAATATTTTTCTAAAAAGAAGAAGAAAAAAAAAACGACTTACATCAAGAACAACTCTAGCATATTGCAGAACCTCTTCTTCATTAGGGGCTCCACTGTACTCTGCATAATTGCCAAGCTCTGATGCATAACCCAGATCTCCCACCTGGTAAATTTAATTACTTAGATTAATATAACTGTACTGCTCAAATAGGATAACACTAGACAGTACATCTCCTGCACAACCAAGTACTGTATCTATCCGGTGCCTATAAATTAACAGGGTTGCCTCTCTCGCTTTTCTAACACACTTGTCTTAGTACCAGACCTAAGTGGTATGGCATAAGAAAGAAAAGCGGTCAAGTGAGAAAATGAGCAAAAAGATAAAATAAAAAAAAATAAAAAAAGTTAGGGTTTTTTATTACCGTATCAGCATAGATAACACTAGCACCACCACCAGCAACCATGGTCCAAATGCGGCCTTGGGGGTTCAGGACTGTAAACTTCAGAGATGCACTTGTCTAATCACACAAAAAAGAAGATGATTATAAACTGGGCAACAGTACCAAAAGAAATTAAATAAATTATTGAACTTTATTTTTTTTCAAAGCATATTCTAGGTCTAAGTAACTACCTTCTCATCCAATCGATGGATGAAACTTTCGGCAGGGTTCAGCACTCTTCCAAAAGGAAGTGGGAACTCTAATCCTCCCCACCTATACACAAATGTAGTAATATAACGCCGATCAAAAGGTTGAAAGAGTACTGATAGCTTATATTGAACCAAGGGTTATTAATTCAACCAGTGTAACTCAAAATCTTTGCCAGTATGCTAGATAACAGTACTGGTATGGTATGGTAGTGGTACCAACAAGTGGCCAGCTGACCTTAAATTAAGCTCAATTAAGTCTCACACTGAAACTAACATTCTGCTACCATACCTCATAGAGCAGTATGCAAAAACTACCGTTGATCATATAATATCTAAAAGGCATGATTTAAGGTAATCATACAACTGAGGTTTATTCTCAATTTAAAATTAATTGGTTTAAATCTGAGAAAAACAGCAAAACTGGGGAAGCTTGCACTATTTAGTCCGTAACACTGGTCAGAAGAATATTTCTCTTATGTTAAAAAGAATAGGTATATTTTGAAACGTACTTTTTAAAGTTTTTGAAAGCAGCAGTGTCATCCAATTCTCCCCTCATGTCAAGGGGGTAGGGCTCACCATTAACCAGGGTGAATGGGTTCATCTCAATAAATGAGAAATCCAAATCTATTACAATAAAAAAAGAAAGTGATATTTGTGATCAAATTACAAAAGAAGATGAAAGTCATATCCTAACTAAAGATAAGAAAATCAATCCTCACTGATACAAAAATGTTATAATGCACAAGCACCAAAGTCAATATGTACTAAAGGACAGAAAAAATAGAGAGGTAAGAGACCTTGGAAAACAGCAAAGGTGCCTTGTATGAAGTTGGCGATTTTGGCACGAACCTAGAAGCAAGCATGGCAACAAGACAATCAGTACATAAGCAATAGAAAGAGGTAGTAGGAGGGAGGAAGAGGAAGATGCCTTGTACAGTGAGTAGGGGTGTTCATCGGTTCGGTTCGGTTGAAACCGAACCGAACCGATTTAGCATTGCAACCGGACCGAACCGAACCGAACCAAAATTTTATTTCGGTTTGTTCAGTTCAAACCGAAATATATTAATTTTTTTATTTAAAGCAATTGATTTATAATAAACCGAAGTATATTAAGAAATAAACCGAGGTATTAAGAAATAAATCGGGATATTAAGAAATAAACCGGGATATTGAGAAATAAACCGAAGTATTTCAAGCAATTGATTAAGAAATAAACCAGGGTAGTCCGGACCAAATTCATAATATATAAAATTTCGGTCGGTTCGGTTATTTCAGTTTTCAAAAATTTTCAAACCGAACCGAAATTATAATTCGGTTTTAAAAAGCAAACCGAACCGAACCATTAAACCGAAGAAACCGAACCGTTTGGTCCAAACTAATTCGGTTCGGTTCAAAACCGACTAAACCGGACCCAATGAACACCCCTAACAGTGAGTGTACTCACCTCTAGGGGAAGAGTGGCTACGAGGGGGGCACAAGTGTCGAGGGAGAGGGACTTGTCAGAGGGGAGGAAGATGGTCTTGACCTTATCCCAGTTCTCCTCTATCTCCATTCCACCGCATTCTGAGAAGCTGATGCTGGACCCCAGCCTCTCTGATACAATGTTCAGGTAGTACTCCTGCTCATGCGGCATGAACGGCTCCACTATGAAAGTCGTTATTGGTGCCTTGCATCCTCCCATCTCCACCTATTATTTTTACATACATTAGATTATAAGATGTTTTCGGTTCATGTTGAACTCATGAAGTGAAACAGAATGAAATAATTTACCTCAACACCCAGACGCTTCTTCACAAACTCGACAACCTGAGCAAAATCGAGGTTGAGTGCAACAAGGCCGCTCTTGCCTCTCTTCCCAAAAAGCATGTCGGGTTTGACAACCAACTTCATTGACGACAACCACGGCTCCTTGTCTAAAAGCTCTGTGAAGTCGGTCGATTCAGTGATCTACACAAACACAGGAATTGTTTACTTTAACCTTAAAATTCGATTAAATTGAACAAATAGGATGATTCGAAGACAACTTTTTAGGAAGAAGAAGAACACAGAGGATACTATACCTGAGCAGACAGCATCTTAAGGTCTATGCCAGCAAGGCGTTTGAGGTGCTCTTTCAGCAACCTCTTCGAATCATACTCTCGGATCTTCTTTCTTGCCATTTCTCTCTGTCTCTATTTCCTTCTAGCGAGAACTGAATGAACCATAAGCAGTACAATTGCATAAGTGACCTTATATTTTTTTTATATAACATAGTATTATATTTGTCGTCATATCTGCATTTATATTTTGCATGGAGACTCTTTAACTTCTGGCTTCCTTCTTTCCATCTACCCAACTCAGATGCAAATTTATTCTATACAGTTCTACTCCTCATACCCCACTTATCTTTAATTGAAACAGGCTCCTCATACCACTTATCTTTAATTGAAACAGTGAGTGGTGATTTTAATTGTAAATCAATATCAATTAAATATTATTATTGTTGGATCTACTGCCTATATTTATGCTTCGGTATGTCGGTAAAGCAATAGCAAGAGAATATGTTGAAAGCAATAGGACTATGATAATTAGTGATTTGAAATTAAGTTGAGGCTGACTCGTATGAATGTATTTGATTGTGAGGGAGGAATTTGGTATATTAAGATTTAAGATACATGGGGGGTCAATTGGGGATGAATGATGTTGTCAGGGGATGGATTTGAAGTGTTTGGATATCGATATAATTGGGATAATTAAGTTTAATTCTGAAGTGTTTGGGATGAATTGCAGCAGTGGAGTAGTTGAGATCTAAGGGGCAGTGATTGAAGAAATGAGATCGGATCAGAGATTGCATTGAAACACTTACAGATCCGAATGGAATAAAAGGAGAGAGACGAGAAGAGAAGAGGAGCGGAGCGGAGATAATTTTTTATAATTTGTATATAGAAATGAAATGAAATGAAAATAAAAGATAGAAAGAGTTGTTTCTAACCTTGATGTTGATGAGACAGAATTGATTATGAATTTGTTTATGATTAGATACAGAGGAGGAGGAGGAGGAGGAGGAGGAGGAGGAGGAGGAAGTTTTGATGATTTATAGTTTGTTAGATTTAGATGTATGACATTTTGACATGATATGGTTGTAGCTCCCAACTACCCGCAGTCCCGCTCTGTCGCAGTGGGCTCATGCAATTAATTTCAGAAATTAGTTCATTTGCGAATGCGATCATTGCGATGTGTAGCCAGGGCCAGGGCCAGGGCCAGGGCCAGCTTTTAGAAAAAGAGCGATGTAAGAATTTAATGGTGAGGCATGTCTATCCGGGGTCCGGTCCAAGCCGTCAAAGGAAATGAAGTAGAAAGAAACTAAAGAAGTGGGTTTGGCAGCGGGGCATGTGAAGCACGTGCGGGGGTGGTTAGAATAGAATTTTAGCGTACAAGGGGAGAATTTGAAAGCCTGAAAGTATCACATCATCTACTCTTACTCTACTCTTACTATTAGTTATATACTAGTCAAGTGCCCGTGCGTTGCAACGGGAAAAAAAATATTTAGTTATCAAATATTTATTCAAGTAATAACTATGCTAATTAAATGTAAAGATGAATAAAAATGAAATGACAAAATAATGTTCAAGTAAAGGAGAATACATAAAAGTAAAAGAGAATAAAAATGAAATGACATCCCTTTTTTGCAAGGTTGTATACCTCCTCAATCCTCTCTCAGTTCAACCAACCAACCAACCAACCAACCATGCAATAATCAATATTTAGTAAATGGAATTGTCAATGATGAGAAGCTTCTCAGGATCAAAAGGCCCATTTTCAGTATTTACAATCCTACCCTTCCAGCTTAATCGCTCAGAGACCTTTTTTACTCGTGTAATAACATCTACATTGTCACGAATTATTAAGGCTCCTTCTGGTCGTAGTATCCGATCAATTTCAAGTAGTATATCTAATACATTGCACCTGCACATGCCAGTGAGGAAAATTATACAAAACTTGCCTTCTATGGCAAGTTTCTTTAATTGTTATTGTACTAAAAAATTCCTTTCAGGTACTGCAATCAAATTGAATGTACCAGCCAGATTTCGAATGAGTTTTTTTCCCCCTCTTATTATGCTTTGACCAATAAATAAGGAATAAAAAATAAATAACAGGGTCAAATATTTCTATCATTTGATAATAAGGGAACACTGAAAATGAATTAAATATTAAATAGAACAAAATTGAAAATTGAAGAAGGCACTTACTTGTTCATGTACAAGCTGAAAACTCCGTAAGCATGTATGAAATCGTATGTGCGCGGATACGTAGAGAATGCCTCACACCTGGAAAGTTAATTATAAGAAAATATAATAATAATTAATACATATTTTTTAGCAAATTTACTCTTCAAAACTTCTATTTTTCTATATGAATATATTATCTGTATAAATGTAATACTGGTATGTTATAACAAAGGCTAAGTGAAGGTATAAAAGAAATAATATATACCAGACCTTGTACCATTAACTGAATCATCTTGTACCAGTACTGGTAGTACCCTTAGACACTTTAATATTTTAGTTCTATTAAGCTTTTCTGGGTTTATTACTGGTCTGTAGTTACCAGAGCCAATTCTTCCTCACTGGTAACGTGATATACCTGTGCACATTTTAACAGAAATAAGATTTAAGTGACTTAAAATTGACAGTTGTTGGTGGATTTGAAGATCAAGGTTTAGAACTTAGAGGATGCATGTTTAAATCTGGCCAGCAAATTACTTATGAATTTTTAAAGTTGAGAGATTTGACTCTTTATCTTTATCTAAAAAAAAAAAAATCATGAGCAGGTAATTTGTTATATAAGAAATGTGACAGTACATTGATCTCTTTTTCTCCTTCCATTTGTTTCTTAGTTCTCAATTATTCTTTTCAAAACAAACTACATTTCTTAAATAATCCTAATCAACCAATTTATGGTGTACAAAATTGCTTTACACTGGTTGCAATTGTAGCCTGTGAAATTCATCTGAAAATATTTGCTCCAACTCATTAGTCATCAGTTGTCAGAGATAAATTTCAAATAATGCAGTTTAGTCCCCATTGTCTTTGAAATAATTGAAGTTTCCAATTTTCAAACTTGACAACTCCTAAATGTCATCCCCAGTTTCTGCTGCAGACCTTCAAGAGTTTGACACTTTTAAAGGTCTCTGTTAAAATTTGAGAGAAGAGAGAATTATGATTATTATTATGATAAGCCTCAATACAGTGCTTAATTCGTCGGTTATAAGGCCTAAAGAGCCATTGAAGTGTTTCTTAATATTACCTTTCTAGCCATTTCTTAACTCAAACTTATTCTTTATCAAATCAAATATGAATGAAGGTAGAATTGATACATTTTCAGATTTTCAAACTTTGCTAGTTATCTTCTGATTCTTTATCTTCGACAACTTCAAATAATATATGAAGTGTTTTGAGATATTCAAACAACCCTGGGTTTTGATGAGAACCTATAAGTAGATTACGCACAAACCCCTTGTCAGCATTTTTTTCAATATAGTCCTCTGAAGCTCGGGAATTGCAGATTTTTCGACGCTCAAAGCTTTTGTAGTGTATGCTATCCCTGCTTCAAGCAAGAATTGACATCTGTCAATGGGTCAATAGCAAAAATACATCCAGTGTAAAAGCATCATCACTTCCTGCACACAAAGGAAGAGAATGTCAGAGAGGCTCTTTAAGTTTCATAAAAAATATTAAATTGAAACTGTTCAAGAAGGTTTGAAATTCGTAATCTCCTTGTTCCAATGCAGCAAGGAAGGCTAGTCTGCTGTTGTATTAGCTTACTAATTTTACAAATTATTTGGGCATTTTTACTAATTGCTAATTTTTCCTCTCTCTTTACCAGTACAACTGGGCCAGTGCCGGAACACAATCGACCGCTGATCTAACTGAAGATCTTGACAATTATTCACAGATTAATTCAGTTTCATGCAATTTTGAAATTTTGCGTATCTTTGGATTAGTCCATTAAACCATGTTAATTTCAATCAATCAAATATTTGAACATGAACCAAATCTCATCATGTTTTACAATACAAATGCCAGCAACATTTGATTCCAAATTTCAATTTATTCGAGTAACATTTGTCAAACAGAAAGAAGAAAATGATTCGATACCATCTGCTATCAACAACTAAACAAACATGAGAAATCAATTACTTGGAGTGGTGACAGTAATAAAATACTAAAACGAAGAAAGATGCAAATTATGATAAACAGCAATATAATTTCCAGTAATAAAACACAATGGGCCTGGAGTTCACCATATGATCCAACAAACACAAAATGAAAGCAAAATTTCAGGTCTCATTGATTCATCTCATTTCTTCGCTACATAATCTGAAAAGCATTACTACTAAACTCTCAAAACAACAAAACATGTCTAACCTTCGGTCTTTTGTGGCGCTTCCTCTGTGGGAGGAAGGATGGCCTTGGTGGTGGGTTTAGAGAGCAGATCAGTGTACTGCTGGAATGGTGAGCTGGAGAATCTTGTTTCAGTCCAGAAATCAGGTGTCAGGAAACCATAAGTCTTCATCAAACAGTCAAATGTCGCCTACACAACAAAAGAATAACACAAATGTTTTATATACAAGTGTATGAATAACAAACTTATATTGCCCAAGTTCTTGTAACACTTGCAAAGCTTCATCAGAGAAGTCTAACGCATTTATTTTATGACTATTTGTTATAGAACAAAAAAAAAATGTTGGCTTGAACTACTTGGATATATGAACTCATTCGAAATAGCCGTTCTCATCTAATTCAAAGAAACAATTAACACTTTCAGAGAAAATTATGTAAAGTAACATACCAATTCACTCCACAAAATTAACTTACTTCATATATGCCACTCAAATTACCAATTTCTTTACAAAGTAAGATAATAATAATATAGATATTAATAAAAAAAAACACATGAAAGGGTTTGGTTTGTACCTTGACGAAGTTACCAAGGGTCTTGGTAGAACCACGGGAAGCGGTGAACACATCCTCAATACCGGCAAACTGGAGCACCTTCTTAGGCACACGTGCAGCCACGATTCCAGACCCACGCGGGGCCGGCACCATACGCACAGTAACGGACCCGCACTTGCCAGTGACCTCTCCATCAATGCATCAATCTACTCGTACCAGTAGTCATATATGAAAAGCTGCTTCCGGTCTTTGGTATTGGGTCTCTTACCAGTAGGTTATTCCCCACTGTCCCTGTTACCGGTACCGGTTATTAGTACCACTCTGCCATCTTGGCAATGCTGCCGGTACCGGTCCTCGTATCAGCGGGTAGATCTTCACTGGGCTTGTCCCTTTCATACCAGTATCGTGACTCTTCACTGCTGTCAGTCGCGGCAGTAGGGAATTTCCCATTGTCAGGGTTCCCGGTACCGGACATTAGTGTCAGATTCCATACCAGTTGTCTCTTCTCCCTAATTAAATTGGAATAACATGGTCTCAAAGACAAGGCAGTTAGATTTATTGCTATCTGAGATTAAAATTAATGGATGAAATTCAGGGCATTGAGAGTATTTAAATAAAAGCGTATTTTAAGTAAGAGAGGTATGTTAGTCATTTGTTACCTTCTTGGGCATTTTTCCAAGGAGCTCCATCATCAGAGCCAAGTGATCCTAGAAACAATTTCCAGAATACAAAAATATGATTACTGAGAACCAAAAGTTAACGATACAATCAAAAATTGGGGTTATAAAATAACATACAATGGATCTAATACCGGGTCTGTGTAGTACTGGAACACGAGTATTGAAACTTTCATTTCTTTTTCCCTTTTCTTTTCAATACTTTCCCGGGAGGTTACTTTGAGCATGGCTTAGAATTCATAGCTGATTTAGGCTTTATCTCTACCCTTCCACTGTTTAATTAGGGCTAAAATAACTACTACAAAATCAACATGACATTACTTGAAAAGTGTTTCTTAGAAAATAAATTATCAACCCATTATAGTGTACTTATAATCCCAAAGAAAAATTATAAAAAACAAAAGACTCTGGGGGGCCACAGAGTACAGTTTTGCATTTCCTCAACAGGGATAATTTCCCTAGCCAAATTTAAAGAGAAATTAATTGTATTCCCCCAAGTAATCGAGACCTACAAGCATATCTCGGTGCAAATAATCGAGACCTACAAGCATATCTCTGCAAATTTGGCGCACCCGGTTCAGGCCAATGCCCTTGTACCTGTTATAGCGTACCAATCTGAGGAGGCTGTCACCAAGAAATTCAAAAACAAGACAGACATGCTGACCATTGGGGCCCGCATGCCTGAAGTGGTCCAGCAGATGAACTATACACTTGCAGTTCTCTGGGTCCTGTTTGGTGAGTTCTGACAAGAATTCGATCTCATGTAGTGCTGCCTGTGCAAACTCTGCCGCGCTCTTTTGGATCTTAAGTGCCACAAATCTCTGTAGGGGAAACTTAAGGGTTATGATTTCACAACCAAATTGTTGTAACTTAACATGATGCTTTTTATTTGCGAACAACTAAGGATAATGAAATGGCACAAGGTAGCAGACAGTCTTGTAGTTTCATATTGTATCATGCACAAGCTATATCTATGAAGTCTAATTTAACCCCTCCCTTATGCATACTGGTAATATTAGCCCAGGTAAGCTCAATTTGAGCCTAACATGTGCAATTTGGACACTGATCAGGACAGGAAAAGTACAGAATAACTAAACAGGAAAAAAGAAAGAAATGGTCAAACTGGTAATATTACAACAGCCACTTCAAGCAGCTAATAGTACCTGATCTGATCAAACAATACCAATTTAATTGCTATCCCTGATTATGATTAATTAAAGAACCATGAGACGAACATTGAGAAGAAGAGGAGTCCCAATTTACCTCCACAAATGGTCAACTACTTCTCCCTTTTCAATATGCTGATCCAGAAGCACAGCCACATCATCAGGTGCAACATATCCATACCTAAATCAACAAATTTCAATTAAGCACTTGACTACAGTGTATAGGCCACAAATAAGAGGCAGTAACAATTAAAATCTATACTATAGCACTTGACTACCAAAACTTCATACAAATTAAAGGTAGCCATAAATCTCATAGTCTATAGATTAGATAACAGATCATGAACTTAGATCACAAAATGCACAGAATACAATTTAAAGATGCATAATATAGCAGCAAAAGTATTGAAAGTACTAAATTTAACAAAAATATATATACCTCAACACTTGATTTCTTGCTTGACTTCCTCATTGGCGTATGTTTCGTACTGTTCAATTAAGAAATCAAAACATAATGCAAGAGAAAATGAAATCGCACTCTAATAGCAAACATAGTACCATTAACCAAAATCAAATCGCAGCCATAAATATAAGTAAGAAAACGGGATTAACTTGGTCTTTTGAAGGCAGCACAGTAAATAATTTGTTTTCACCACACGATTACATATCATACTAACAACAAAAGAGGGGCACATACATATACTAACAAAAGAGGGGCACATACATACTAACAATTACCCCTAACATAATCATTACTCTTAATTACTGCATAAAGTTTTTCCTTCAACTATTATCCTTGACCACCTTCTTGACCACCTTCTTTCTTTTATAGTCAGCCGCCCTATGCATACGGCTCCTTAAGAGCAAGACGCTGTCGTCTAATGGTTCTGAAGGATTTGCTTCAAAGCTTCTCTTCTTATCTTCTATTTCGCTCACGGTGAAGGAAAATCCTTTCTCTTTTAAGAAGCCATCCATTCCACATTCCTACAACACAATATAAAGACACGCTGGAAGTAAAGACACGCTGGAAGGAAAATCTCAACACGCTGGATAATTTTCCAGTAATTTCGAAATGAAAATGTTATACTATTAAGATGTTTCAAGGTGCTCTTTCGCATATTCAGAACCTGCACCTAGATATTGTGCTCTAATATTGAAGTAAATAATTTTAATTTGTCAACCAAAGAGAACAAAAATTCAAGGTAGGTTGCACTTCAAATCATGTCTCTAGATTTATGGTACATATTACCTGAATATTACTTAACATGGTCTCCATGCTGCTAACTAAGCGATAAGGCCACCGTGGAATATTATTACGCCTGCACCAAAACGCGAGCGTTGACTGGCTCACTCTCAGTTCCTTGGCAGCTTCTTTCCTTGTTTTTTTAAACAATGGAGCGACCAATGCATATGATAACTCTTTTGTTTTCCTCCTAAAAGTTATAAAAAAATTATAATATTAGAAGTAATTTGGTGACTGACCTGTTATGTGACTGACCTGTTATGTGCTTGAATATATTGTGGAAGTTTGGAATTTAGTAATTTACACAAAAGGAAAAAAGTTCTAATTTGCACAAAAGATAAAATAATTGGTTTGAATATAGACGACAATAATAGTAAAGATTACTAACGGTGACTTCTGCTCGGGAGCATTAACAGAAGCATTAACGGGATCATTCATAGCAACATTCAAAAGCTGCGGGGCAGGGTCGGGTGAATCCACCTGTAGTAAGAAGAAAAGAGGTGAAATTGTGTTATTTTTTCTTGTAAAAGGAAATGCATTGATAATGGTAAAAAGAAAATTCGAGAATAATTTCATCACCCCATCCGCGCCAATTAATTCTTCTATACTGACATCCAATCCACCAAGGACATTGAGGTCCAATTCCACCAAAGCACGGGTGTTTTCTATGGCCTTCACGCGTGAGCTTAATTTCCAGATGGGTGCCATTATCGTCTATACTCCATATAAATGAAATAATAATCAGGTTACAAAAAGGTGGTAAAATATGCAAAGAAGTGGTAAAATATGATCAAATTGGAAGGGACATTGCATCAATTACAAAAAGGTTGAAAGATAATTGCTTGAAATGAATTAGAAATTGCATCAGTTACAAAAAGTTATGAACAACTTTGTAGTAGTACAAAGGTGCTTGAAATGAATTATTTGTTGCTAAGAAATAGAGAGCCAATTGGCTCAGCAAATGAGCAGCCAAATAGTAAAAAAATGAGACTAAAAGCATCAACATCTGTGAACCCAAAATAATCCTAATTCCTTAGCCACTGTAATTGTGAAATTAGTTTTAGTTTCTTAACTTGAGTTACGAACCAATCAGAGAAAGAGAAAGTCTTGTAAAAAATAATTTAATTTCTTAACCACTACATTTGTGAAACCATTTCTTCACCTTTTCTTTTATAAAAATTATATTTTCTTCTTTCCAGTTTCTTAGCTCTGAAATTTTCTCATTTACAAGGCAACTCATAAAATATGAAAAAGAGGGGTATGTCCTGTTAAGTAAAAGAATAAATTAGAACCAGATAGTTCATTGCATAAAGACATACTCAAAAACATCAAAATATGCAAATGAAGTCACTGTTTCTTATACTTATTCCTTTACTGGTAAGAAAAACAGTGCTCAAAGGGACTTCGTATCAGTTCTGGTGATTGCTCTACACCAAGTAAACTCGTTCAGTTCTGGTGATTTCACTTCAATATTTACTCGTTCAGCTGATATAATTAGTCCTAATCGAAGTTCTTCAAATACACCCTAAAAACTCTACACCATTCAAACGTAGTGTTTTTCTACCTATCTAAAAAAAAATTTAAAAATTGGTCTTATAACTTGAACCATATGCAGCAGAAATGAAGAAACAGAAAAAAAAAGAATATCAGAATATCAGAAAAATTGAAAGGCTGAGGCCTCACTCTTTATAATTTTTTATTTTGTTTTATGATAATAATTGTAGATATGTGGAACTGGTACAAGATAAAACTGGGGAAAAGATCAGTTCTAGTGAATTGAGAAGGGAAGCTGAAGAGGCAAAGAAATTACAAGACAGAGAACAAAATGGTGATGCAAATAAGTTTATCGACGAAATACAAGATGAAAAATGATTTTGATTTATTACTTAGTTGTTCTGTCTATTGTTATATGTAGCATTCTTTCTTTCTTCCTTTTGCTCTTTACAAAAAATAGAGAGATAAACAATCGATCAGATGGTGTTAATGTTGTAAAATAATATGTTTTGTTTTCACTTCAATATTTACTCGTTCGAAATCAGTGACAAAATAATGTCTTGCCAGCAACATAGCAGATATGCATGAATGACCTTGTATAATTGCATAATGCCATCTCACATGTCCTTTATCAGAACAGTGGTATATGAGGGGTCATAGAGCATTATTTAAACATCAATCCTCAGCAAATCGTCCTTTTTTACTTTTCTTATTAGCATATTGTTAAGAGATCAAGAGATACTTAGTGAAAAATGCAAAATTGCAAAACAGAACCAAAACAGAAAGAAATTGCATTGCGAAACCAAAACAGAAAGAAATTGCATTGCGAACCAAGAGATACTTAGTGAAAGATTTTGTTTATTATTGGAAACCAAAACAGAAAGAAATTCAATTAATACAAGGGGAAAATTTGCAGCTACAAAAATCAGCAGGCAATATAAAACATGAAGTACGAAATGCATTGCGAATACCAGTTTTCTATTTGCAGCTACCATGGATACCGGTTTTCACTCAATCAAAATAAAACATGAAGTATGAAATGCATTGCGAATATCAGTTTTCTATTGCGAATTCAATTAATACAAGGTGAAAATTTGCAGCTACAAAAATCAGCAAGTATCATAAGAGACCAAAGAGGTAAAAGGCCAATACCAGTTTTCTATTTGTATAAGGCAATACCGGTTTTAACTCAAAGTGATTAATGGATGAGGGATACGGTATTTATAGGGCTAATTTGGCGGGAACCGACACTGACCCGTGCGGTCATTTGAATCTAGACAAATTACCTTTTTGAAGTCATCGCAGGAGATCGACACGGCACAGCCATCGCGAGAAATGTTTTGAGGTCCGATCGACACGGCACAGCCATCACAGGCATCGCTGGCATCACAGGGTCTGATCGACACGGCACAGATCCTGATCGACACGGCACAGGCATCGGAGGCACTTGAGAACCTGTCTAATCAAGCTTCGAGACTGCATCGCAGGAGATCGAGACGACACCGCCAGCCTCCGTTTCCGATATTGCAATCGCTTTTCATTTGTATCGAACGGGGAAGAAGAACAAGAGAAAATAACGCAGAGACCCTCCGTTTTTCCCATGTAACGGAGAAGAAGCTGGAGAGAGAATTTATTGTCTATTTGTATTCATGAAAGGCCATTTACAATTTCGAAAGGCCAGTCATGCCAACTCAACTTTACTCTAATTATTTCAGATTTTGATTAAATAATTATGCGATGGGTTTCATTTTATATGCCAATTTATATGCCAACTCAACTTCGCATTTTATATGCCAACTTTGACTCTAATTCATTTTATATGCCAACTTTGACTCTAATTCATTTTATAAAACTTTTGTTCGGTTCAGTTCGGTTGCAATGCTAAATCGGTTCGGTTTGGTTCTATTTCTGAAACCGAATTATAACTTCGATTTGCCTAGTTCGGTTCGATTTCAACCGAACCGAGCCGATGAACACGCCTGATGTCAAGGAATTCGCATTCTCTCATATATGTCAATTTTTTCATTTTATATTTTCTTTGTTTGTATTATTGGTTTCATTTTATGTTTTATTTTTTGTTTTTGTTTTTATTTTTTTCATTTTATTTATGTTTTCGTTGTTTTTATTATTGGTTTATTTTTTTCATTATGTTATATTTTGTTCTCTTCTGTTGTTTTGTTTTTCTTTTTTCATTTTGTATCGTTCTGTATTTTCTCATTCTATTTACTATTCCTATTCACTTAGACAAATACGGATTTGTCAGGGTCGGAATTCAATTTTAAGTATAGGGGAGCTAACTGAGTACACATCATATATTTTTTTAAAAGAATCTCTATAACACAAGATTATAAGATTTTTCACTATTTACATTCATGGAAATAAAATAAATCATTAACATAAATATAAATGACATGTCTATGAAGTAAAACATAACATACTAATATTTTCTTTATTAAAATTTTGACCTGTGATTTTTTTAAAAATCATATTATACTTTCGTACAAATTGTACACAAAACATTAAATAGTTTCTTCTATAATTACGGGCACAAATTATTTTTGTCCAAAATTAATTTTGTATATAAAAAGTTAAAAATTGAAAATAATTTATGAATTTAACAATTTGTAGGAAACATGCATGTTCAAATGGGAAATAGAATAATTTATGAATTTAAAATTGAAAATAATTTATACAAATCATGCATGTTCAAATGGGAAATAGCACCAAAATAATATCGATTGGAGGAAACACGCATGTTCAAATGATAATTAAATTAATTGCTATGAGGAAACATAAAGCAAATAGCACCACATGCTTACAAGCAACAGCAGTAGCACTAACAAAAAAGAAAGAAATAATACAAATATTGATGAACAACAATTTCAAAAAAAATTATGGCTCCAGTATAGGAAGAACAGCAAGTGTTAGCACATCGACTCGGCTGTTAGATAAAAAAAAAACATAAGCTATTGAGAAATTTAGTTAAATATTTGAAGTTAACAATTTAAGCTTAATATTTACCTCATTGTGCTGTTAGAACTTCTCGGTATACAACATTCTTAGTAAAAACTCCTTCAGATGCGTTACTATTTCCACAAGGTTTTACAAGTACATGTGTTGTTTGCCGAGATACTCCTCTTGACAATGCCACATAGAGTTGACCGTGCGAAAATACAGGCTCAGGCAAGTAAACACCGACATTTGGTACAGTCTGCCCCTGTGCTTTGTTAATTGTCATAGCAAAACTCAAGCGGACTGGAAATTGCTTTCTCTTAAATCTGAATGGGAACAAATCCTCATCCGAGGGGCTTAAAGGAATTCTTGGAATAAAAATCCTTTTACCTGCATGCTGTCCAACTGCTATCTCCGCATCTATTGCATTATTCTGAAAACTACGACACACCAGTCTTGTACCGTTGCAGAGCCCATTTACAGGATCAAGGTTGCGCAATAAAATTACGGGGCACCCCACTTTCAACTTGAGCACATGAGGAGGCAACCCATTCGGAGTCAGTGAGTTCAAGAATTCAGAAGGATACAACATAATATGGGTGTCATCCACGGCCGTGTCAAAACTGTGGTAAATCTTCTCCTCACCGGGAAAACGGTCAATCATGCGCACATTTAATTCATCCACATGATCATTCTTTGTTGACAAAATTGCTCGAGAAGCGATATAATCTAAATTTAGTCCATTGAGATGTAAAGAAGGAAAGACAGCTTCTATGAGTTCATTTATGGACTGCTCATCATTTGTGTAACGAATTGCCATGTCATCCGGAATACGAATAAAATCACCCTCAGATGATGATTCAGTTCCATCACCTACGCGCAGTACGAATTGAGAGAACGATGGATCCAATCTAGCTCGCATGTTTTGTGTAAGCCTTCTTCTCTTTACAGATGACCACAGCGGGGACATTGGGAGTGTCGAGTCGACAACCTCTGCCCTAGTTCCACGCCTAAGCACGGGAAGAACCTGTCTAAAATCACCACCAAATACTACAATTTTTCCTCCGAACAGTTCATTGCATCCTGTTACATCTTGCAATGTTCTGTCAAGTGCCTCGACAGCTTGCCTATTCACCATGGATGCCTCATCCCATATGATCAAAGTAGTCCTCCGGAGTAGCTCTGCAGTCGCACTTTGTTTGCTGACTGTACAAACGGATCTGCAATCGAGCTTGATAGGAATCTTAAATCTAGAGTGTGCCGTCCTCCCACCGGGCATATTATTAGCTGCTGCTCCAGAAGTGGCAGTAGCAAGTGCAATGAGCCGACAGGATCGAACAGTAGCTAACAATGCCTTATACAAATATGTTTTTCCCGTACCACCTGGCCCATCAATGAAAAAAACAGCTGGACTGTTGTTTCCAACATGCTCCATAATCTCCTCATAGGCAGATAGTTGGTCTTCATTAAGTGAATTTGATGCATGCAAATCATCTTCTGATACCTCCATACTATTCTCTTCATGTACTTCCCGAAAATCCCCACAACTATAATCGTTATTTGCAGAGATCTCAGGAAGACCATACATATCTAAACTCTTCCCCATAGTTTCGAGATATTCACCAACACTCTTGAGTGTCATATGTTGCACCATTTCCGATGAGCTATGGACTCGTTGGTAGTCTTCCGACATGTCCATGTAATGTTTGTCCCACAACTCGCGGGTATTGGCTACCTCACAAAAAACTAAAATCGTTGCAAAAAGCCTTCTAAGAGCTGACGGGACTTTGAATGTTGCTGCCTCAAGAAGGCACTCAGATAGACTGTCATCCATTTCTATTAGACCTCTCGCCTGAGCTGATGCTCTGTATGATGGATGCACAACTCCGTCCACCGTTTTAAGATGTTCAAATGAAGTTGCTCCTCTTACATGGTTGAGAAGTATGCGCAAGTAGTACCGGTCGGAATCTGTTGGAGGAGCATAAACAACTCTACCGACCTCACCTCCTCTTTTACGCGGTTTCCATATTTTATGGCTTTGGTCCCATGTAAAATACTCTGGGAACTCCCTATATAGGTAATTCCTTGCCTCTGGGAAAGTCTTGTTAGCCTCAAAAAACTCCGTTAACATAGTTTTCTTTAGCTTATCCCTCTGGCAAACCTCCTCCAAATCATCGTTCTCGTTGTAACAAATGGATTGTTTACCAGAAACATGCAGCTGCAAAGATCTTACCGAAGGCTTGATCTCACTCAGGTGAAACCCGAAAATGCGCCATGCTGCCTCCGGTGGTGACACCCATCGAGCATCTTGAAACATTTTAATCTCATCGATGGACGCGCTGGCTTCAGAAGATCCAACATGAACTTGTGTACGGTCGTGACCCTTGTATATATACTTGAATAGATACTTCACGGCCTTGATACTCGAGCAAATCTCGATGTTGATGTGGCAGTTGTAGCGCATTAGCAAATGTGGGTTGTATGGAGCCACCCATCTATTGTCAAGCTCACAACCTCGCACGTGCACTGTATGGCCATTGTCTCTTCTCCGATATACAGGGTAGGAGTCATTTCCCTGAACAGTTGTTTCATTAAATTGTCTAGGATAGCGGAACCTACACCGACCACTTCTCATGCATGGGCTTGTGTTTCTCAAAGTCCCACATGGTCCGTGCAACATGTGTTTAACAACCAGTTTGTGCAACTCAGGATACTTCCTTTGATCAGGGATCTCTGCGGACACAAGGTTGTCATATTGTTCTGGATTTCTGACCTTACAACCAGACTCCAAGATTATGAGAAAATGTGCATGAGGTAACCCTCGTTTCTGAAACTCAATGACATACACGTGCGCAGCGACATCTCCAAAAAAATGACCTTTAAAGATAAATTTCTTCAAATCCTCCATTTTTGCCCGAAATACACGGGTTGTTAAGTCGGGGCGATCTTGTGCTGTTTGTCCGGGCAATAACTCAGCACGTATCTCATCCCATTCCGGATTGCACGTCATGGTCAAAAAGATATCAGGCTTTCCGTATCTCTGTACCAATGCCATAGCATCTAAGTACCTTCTCTGCATATCTCTGGGACCACCTATGAATGAAGGCGGCAACACAATAAGCTTGCCTACTCGAGAACCTCGCACCTCCCCTGCATTTATACTATCCACAATCCCTTGGTATAGGTCTGCGCGTATCTTGGGCTGTTCGTTTCTTAGGTAATCCAAACGGCATGACTCTATCTTTATGTACATGTCTACCAAAAATTGTTGAAATAACCTTCCTCCCACAAGGATCAAATTTTTTTCAGATCGTATTTGCAACTTGTAGCAATAATACTCTCTTACTGAGACAACCTTCCTTCTTTTTGAATCACGACATTCTATAATAAAAAGAAGGTCCATGTTATTTTTTTAGAAAGAAAAAAATTAATCTAATTATTACTTACTTGATCATTTAAATAAAAATGCGAAGCAAAGTGTACCTCCATCTTCTTCAAATTGAGTCATTTCTGTCGTTGAAGTGGTAGTCACAGATTGGCCAACCATTGGAATTTCTTTATGCCAGCCAGGCTCACCATTGGGATGTAACAACGGATATCCTAATGGATCATAGCATCCATGATAGCACTGAACTCTCGTGGGACAATTATTTTTATCGTACACTATTATGCTTCTCTTGTACGATGTTTGATCTCCATTTCCCTCGACCCAGACGGCACCAACTTGAGATGCGGTTGGCTTATTATATGTTCTTTGATCAAGATCCCTAACGGATGCATTTAGTGTTATTCGATAATTATCGAGCGTCGGTATGTCTCTCAGCATCCTAAATGTTTGTGCATATGGATTATTTGATAGAACACCCATTAGTATCTGAACGGTGCTCCTATCAAGATTTGGTGTTCTATCCATCCGTTGATCTAACTCTGTATCGGTATCATAAAAGTAAAGCTGCAAGTATTTTGGTTCATTTTGAGCAACCAATTGATCTAAGAAATGATAAATCTGGCCGTGAGCACGAAATGTGTACACACCATCTCTCATGTTGGCCAAATTTTTATCTATCCTCGCTCCCAACGATGTGAAGGAAAAATGAGAATTGTAACATCGTATGAAATGTCGGAAAGACACACCATCAGGCTCTTCAGTTGTAAATAGACGATACAACTCATCAGGAACTTCATTCGGGGCGAGTGATATCTTACCATTCATGCAACAAAAGGTAGGAAATTCGTACTGAAATCGCTTAGCTTTACAGAACTTGCAATCTCGTTGCTTCTGCAGAATGTCGGGTGAGGGAGGCAAGCCATGATATACAAAATCAAATGGGTCATTATTTTCGCTTTCATTTCTGGTAGATGCTAGTGTCATTGCTGGGTTTAAGCTAGTTTCCCCATCTTCAAATAAACCTACAATAACAATAACGCTTATATTATCCTTATATAACTTATGTGGTTCTATGGAGATAGATGATAAATTTTTAGGATTTGTAAAAAAGTTAATTTTATTACCGTCAATCTCCGCCCATGACTCTTCTGATGGAAAGATGATGACATCGTCACTTTCATCTAAATCTTCAATTTCATCTATTAAAGTAAAGGGCAAAAAACATGATTTGTGTAATAAAAATAAACATTACTCATTGTTATGATGCTATAAATAAAATCAAAACAAAATAAAACATTTACCTTCATTAGTTATCTGAGTTTGACTTTCTTTATCAAGCACTGTACTCTTCTTTCTCTGATGTATTTCATTGATAGATGCATTTCCACCCTCGATATGAGATGATCCGTTTTCAATTGAAGTGTTATTGCATGTGTAGAGTTCATCTGCTGCCATGCTACTGGTCAATCCATAAATTCGCTTGTTATTGTACTCTCGCATCCTCTCCTTTCGTCTCTCTTTACTTGTGTAATCCAACCTTGCATATCTTTTGGTGTCATATAAACGCTTGCGTTCCTTAGAAGTGCTAGATGCCATTCTCTTCTCAATTATGACTGTCCAATGATATTAGAAAAATATGACATTAACTTCATAAGTGATGTATTGATTGTAAAATTCATATATACACTATTTGAAGGCAAACTATTAATACTAATATCATTCGGATACGGCGATACGGTAATTTTCAAAAATCTAGAAAACGATATGCCTATTATATATTATTTTTTATTATTTTACTCGTGATATTTAGAAAATAATAAAGAAGAAACATGATTAAAATAAAAAAAACAAATCAGATGAAAAAAGGTAAAATGGCAAAGTTCTGAATTGGAGAAGAGTGAATTCAAGAAATAAAGCATTTGCTGCTGATGAAGTAAGTAAAAGCAGAAGTATTATAATAAATAATGAATAACGCCCAGCTAAAGTCTAGCGAAAAACCATTATGGAGCACGTATACATTCAGTCCCACAATCGATGATGATATTAATTTGAAGCGCATATATTTGAATCTCGAACGCAAGCGTCGAAGTTGCAAATGAAACCTAAATAAAGTGTTCCGAGCGTGTCCGACTAAGCGTTCCGTATCAATAAAAATGTGAATTATATCTTTTAGTGTGAAAAAAAATACTAACAATCCTAGTTTAAATAAGTTTCAGTTTGATTTTAGAACCAAATTCTGAGTTTCAAGTTTTTAAAAAAATTGTTAATTTTGAAGTTCAAAGGTGTTACTTCGGATATTAAGAATAAATCTACATAAATAAATCGTTGTTTTTGTATATAGTTTTCTTTTCACCATGTGTTGTATATATATTATTGTGATGACCCGATGATGTAATGGCATTGAAAAAAAAAACAAGAATAGAAGTTCTTAATGGATCCAATTCTTTTATCAAAGAGAGTGGATCCGATATCCATCATTTGATTATGCAATCATAAATTCACAAATTGTAAATGCAAAATATATACACTTTTTAGAGAAGAATTAAGATACCTTTATATTTTCACGCTTTTAATCTTTTGCATATATAATGAAATATATTTATATGTAGATATAGTCATTAATTTGATTTATGTTGTCATTTTTATACATATACATATTTAAAGATTTATGATAATCTTCACTTTGATTTATTCGCAATCAAGACCTGAAAAAGCCATGTCCATAATTATCCACAACATTATAATTTTATTAATTTTTAAACCAATAAAATAAGATAAATTTAAAATATCATAATTTTTTATGTTCTCGAAAAAATAATAGCTTTTCTATCCAACATAATAAATTCCACTAAATACTCCCAAGTAAATAGAAATTATTATTTCGAATTAAACAATTCAGATCAAACATAAATTTCGGAAAAAAATATATTTGTCACTGCCAAGTTTTCAGAAAAAAATAAAGATAACTTGCAAAAGAAATAAATAAATAAAAATAAAGATAACTCCCAAGTTTTCACTGCCAAGTTTTCAGAAAAAAATAAATTTGTATACAATTAGAAGGACATGGCTTTTTCAGGTCTTGATTATGGACAATACATAGATGATCTGTAGTACTACAAATCTTGTTTATGGACATTGTCAAGTCTTGATTACAGGCCTTGTAAACAAATCTTGTTTATGAACCTGTAAACAAATCTTGTTTATGGACATTGTCAAGTCTTGATTATGGACAATACATAGATGATCTGTAGTACTACATGGCTTTATCTATGTACTACAAATCTTGACAATCTTGTTTATGGACATGGATGATTTGTAGTACATATTTCAGGTCTTGACTATGTACATAAATTATTTGTAGTACATAGATGATTTGAAAAAAAAAAATTTGTATACAAGTTTTCACTGCCAAGCCTTCTGTAGTACATAGATAAAGCAAGCATAGTAAAAAAGAAGAAGCAAGCATAGGAAATATCAAAGTTGAACAATGTCTATCAGAAACCGGAATATAAAGCAGCGGATTGGTCCAAAATTTCATGTTTGGCATTTATAAGTGAAAAATAAATAAATCATAACAAAGAAGGTATTATGAACCTAGTCAGTTCAAGGCGCCTTGAGCCATTAATTTTAGAAACAATAGGGTTCCTTATTTAATTTCACAATACATCCATAAAAGAAACCCATAGAAAAGGAAATTAACAGAAAATAACAGAAAAAGAAATTAACAGAAAGGAAATTAACATAAAATAACATAAAATTTGCATAAATGCCTTTCAGTACACTACAATTCATACATTCACACATCCATAACAGCAACAAAACAACATTTCACAAAAGAGCTACCCAACAAAATTTCTAAATATATCGAACCTTAATTGTTTGGGTGCTGGACTTTCATAACAAAGCAAAGCAACATCAGCACTACTAATAGATACCCAACAAAACTACAAAAATGGCAACATCAAACACAACCATAATATCAATATCCTAAACCCCAAACATCATTTGACTCCATTCTTGAATAATTAAAGAGGTAGGTTAATTCTGTGCAAATTAAATAAAGCTTTAATCAGAAATATTATTGATTTATGAAAGATAACAACATTCTAATTGTTTTTTAAACTTACAATTACCTATGTTTCAAGGCGAAGACTTCCGGCATGATTGTTTTTTAAACTTTTGGAGCTACCTAGCTATACCAGACAGGGGGTTGAACACAGAGACAGATATAAACTGTACTGGTATTTGCTGTTTTTATCATTTCAAAGACTGGACTTCCAAAATTCATAACTAATTGAAATAAAATCCAAATAATATGAAATTCATGTCCATCTTGATTGGCTTAGAATCATCTATCCATCTGTGCAATTTGTTTTGCAGTTTGGTCCCTTTAAGGGTTTCAAATGAGCAATGCGGCCAGAACAGGTCATATGCATATTTTTCAGGCCTTTTGATCTGATTTCTCATGAATTTAGTACATGAGAGGTGATTTTCATTTCGCAGATTCAAAGGTATATATATAAGAGACTCATGTGTCAAATTTAAGAATTTCCTGAGCATTATTTCTCAGTTTAAAGGCTTGTATAGCATGAGGGGCATAACTGGTAAATCTGACAGAAAATTCAGCATTTTATACTTTTAATAGATGAACTTTGACAGGCCAAAACTTTGTGTAGAAATGTCCAAATGAGGCAAAATTTGTGTCTATCTTGTGTATTTTTAAATTCTCTACATGATGGCGTATTCATTTTTGTAATTTGGATACTGTATCAGTACAGACTTGCTGATTTATCAGCAGAGGTCAAAAGGGGCATTTCAATGCATTAGGCTGTACCAGCAGCACTTATCACGCATGGTACTGCTGAGTACAAACCTAGTAGCATACAGTAGGTTACCAGAGAAGGTTACATGGGCTGGTATGGGTCTGGTTTGGTTCATAACAGGTTTTCAAGGGGTTTTATGCCACTGTGTAAGATGTAATTTTAGTTAGAATTGAAACTGCCGTGGGTCCTGGCATCCATGATGACAACCTGGTGTAGTGTACTTAAACCCCTTGAAAACCTGGTGTAGTGTAATTTTAGTCTATTCCGGCACCATATCATGGATTCTAATGGTTTTTAAACTTACAATTACCTATGTTTCAAGGCGAAGACTTCCGGCATGATTGGATCAAAAGTAACACTGGAAATATCTGTGGCTTGTAGATAATTAACTACAAATAAAACCATATTTAACATACTTTTATACGTTACTAAGAGAGGAATATTGAAAAATGAAAGGATGACAGATATAAATGTCGTACGTGGTGTATGAAGGATTACTTTCACCCGAGTGACAATTATGATGGACTTATCATGACATGCACGAACAAGCCTCACATGGTTGGTCAAAGGTAAGCCCATCAAAACTAATGCAATCACATTGCATCTGAAAAATTAAAGAAGATGAACAAATGTAACGAATAGAAATACAAAGTTGGTGGGAAATCATCTTATATCATATAACTTTCATAAGTAACACTATAATTCTAACTCACGTCATATCTAGTAGATAAATCTCAAGGGCAGGTACACGATATCCTCCATTCGAATTAAGGTATTCCACTTTATGCCCATAACAGACTCGACCAACTACATCTAAAGGAAGGAAATAAAAATTGTAAATTGTCCATTAAAATTAAGCAAGATATTTTGGAAACACTAACACCTCCTAAATAGTAACTATATGAACAAAAAATAATTACCTATGAGATGATTGCCGTGTTGGATCCCGTAAATTGTTTCAATGGATGACACCATGGGGTAAAGAGGGAAATCACATATGCTTTGACAAAGAGGAAGGATAGTGGTATCTTTGTCAAAAACAATTTGGAAATCTCGTTCCACAATTTTACATTTAGCAAAAGTCAAATACTTTTGATATGCCGGTTCAACTTTGAAATCCTTTAGACAAATCAAATGGCCAACTCGAACCATGTTTTCTACATATGATTTCATCTCGTCCGGAACTTTGGCCAACATTTTTGCTCTCTAAAAGAACCAAATGTTAAAACAGCATATAGGTAATATCTAAACTAAATAGGACAATTTGAAAGAATAATGCGATTCTTACGTCATTATCTAGAAGGACTAAGTAAAGTCTATTATTACGGCGAGTCTTCATCATGAAATGCACGCGCACGACATTCATATCCCACCAAAAGTAATTTAGACACTCCAGTTGAGCAAATTTTTCCACCGTTAAAAAACCCATTGCTTGACTGCCATAAAGAAACTCTTAGAGGTATTTAAAAGGTCATCACTTTATGTTTATTTACAAATCTGTTGAGTGTATATATATACTCTTTGATGAAAAGGTCATCACTTAAACAGTAAAACACAAGGCAGAGATCAATATGCAGACAAAAATTTCAAAAAATTGTGAGAAAATAGATTTCTTCTATGTCATATGAATTGACTTAAAGGACCCTTGAATCAGACATATGGAGAATTATATGAATAGTGAGAAATAGATATATAAGTGATAGACGACAATTGAAAAGCTGATATCTAATTAGGAAATTAGGAAGATTACTTGAGAAGCTGATATCTAATTAAAAAATCTAGTAGATACAGAAGGCTAAAACAGTCTTTGTATGTACTACAGAAGGCTAAAACAATTCCTGCACAGGCTAAAACAATCTAGTAGATACAGAAGGCTAAAACAGTCTTTGTATCTAATTAGGAAATTAGGAAGATTCCTGCACAGTCTTTGTATGTACTACAGAAGGCTAACACAATTCCTGCACAGTCTTTGTATCTAATACAATTCCTGCACAGTCTTTGTATGTACTACAGAAAATGATCTCACAGTTTTTCAAAAGATGCGAACTTTGTATGTACTACAGAAGGCTAAAACTTTGTATTAATCCACAGTCTTTGTATGTAAAATTAACTATAAGTGATAGACTACAGAAGGCTAAAACAATTTTAAAAATGTGAACTTTGTATGTACTTAATCAAGCAAGATATAAGTTCAATTGGTAGTCAATACAAGCAAAAATGATATAAGTTCAATTGGTACTTAATACAAGTACTCAACCAAGCAAGATATAAGTTCAATTGGTTATGAAAGCAATAAGTAAAGAAAAGGCAGCAAAGAGAAAACATATATGTATAATTGCTGAAATCAACCAAAAGTAGCACTGCATTTGGTAATTGCTGAAAAATAAACATATGATAAGAGAAACTATTAAACAAACCTGCACCCCAGTAAGAATATCCAAGAGTCAATGAATGAGGTATCACTTCGATTTCACACAACTTCTTTACTAACTCCAAAATTTGCTCAGGAATTTCAGATAAGTCTGCACAATTAGCATATATTAATAATCAGAAGGGATTAAAAAGTTAAATTACTTATTTCCTTTAGAAGGGATGAAAACAAAGAATAAAACAATATAATTTAATTTAGTTTCAACCATTTCAATACATATTTCCTTTAGTTTTCTATGAAAATAATTTAATTTCCTTTTTCTTTTCCTTTTTTTTAATTTCAGCTAATATAATTAGTCCTAATCGAAGTTCTTCAAATACACCCTAAAAACTCTACACCATTCAAAGGTAGTGTTTTTCTACCTATCTGGACTAATAATATCTAAAAAAAAAGGTGTAAAAGTTGGTCTTATATCATGAACCATATGCAGCAGAAATGAAGAAACAGAAAAAAAAAGAATATCAGAATATCAGAAAAATTGAAAGGCTGAGATTCAAAAATCCATAGAAAATAGCAGAAAAATCCAATTGATACAAATTATGAGTCTAAAGTGCTTGGAAGAGAGTCCTCTACGTGTCTGTGTTATTGGATTTGACAGAATCAGGGTTTATGTCCCCTGATTTGCCAGTTTTTGACAGAAGGGCATTTTGGTCCGTACTATGGATGCAACTCAGCACTGATGGCAATTGTGCTATAATATTAGAAGATAGGCAAATAAATTACAGATACCTCACTTACAATAGTGACCAACTGAAGCAAACCCTAAACACAGATATGTAGGTAAATGTTTTCTTTATAAACAGATGAAAAAGCAAACCCTAAACACAGCTGAAGCAAACCCTAAACATGATTATAAAGCAAACCCTAAACATGATTATTATAATTCTAGTATAATAAAAAATGTGAGATGGTCAAGGTAAATATCCAAGGATATAGGAATGCCCCTTGTACATTTACCACCACCTGGTACTGAAATTAGTATAGCAAAAGCCCAACTAAGACAGCAAGCTTGATAAATTGAAACTCAGAAAATAAGCATTCCAAATAGCTAAGCAAGCTTGATATTTTTTATCATTTATAAGCATTCCAACTAAGCCAGCAAGCTTGCTTTATGCTTTCCAACTAAGACAACAAGCTTGATATTTTTATCATTTATAAGCATTCCAAATAGCTAAGCAATTCAGAAGAACTAAAGATAAGTAAAAAGAGAATAAAAAAATACCACAGGTTGAAGTTGCTTGTGAAACCGCTTCCAAGCACCATCGTCTGGAAAACCAATGGATATCTGTAAAAAGTTAAATGACAAAACAGCATTTATGCAACTTTTTTTTCTTACAAATAAACTTTAAAATTTTCTTTAATGCATATTAAACCAAGCAAAGAAGCTGATATTGAATAGATGTGGTATGCAACATTATACACTTGAATAGATGTTCTAATGACTAAAATCACCACCAAATACTACAAGATATGATATTTATTAGTTTCACATTTATCTCTAATGAATTATTAAAAAATCTAACTTTGTATGAGCATAATCAAGATTGAACCTTCGACAGACAATAAAACAAGCCTACATACCTAAAACAATTTTAAAAATGTGAACTTTGTATGTATACTTAATCAAGCAAGATATAAGTTCAATTGGTAGTCAATACAAGTACTTAATACAAGCAATCCAATTAGTTAGAAAAGCATAAGCATCTATGCACATGTACCGTGCTATACATAACTCTGTTTAGATATATATATATAAGTGATATTTAGTTAGAAAAGCATACATATCTCTGTTTAGAAAAGCACAGTGTATTAGATGATGTTTAGATATATATAAGTGAGTTAGAAAAGCATACATGTAAAATAATACATATCTCTGTTTCAACCATTTCAATACATATTTCCTTTAGCAAATTAATATGATATGATTTCCTTTAGCAAATTAAGTGATGGCCAGTTCCAGCAGGTATCTCTCTCTCTCTGTGTCTCTTCCTCTCCCCCTCGTCTTTATTTTTGTTGGTTTTACTTAACAAACTATACCATTATAATCCCTGTAGGTTAGTTTTGCAAATGGCATAGCAACAATAAAGGGTGGGACTCATGTAGACTATGTCACCAATCAAATAGCGAACCATGTGATGGCAAATAAAGTTCAGACTAATTCTTGTTTATTCAAGTAGGGGTATCAAATATTTATTCTTGTTTGATCTAAACAGATGCTAAAGTTCAGACTAATTCAAAAGCAATTGGCAAATAAATAGATGAGAAGAGATAAAATGCATGATTTTCCTTGTATACTGAGGTAAAACAGTAAGGAGATGAGAAGAGATGAGAAGAGATGAAAATACCTAAATAATTCTTACTGTTTTTATCTCTTCTCAAGAAAAGACCTAAAATGCATGATTGGTTCTTACTGTTTTTGCAAAAAGGACCTTAGACTTAAAATATATTTCTGAAAATAAAGAAAGGATTTTCATTGAAATCACAAGGTTTAAGCATGGATTTGGACATGCATGTAAGTGGTCAGGCACAAACAAATTGGGTAAAAAAAGGACCCGAAACTAATCTACCTAAAAGACTTGCTCTCTTTAATAATGATACAGTTCTTTTTAGTAGTGGTACCGGCAGGATTATACCAATAATGATTATATGACTGATACATTAGTAAAGTGCAAAACAAAGTTCAGTTATGATGATATTGTGATTTGCAAATTGGTCCATATGATTTTTTGTTTTATAATTTTTGTACTTGCTGCTTCCTTGCTGCTAGGGTGGAGTATTTTTACTGGAGCCTCAGCCTTGGAAATCATATAAACAAAACCGACTGGTTTCTGAGGTTAGCTGTCTTATCTTTGATTCTTTGTTCTCCATTTGAAGAAATATTTAAATGGGTTAATATCTAATGTACCGATAAAAAAAAAAAAATTGCCAACTTTCCCATTATAACATCCTTTTTTTCTATTCTCTTTTTTTTTTTGTTTAAAACCTACCATAGACTTTGTTTTAAAATTTTAATTGACCATTGTTACCCTTGCATAAAATAGAGATATCCATTATTCTCTCTAATATTACAAAATAAGAATAGATTAATCTCTAAAGCTTGGGTTAATGAAACTTGAAAGCAGGATGCATGCAAAAGTTAACAAATTAATTTACTCTGAGTCAGATTAAATGCAAATTAGCTGTGCCAAAGACAATCCATCTTGAGCACCATGAATGAATTGTTGTATTCGAATCAGAAATATATAGAAACTGTTAATTTCCATCAAAATTACCGTTTTACTGAATCAAAACGTGTTGCCGTCATCAATTCTGAACCCTCTATGAGATGCATACATACACATTAACTGACGGATTCAAATTTGGAATATCACATGACATATATACACCCAGTTGATGTGCCAAAATTAATCAAGGCCTCTAGATATGGTTTACTTTACATTATAGTGATTCAACATATTTCTTTCAGTTGTGGGTCTAATTTATTCTTGTTTTGTACTGTTCGAAAAGGTAATGGATTGACCATTTTATGAGGGGGTGAAATTGTTAATTAAAATTTTAATACTAAATCCGTGGCAGGTTAAACAAGTAGTGGGGATAGAGAAAGGGATGTTAAGTATTCATGGGGATATAAGATATTTGTAATGTTTTGATAGGGAAATTGGCAATTTCAAAAATTTTTTATGGGCATTAGAAATTAATCTTATTTAAATTTACTGTTAATAACAAGAAGAAATCATTAATCTCTTCTCCATTTGGCTATTTTTCATTTGATCTCAACTGATCCTGTTGTGTTTTCTCCTTTTAGACTGCAAAGGCTAATTTTGAAAGAATATTTTTGCATCCAGGAAAATTTCGTTAAATACTACTTGATAAGGTACTTTTTTCTTTTCTGTCTTCTAAGGGTTTCTGTAGAATGTAGTGTTACTGAATCCGAAACCACAGTTAGACTTAGAATCAGTTCACAGTCAATTCATTACCGGTACATGTATCATGACAAAACCTGTTGAGTTTCTTAAAAAGAATAATGCTATGTGATGTTAGATCAATCAAATTTACGATTTTTCATTGTACAAATTTGTTATTCAAATTGGAATTCATTCCCTTAGTATTAAGCTAATAGACAGAATAAACCCAAGTATTCAAATTAGAGAGCAATACATGTTGTGGTGAACTCGCTTATTCATTCAATCATCACGTGCTGATGTATATTGAGATCGTACCAGTAGCACCTGAGCACAGTTTCCTTATTTTGTTTTAATAGTTCAACCCAAAGGTCTCAAACTTATCAGGTACTGCTAAAGTTAAACTGGTACTGGTATCAGAGGGTTTTACATGCTGGCTTAAACTGGTAACATGCCCTATAATTGAACTTAACTACACATTATATTTATAGATTGGATTCAGATCAGCAGAAGTGATAACCGACAAGTTGACTGGTACGGTGGCTGGATTTGACCGCCCCATCACAGCCTTCTACAAGTGAAATAGTAAGGTAACTCTTGCTTGTTTTTTTTTCTTTCATGTTCACTCGGAATTTGATATCCAAAATATATACTGCTCCTGAACTTAACACTGCAAAGTGATTTTTTAATACAGGTGACATGTTGTATGGGAAATTATAAAAATGGTTTTTTTTTTCAATGTTTTTGTTGATGAATACTAACATTTTAGATAACTTGTAAATAATATTAATTGTTCCCTTTGATCTAATTATTGTCCTTATTATGCAGCTTGGGCTGTATAAGGTTCAAATTTTTGGGAACACACATGCTTCAAAAGGTATAAAATTACATATTTGGTAGTTTCTCATTTGTGAGAGTGAAGAGTTGTGTATCAGTGCATTGCAAATTTTCATTCACATTTTTGTTTGCAAAAGGCCCCTGCATCAAATTTTGTATTTATTATGTTCCCAGGTGAATGAAATATTTATAACGTATCAAGAGTTATCGTTGCCTTTTGTACCGATTCATCAGAGAAACTTTTTGTCATTCTGATAACTGCTAACTCACCCTCTAGATATCTACAATATAATTTTCACATAATATTGGACTATTGTAAAATACATACTTGGTTTTAAAAAGTATACGCCCATTTATATTATTAAATGTACACTGTTTTCTTTCAATTAAACACAATTATTGAAGTTGTTCATCTTCCTTTGCAAGCATGAATTCAATTTCACTTAACCAACACCTAAAACCTAGAGACCCCTGCTAATGTTTGTTTGTGAATGATACCTGAGACCCTTTGTATAGTAAAAATTGATACACCCAAACCCAATAGTAAAAATTGATACACCCAAAACTTTGTACCAGTATTCAAAATCATATAGTCTCTGGAAAAAGGAAGTCTAACA